>QXEO01000311.1:0-398428 GCA_007115705.1 Dactylis glomerata | reverse complement strand
ACTATTCATACTGATCACGCTGCTATTAGATATCTTATGACTAAGAAGGATGCTAAGCCTAGGCTTATTAGATGGGTGTTGCTTTTACAAGAGTTTGATTTGCATATCGTAGATAGGAAAGGTGCTGAAAATCCTGTGGCTGACAACTTGTCTAGATTGGAAAACATTTCTTTTGATCCTATTCCTGTTAATGATAGTTTCCCAAATGAACAGTTGGCTGCAATTAATGTAACTTCACGAGACCTTCCTTGGTATGCTGATTATGCTAACTTTATTGTTTCCAAGTATTTGCCTCCGACCTTTACAGCTCAGCAAAGAAGAAAATTCTTCTATGATTTGAGGCATTATTTTTGGGATGATCCACATTTATATAAAGAAGGAGTTGATGGTATCATGAGAAGATGCGTACCAGAATATGAACAACAAGAGATATTAAGGAAATGCCATATCAGTGCTTATGGAGGGCATCATGCTGGAGATAGAACCGCGCAGAAGGTTCTACAATCAGGTTTTTATTGGCCAACCCTCTTTAAAGATGCCAGAAGGTATGTTTTATCTTGTGATGAATGTCAAAGAGTTGGTAATATTTCTAGACGCAATGAGATGCCTATGAATTACACTCTTGTTATTGAACCGTTTGATTGTTGGGGATTTGACTTTATGGGTCCTTTTCCTCCTTCAAAAGGCTATACCCATATACTTGTTGCTGTTGATTATGTTACTAAATGGGTAGAAGCCATACCTACAAAGAGTGCCGATGGTGAGACTTCGTTAAAAATGCTTAAGGATGTTATTTTTCCTAGGTTCGGAGTGCCTAGATATCTTATGACTGACGGAGGTTCTCATTTTATTCACGGTAGTTTTAGAAAAACTCTAGCTAAGTATGATGTCAATCATAGAATTGCTTCTGCTTATCATCCCCAAACTAGTGGGCAGGTAGAGCTTTCAAATAGGGAGATCAAGTCTATCTTGCAGAAGACTGTTAATAAATCTAGGAAAAACTGGGCTAGTAAGTTAAACGACGCTTTATGGGCTTATAGAACTGCTTATAAGCATCCCATGGGTATGTCTCCTTATAAGATGGTTTACGGAAAAGCGTGTCACTTGCCCTTAGAATTAGAACACAAAGCTTTTTGGGCAGTGAGAGAGCTTAACAGAGATTTTAAACTAGCCGGTAAGAAAAGGTTGTTAGATTTGAGTTCTCTAGATGAGTGGAGAAACGAAGCGTATGAGAATGCCAGACTTTTCAAAGAGAAAGTCAAGCAATGGCATGATAAGAGAATTCTTAAGAGAGAGTTTCATGTTGGTGAGAAAGTTCTTTTGTATAGGTCTCGTCTCAGATTTTTTGCAGGAAAATTACTCTCTAAATGGGAAGGACCATATGTTATTGTGGAAGTGTACCGCTCAGGTGCTATTAAGATTGCTTCATTGAAGGATGATTCTACTCAAGTGGTGAATGGGCAAAGACTCAAGCATTATATTTCTGGAGATTCTTATAATGAAGATGTTGATGTTATTGAAACAGTTTCTCCGGAAGAATTTATCCAAGACAAATTGCAGGAACCTGCAGAGTTCGCTTTCGAGTAGGTAACAGTTCTAGTCAGAAAAGTTTCGCGAAAAGTTCTTCTTTCAATATTTTTGCTGTTTTTACTAAATATGAAAAATCACGAGACGAAAAGGGGCAGGAAAAAGAGTCCGTGTGTGTCTCACACACGGGTGGCGCGGGCCCACCCCTGGCCACGCCACCCCTGTGTGAGAACACACCAGAACTCGTTTCTGTCCCGTTTTCCTCCCGTGACTTCGTTTCGATGTATAATTTTCGCCTATTTAACCCCCCGGAGTCCCCGAGGTCTGTATATCGTTTTCTCGTCGTGTTTTGGTTCGAGCTGTTTCTGCCAGGAGTTGATCTCAAGCTTGGGGGAGTCATGGCCTCTTCAAGCGACAACAAGGGCAAAAGGCCCTATGTAGATGATCACCAGCGCCAGAAGTGGAAGGAGGCGCTAGGTTCTGGAAGAGCAAGGCCGACAAACCCTGCTTTTGAAGGACCAACGAAAGCTAGGCGTATCTTTTCTCATGATTTGCAGGGACCAACATATCATGTTTTGGATCTTGACTCCATGCCCGTGATAGAACACGGCATGCTGGTCACTTTTGAGTTTTGCACTCAATATCAAGCTTTGAAGAGGGAAGTAAAGATGCTTCAAGAAGAGAATCTCAGGCTTCGCTTGATGCAGGAATATTTCATTAATCCAAGGCTGCTTCCAATACCACCAAAGGAGTAATTCGTCATCGGTATAGGCATCCCCTTGGCTTGTTCCAAGCTTGGGGGAGTGCCGCGGTATCACATCGTTACCTTTTGCTCATTTACCTTTCAAGTAGAGTCATATCATGAATAGAGAAGTTATCATATAGAATAGTTTGCAGTTGGAAGTATCCTCCTTAGTTAGTTATCTATGTATCCCTTGGTGTGAGTTGCGGTAATGAAATATTAATGAGAAGTTTTATCGTTTACTTTTCGCACACTTTATGTTAGTCTGCAATCTCTCTTGTATGACTAGTCTTGTTGATTGGTATTGGTATCACATTGGGAGCATGAGTAGATTTAGTTGGTTTTGGCAAACCTAGCTTGGTCAGTAGCAACTTTACCTTGAAGTTTGAGTAGAAAATAATAAAGAAGTGCTTGCAGTTTCATCACTTCAGTTTTCCCTTATGTTTGGCTTATAAGCATTGTTATTCTTAAAGTTAAAATCATTGTACTTTCAAGGGAGTTTGCATGATTGTTCTTATTATATGTATGTTTGTTTGTTTCATGCAACTCTTATGCTTGCTACCCAACCTTGCTAGCCAAAAACCTGTACTGAGAGGGAATACTTCTCGTGCATCCATATCCCAAAAGCCAAGTTATTTCCAAAGAGTCCACTATAAATTCCTATGCACGGTATTTCAAGCCATTCCAAGTAAATTTTCATGTGCTACCTTTCAAAAACTTTCAAACACTTCTCATTGTGTGCCACTGTTTTTAGCTCATGAGGACGTAGTTGATGGGTTTGTTATCTTCCATACTAAATTAAGTACCCTTCGACTAGGCAGCTTCATCTGCTCGTCATTAATTTTGCAAGGGAGCTGGTCAGGCCATTAAAAAGAAAAAAAGAAAGAAAAAGGCACTCCTCCAATGGAATGTGAAAGTTGGTCGGCACCCGATGGAATCGGTTAGCCATGGTTTGAGAAAGGAAAAGGTGGGGAGGAGTGCAAAGCTATAAAAGAGCACTAAAGTGCAAATTAATCAAACATCTCGGAACCGCTCTCACTTGTTTAGTATGGAAGATATCAAGAACTCCGTTGCTAGTCATTGACAAAAGCAACCACCTCTCAAAATAACTTTTACCTCTGTTTTACAAATGAAAAGCTCTAGCACATGTTTAATCCCTGCTTCCCTCTGCGAAGGGCCTATCTTTTACTTTTATGTTGAGTCAACCTATTTCCCTCTGTCTCAAGCAAGCATTTGAGTTATTATGTTTCACTCATCCATATGTTGATCCGTTTAATCATGTTTATTATCTTCCTTGTTTTGTATAATGCTTTTGTCTGAAGGAATATATCTTTGAAAGCTTTCTTTGAATGCAAAAGTTTACTTTGTGAGCATATAGCCTTTGCTATATTAGCTCTGTTTTGAAAGGCTCCGTTTAAAAGAAAGAATAGCTTGTTCATCGTTCTTTGACCAAGAGCTAAGGTTTGCCATTGCCAATTATAATTTACCTTGTGCATCTTTACATGTGATTCCCTTTTACCTATTGCAAGTCTACATCTTATAAAGGGAAGTTGCTGTCTATTATAATTTGTGCCTTAGTGAATGTGATGCTTCTTGTCCGTATTTTGATTATCGACACTTCACTCCATAAACCTGTGGTCATGTTTACCGAGTTTAGTTTTCGCTTGGGGACAAGCGAGGTCTAAGCTTGGGGGGTTGATACGTCCAATTTGCATCACTATTTTGTATCATAATTTACTGTTATTCATTGATATATTTCATATTTAGATAAGTTACTTATGTTATTTCCTTTGTTTTCACATGTTTGATGATCATCGGAGGAGTTGCTGCCGGAGTCAGGATTCTGCTGGGAAAAGGACCATCAAGAGACCATATTTTGAAGATCAGGAAAATTCCAGGAAAATACCCAGAAATTATATTTTCCCAGAAGATTCAGGAAGCCAGAAGGGGGAGTCGAGAGGAGCCAGGGGGGCTCCACACGCCAGGGCGGCGCGGGCCCACCCCTGGCCGCGCCAGCCCTGCGTGGGGCCGCCCTGGCCCACCTCTGGTCTCGCCCCTCCGCGTACATCATCGTCCCCGAAAACCTAAGTCAAGGGGGGGGCTGAGAGTTAGACATAGCCGCCTCTGCGGGGCGGAGAACACCAGAGAGAAAAAGCTCTCCGGCAGGGAGAAGTCTGCCGGGGAAATTCCTTCCCGGAGAGGGGAGATCGTCGCCATCGTCATCACCATCGCACTGGACTTCATCGGGATCATCATCATCATCATCTCCATCACCAGCACCTTCATCTCCACCATCACCACGCCGTCCCGCTGTAACATCTTGAGTTGGATCTTGTTATATTCATAGGGGAAACTTTCCCGGTGTTGATTACTCTTGTAGTTGATGCTATTGGGTGGAACCGTTGAATTAAGGTTTATGTTCAGATTGTTATTTACCATTATTTCACCTCTGATCATGATCCATATGATGTCTTGTGAGTAGTTCATTTAGTTCTTGAGGACATGGGAGAAGTCAAGATGTTAGTAGTGAATTATTGTTGAGAAATATTTAGTGGTTTGATATTGTTGTGGTGCTATTTCACTAGTGGTGTCATGTGAACGTCGACTACATGATACTTCACCATTTATGGGCCTAGTGAGATGCATTGTGTATTTGGCTACCGACTGTGGGGTTGCTGGAGTGACAGAAACCTAAACCTCCGTTGGGAAACCATTGCACCAGGGAGCGTAGGATCCTAGAGTTTAAGGCTGTGGTTAGATTTATCTTAATTACTTTCTTGTATTTGCGGATGCTTGCAAGGGGTATAATCACAAGTGTGTATTTATCCTAGTAAGGGTAGTGCGCTAGCACAGGTTCACCCCATAACACTTAGCAAACCAATGAATACTATTGGCTCTATGAAGCGAAAGCTCTTGACAGAAAACTCCCGTGTGTCCTCGAGAACGTTTGGTTATTATAAGTACACAACCGGCTTGTCCTTTGCTGAATAAAGGATTGGGCCACTTGCTGCAATTGTTACTACTATCTTTTAATTACTCGCACTTTATTTACTCGTATTACCAAATACTCCTGAAAACCTGTTTGTCAGTATTTACAGTGATTCCTTGGTCAAAACTGCTCATCAACACCTTCTGCTCCTCGTTGGGTTCGACACTCTTATTTATCGAAAGTACTACGATACACCCCCTATACTTGTGGGTCATCAGCAACTCGCTTATTTGAGATGTCATGGATGATTCCAAGGTTTTGAAATCATCCACTGAAACTTGAACCTCACTCTGTTGAGTGCCCATACTCTTAGGCGGTTAAGTCCAAATAAAGAGCCGAGGCTCTGATACCAATTGAACGGATCGTAAGGGCACCTAGAGGGGGGGGGGGTGTGTGGGGACCCCGGATTACCCATCCGGAATACCCGATATGCATACAGTTCACGATCCCATGATCAGTGTGTCGTGAATCCGCATATCCGAGTTGATAACAGAATTACATCATCCATTACAGTACCGAATAATATACTTACAATTAGTCACATAACCAAGTATGATATTACCACGCAGGGCAAGTCTACAACTAAGCAGCGGATTCCAAGCAGCGTTGATGACCCACGTCATGCCTACTACCCTACATGCAACTGACTGGGAGACGTTCCTAGTTTGCACTGGCGTCGTCGTAACCATCGTCACCTTCCGTGTAGTCTTCTTCTTCAAAGTCTGACCAACTTAATAGCCAGGGACAAAGCCGTGAGTACATTTTGAATTGTACTCGCAAACCATCTAAAGGGGAGAGAACAATATGCAATTTGGCTGTAGTAAGGAAAGGCTCTAGTCTAGTTTATTTTCTTTGAAAACACAGTTTTCCCGTGTCGATATAGCATGACCAGAACCATGTTCTACGACTTCTTTATATCCTTATAAAAAACATTTATAAAACAATTTTTGTAAAATCTCTAGGAAGGGGGAAACCCTTTTCTTTTCATAAACCAGGTCAATTAAACATGACCATCTCGATTTATAAGACCAGGTCAATCACACATGACCATCTCCAACTTCTCGGCAGTACCCTACAAGTACTTCAAACCATACCCGTGCCACGGCAGTACCCTCCAAGTACTCTGTCCGACATCCTTCTCCATTTTTTCGAAAACACTTTATAAAACCAAAACTGACATTGGGCAATGTAGTGATCTTTCCAACCGTCCATGACCGAGGACTCGGCTATTCAAATCGGTTTACACTCTGCAGAGGTTGTACACTTTACCCACACCATCCGAATACTTATCGTGTGGGCATCATCCCCGCATAGCATCCTATGCCACGACAAGCACCCGATCAGAGCCTTTCGCTTATCTACCTTAGTACGGGAATCTACCCTATGGAGTATGTACCTCCCCGGCACATCCTGGCAGTCTACCTCCACGTTCGAGCGTAACTCCAGTGCCACATCAGGAGACCCATAGTGTCTTCCGGCCGGATAAATCCCTCACTGGATCCCGATTCACTATTGCCCATTTACTTGCAGCAATCCGGATTTCAGGATACCACGTACCCTTATATAGTTATGAGACTCCCGTACTAAAATAAACAAACTACAAGCTAAGTCCCGTCCCATACCAGGGTAATGTGGTTGCACGGGTTAATTGTTCCGAGCGACTACAAAGAAACACCAATGCCTTTTCATAAAATTCTTGCTGCCTCCAACTCAGGGATAAACATCCCACCTTGTTTTCAAACCCATTTTTTTGAAATCCATCAATGGAATAGCTTCCCATTCCAAGGTTTTCGAATACATTTTCAAAACCTCATTTTGGAGTGTTCCCAACCTAGAGTTTTTGCTCCACTACAAGGTTTTCCAAAGGTCATGATGCTAACCATCATACCACTAACCCAGGGGATAAGTAGGTGTCGAGAGGGTGTCATCCATAAGGATGATAACAATTGACTTGTGGAGCCAAGTCGCCAATAATTGCTATCTAGAGACAATAGCAATATAAAACCATGCATTTTTATAAACATTGATAAAAGATGCATTAAGTAAAACCAGGATCAGATATGCAACAAGTTTAGATGGCTTGCCTTGATTGGCTTGTCCCTAGTCTTCTTCTTCCTGGTACTCAAAGATTTCCCTTTCCTCAGTGCACTCGTTCTCATTTGAATCTATCGCCGGTAAACAATAACAATATATAAGCACACAAGCATTCACAGAGCACACACCACAACAGCACATACATTCCACACCAAACAAGTATAAGAAACAAACAAGTTTAGATACTGAACAAACTTCCAGGTTTTATTAACATAGCTAAAAATATTAATTAGGGTGGTTTTTATTTAGCAAGAAAACCCTAATTTCCCCCAAACAACTTGCAGGTATCTATGTTTGCTCAAACCCTATAACCAGCATACTAATAGGAAGGTATCATTTTTCTGAATCCAACAAAAGTGGATTCACCCAAAAAGGATTTGTGGTTATTTTCCTATGATTTTTCTAGTGATAAAACCTACTGTTTCAGAGTTAATTCTACCTGAAAATTATACTTGCTCAGAAAAATATGTCCTCTGGTCAGTAGCAATCCTTCACATATATGACCACCCAAAATTGGTCTCACCCAAAAATACTTCACAGATTAGGTTTTAAAAAAATTTCTAAGGTCAGATCTGGTAGTATCTTGCAAAAACAACCATGCTAAAAGTAAGGACCTAATTGCATGCAGGCCAGTGGCATAAGGAAGGTAATTTCGCATATAAACCAGGGAGCTTCGTTTCATGCCATTTGAATATGTAGATTTTAAGTTATTGATTTTTGATTCAAAAGTATACATTTAACTAAATTAAACACCAGAAAATATGCATGGCATATTTATGAATGAGGCTTGTTTCATGAGACAGAGAACATAAAATAGAGTGTACAGAAATTTGAATCGAGTAATTTGGGTCTCTATTTTAGCAGATTACTCGATTTGAAAAAATAGAGTGTACAGAAATTTGAATCGAGTAATTTAGAGACCTACCTGCACCCGTCGAGATCAAATGATTTGATTTAGCAGATTCCAAAAAAAAAAGAACTACGTGAGCTAAAACTGAATTGGGCCGAGTTTGGCATGGCGGACATGCTAGACGATCATAGTGCTGCTTTAATATCCGTGCTTCAGGAGACATGCACAGGCACGACTATGTACCATGCCTAGCTAGCTGATCTCGACGGAGATCGACGGTGGCTCACCGTGGAAGGCTCGGGGGCGACGTAAAGAGGAATATAAGGTTCAGCTTGGTCACTTCGTACCGGCAGGCAAGATCCCGGTCGACGGCATGGTTGACGACGAGCTCCGCGTCTCCGGCGGCTACGACGGCGAGGCGAACGATGAAGGCATCCACCTAGCTCGCTCCTGAAAAGGAAAGGGGCTGAGTTAGATCGACAAGACAGAGAAGGCACGAACGCAATAGAGAGAGGGACGAGAAGCGGCTGTAGTCCTCGACTCGGTTGAGTTTTTGCCCGGGATGAGCTCCGGTTTGCTCGCGGTGAAGGAAGAAGAAGGATAGGGTTGAAGCTCGTCTCTGGGGATCTGGTGAACCGAGAGAGACATGGTGGAGGGGTTCAGTTTTAGCTACGGGCTCGAGCTGGTCTTAAATAGGCCGAGACCGGCTTACCGTGGACGGGGAGTACGGGTTCAGTGACAGGCAGTCCTCGAGGATGACTGAGTCATCGTGCTGTGCGGAAACGACACGGGGTGGTACATGCAAGCCATGAGCCAGAGAGAGAAGAGGAGGCGTGGTCTGAGCTGGTCGGGAGAGCGGCCTGGATGTGACGTCCGTTGTCTGTCCGTGGAGCGCGGCGAGCGCGGCCAGGGGGAATAGGACAATAAGAGGATTGGGAGCGACGCCAGTATTTCAATACCCACGAGTCTCGGTCGGTCGGTCGGCTTGGTGAGGAGGCCGCCCGCCAGGTGTTCGACGCTGAGTCGACGCTCAGGGCGTGCGCGAAAGCAGCCGGAGGGAAGAGGACAAGGACTCGGGAGTGTTCCTTTGCGACCAAGGATAGATAGAGGAGGCTGATGGCGCGGTGGTTCGATCAGAGAAGCTCATCTAAAAAAAATGGAGCATGTCATCGGCGTGCCAGGGCGGCAGAGAGAAAAAGAGAGTACTAGGGAAAGGTAGGTCTGCAGGTTGGAGGGTGCAGGGGTGCAGGTAGGTTCCTGGGTCGTTTCTTTTTATTGGGCAAGAGAGATGAGGGAGAGATATGGTGCACGCATGCACCAATGCCGTGCCATGGCCGGCCTCTCTCCTTGCTGAACACAAGTGGACAAGATCATTTTCAATGGTAACGCAGCTTGCCCAAGGTCAAGTGCTGGTGATGGATGTCACTTGGATAACTTTGAAAATGATTAGAAAAGATTTAGAGAAAGATAGAGATGGACATAGGGAATAATGCTAAATGATAATCATGAAAGCATTTGCTTGGATTCATAAATAGGTAAGGTGATGATGGTAAATGGTAGATCAGAGAGGGTGTTGGGTGCATAGAATATTCCTTTTAAATATGGCCTTCATTTGAATTAGTTTGGAACATTAAAAAAAACGAATTTAATCTAATTTGAAAGAAACTCCAATATACTATCTTTTGAAAATTTTGAGGAAGACAAGATGATCTTTATATATATATAAGGTCTACTTGCATGTACATGCTTAGTAGATTTTTCTCAAAATTAATTGGTGTAATAAAGTGCAAGAAATGGCGTAGTGGCCATTCACATGCATTTTGTAAATAAGGAAAATAAAATAAATAACTATTTTATGGAAATTATTTTTGATGGGAAATTGAGCGATATAACACATATATCACATTTCCTAGTTTTATTTGGGAAAATAATTTGAAAAGATTAATAAAACTAGAAATGGTTTTGTCGGGAAGATAGAGAAGAAAATAGGGTATTAGGGTTTTGGTCATTTGGAGGGAAAACCATAATTGGAAATTTTGAATGTTTGTCAAAGGTAATTTGATTATTTTTCACGGACTTGGTTTACCAAGATTACCAAAAGAATTATCAAATTGGAGGCCATTCATACCCTCACATGTATTCACAAGAGAACACACAAGCTGGTGGTCAACCAAGGTCGGCAAGGATAAGGAACTAGATATAAATACGACAAGGGATCCTAGGATTAGAGGTGGATCTTGGCAAGATGATAAGAGTGATACAAGAGATGGATTATGGATAGGGGAAACTTTAAGGTAGATTTTGAGATTGAGATAATCACACATACACATATTGAAATTCTTCTTTTTGGTTGGTTTGCAAAATCATATCCAAGTGGGGTTTTGTAAAAGGTAAGATCCATAAATACCTTTATAAAGCTTGGGTGATATTCTTATAATTTTTGAAAGACATTAGTAATACCAACGAGTTATTCTTCCCATTTCTGCTATTTTGTGAAAACATGAAAAAGCATTTGTGAACATACTTTTATAAAAGATATTTGTAAAAAAAATGAAATGAGTACTCATAAAGGGTGAACCTCATTTATAATTTGTGATAAACTTGTGTTTTGAAAATAAATACTCCTTTCATAAGAAATAGAGTTTTAGGATTTACATAGAGGGAAACATCAAAATAATTTTTATTTTAAAAAAAGACTAGTATTTTTTGTAAGAATATTCCCGCTGGCCATATTATATTTTGATGTATTTTAGATAGGTTAGGCCACGGGCCTACCTGTATAACATAGCTACATGCAAGCAACTTCATCAAAGTCAAACAAAGTCACACCAAATCAACTCACCACACAAGGTCAATCATTTAAAGCTAATCTAGCATCACTAGAGGCAATGGTTGAACAAGTGTTCAATGGTGATCAAGCCATGGGAAAGTTGAAAAGAGTTTTCAGAAACAAATGGAGACATAATCATCTCCTTTAACAAGTTTTCTCAAAGGTGTTTTAAAAGACCACTTATCAAAGGTTTATAAAATAGTAGTTTTATAAAATGGTGGGATCACAACACTATATCCCTGTATTTTTATAAATACTAGTTTTGGTAAAGACCTTGTTTTCAAATGGGTCTTGGCTCCTATTTTTAGACCATAAAATATTTTTAAAATAAAGGAGGTGCCAAGATACTTTATTTCAAGAAAAAGGCTTATAGCACAAAAGATGGCCTGATCACAAGAACACGAAGATTGAGTTGGCCCTCAAACTTATTCTTCAAACTATACTCTTGCAAACATAATTTACACAACAGCAAGGCAAACATGCAATAGATTCTAGTAAATCTGATTAAGAACAAAAAGTTTTTGTTGGCCCTCATTTTTGGCTCACTAAACACTACTCAAACATGGTTAGAAAAGTTGGGGTGTTACAGGGGTGAATAGGTGCTACTCAAATTTTAATTCTTTTTCAATTTAGGCTTGACACAAAAGGTAAATTCTCTAGATATGCAACTAGGGTGAATTTACCTATATGACAACTAGCAAGCTAAGCAAGATAAGATATATAAAGGCAATAAAGGATAGAAGTAACCGAGAGTGGAGCACACGGAGACACGAATGTAATTCCCATAGTTCCTTCCTTTTTAGGGGAAGTACGTCTACGTTGGAGAGGTGTGGTTGCCACAAAGGCCTAACCAACGCCACAAAGGCTCACCCTAATCTCCGGTGCAAGCTTCCGCCACAAAGGCCTAGCTCACTTTCCACTAAGGGATTCATCAATGCGGAACCAGCCTTTACAATCTTGGGGCACGCATCCACAACCAAATTGGAGGCTCCCAAGCACAACACAATACTGTCAAACAACAAGTAGCAATATATCAAATACACAAATCAAGGTCTAGGGTTTCAAGAAAAACCAAGACACAAATCCCTCAAGCAAACGAGAGGGGAAAGTAAATCGCTTTGGTGAGGATGTAGATCAAGGCCTCCTCCTTTGATTCTGCAAAGATCAAGGGCTTTGGTGGGTTGAGGGGGGAGATCTTGTAGCTTGGTGGCTTCAACAATGGAGGTCAATACTATGCAGCTCGAGCAGGTCTTGAGGAGGATGAAGGAGGGTATTTATACCCCCTGCCGAAATGTTACCGTTGAAGGTCACTTAGACCGGCTAAAGCCGGCCAGGGGCCGGAAAAAGCCAGCCACTGGCTTTTTCCAGAGAAAAGTCTGGACAAAAGTCCGCCCCCCCATTAGAGAGGTAGCACCACTCGGGGTTACAAAAATCCCAGGGGGACCGGCTTTTTCCGGCCAGGCACCGAAAAAGCCGGTCTGTCCAAGCAAAGGCTGAAACGGCTGGAAAAACCCTCCTACACCTTGACACATTGAGACCTTCCACAATATAAATATCCCTTGATTTAAGATAGAAGATTCTGAGGTCCATACATGGATAAAACAATAGCTTGTGCAAATATTGAGTGGACCTATAAATATGAAGCACACAAGATTAGACAAAATCGTATTATTAACAAACACCAAAATTTAATTAGAGGAGACATGCTCTTTCACTTGACGCCAACTCGATGTGCAAACTTGCACGCCCATGACTCCTTGACACATACTCTCTTAGACGACGATCTTTATGAGACTCTCGGCACCGCATCTCGGCACCACCTCTCCCATCAGCGATCATCCTCGTCCACTGCCTTCATGACGACAACGCCCTATCGCCCCTCCGTGTTGCTTTGCCAAACAGAAATCATCCGCCATCTCGCCGATGATGGCATGTTCACCGTCTCCACCCGGTCGCTCCACCTACTGACGGATGCCCGCCCGAGGCGCTAGCAGTCGCCTCCCCGGAGCAAGCGTAGCTTCAAATCTTCGACCTCGCTCTGATACCAATTGTTGGAATTTTCCATAGATCAATCACATGAAGCTAGATGAACACACGCGGAGACTAAATTTATCGCCAAGCATGCGTATCGCACGCTCTAAACTTTTATCTTTTTATTGCTCTTTTTTCGGTGTTACAAAATGCAGCTAGGCTCGTGTATATATACATGGCCAGCACATAGAAATGACTCAAAACTATCCTAGTACTACACAGACTAGTACTTCCTATAGGAAAACTAAAACCGACTATGGCAGACTTTCCTATTCTATCTTTACTAAGACACGTCTAGGACCAACTGGGATACAAAATCATGTACATGTCCAAACCGGACACGACAAAAAACTATTCTGGAAAGATGAATTCCAACACCAGAGTGGGGATCTCCCTGTCCACCAATCAAGCCAGAAGTAGGTCCTCTTCCCATGATGGACCTTGTGCCGAGCTCCTAGCTTGAAGTGCCATTTGATTTTTTGGATGGCATTCCAGAATTGTGACCCGCGCGTAGGCACCTCTTTATCAAATAAATCCCTATCCCCTAGGTATTTTGCTCGTAAAAGGTTGGCCCATAACCCTTCTGCGTTCTTGTATAGTTTCCAGATCCACTTCATCATAAGGGCCATGTTCATAAGCCTAGTATTGAGGATGCCCAGATCCCAAAACTCCTTAGGCTTACACACTATTGGCCAATCCACCATGTGGTATTTCCGACGGTTGCAGGCTCCCTCCCAGAAGAACAGGGCTCGGGGCGAGTCCATTGCCTTATGGGTCCCCATATGGAGAAGGTACATCCCCATGGCGAACATGGGAAGGCTAGACAAACAAGAGTTTGTTTGCTCTAGCCTACCCGCCGAGGCAAGAAGGAGCCCCTGCCATGGATCAACCCTATGACCCACCTTCTAAGGTAGGAAATCCCAATCCGAGACCCTCAGAAACTTGTCGCTAACCAGAAGTCCCAGATATTTCATCGGGAAGCGACCAAGTTTGCAGTTTAGCATATTCGCAATTCTGCGTTGCTCTGGTACTATCATCCCCATAACAAGTACCTCACTTTTGTCGAAGTTGATCTTCAACCCAAACATGTTTTCAAAGTAGAGCAGAAGTAACTTAAGATGTGCAATCCCCTCGTCCAAAGGCTCAATAAGAATGAGCGTATTGTCTGCGTACTGCAAATGCGAAACCCTCCTAGGATGAGGTGCGTCACAACCCCCTGATCTGCCCCGCCCTTTGTGCGCGAGGGAGGATGGCTGTAACAACTCAGAATTTGTAACCCAACTCTTATTAAATAAAGAGTCAAAAATTGGACCCAAATAAAACTTTTTCTTCATTCTTGTATGCATACATGTATTCTCTTTATTTGTATTTCTATGATTTTATGTGTGTTCTTTTGCTTGAGCATTGGTTAAACAATTCTAAGTGAACCAAGAGAAACAACTAAGAAAGATATTAGGAACCAAAAGAACCAAAAATAAAAATAGGTAAGAAAGAGATAAAGTTAATATGATCTAGAAACTGTTAATGACTACACCACTTTGAGCCCTTATATTAAGAAATCTGCAGCTCACCTTCTTGTTTGGCCAACTAGTTGAGCTTAACCAAGTTATGGACTAACTCAACCAACAAAGATCTACCAAAATTTCAAACCAGAACACTACTCAAACTTGAGCCAAAGTTTGAATCTGAAACAGAAACCATTTCAAATTTGAAATATAAATTTTTGCAAAACTCATTATTTCTCCAAAACAAAAATATGCCTGGGTACCTTATCCAATATGATGAGCACCCAAAGTGGCAAATTTGAAAAATTCGAATTTTTAGTTCTTGTAAGCATTTCGTCGAACACCTGCAGAAGAAAATCAAACCAAATCCAACTTCACTGTGCTGCACTGTGCTAGCTCGCTGCAGCCCTGT
The DNA here is from genome assembly GCA_007115705.1 of Dactylis glomerata. NCBI lineage: Eukaryota > Viridiplantae > Streptophyta > Magnoliopsida > Poales > Poaceae > Dactylis > Dactylis glomerata. Next base: position 383,448 of record QXEO01000311.1, on the reverse strand, counting down.
AGCCATGCCCCCTGGCCGCGCCTCGATCGATTCCAGCCCCCTCTGCCCCGACCCAAGCCATGGAAGAAGGAGGAGAAGAGGAGAAAACGCCCAGGACCCCCTCCCAGGAACCCACTGTCCCGCGCGATGCCGACCAACGTGAAGGCGCCAGAGGCGACCCACAGCGCCCCGCAGCCGAGTCGACACCAGCCCAGCACCACCCCGAGGCCGCCGTGACCGGAGCGAGCTTGCAACGCCGCCAGGACCCCCGCAGCGTCGAGCTTCTGGCCGCGCTTGTCCCGGCCACCTGGGCCTATATAAACCCCCGGCGATCAAACGAAGCAACGCACCGCACTCCCCTCTACCTCCCAGACATCGCCGCTTACTCCCTCGTGCCTTAGTTCGCCGTAGCCGACCTCGCCGGCGCAGTACTGGACGGGCGGAGCGCCGCCGCGTCCGACCACTTGGAGGCCAACTTCTGCAGGGAATCGGAGGAGGAGGAGTACCGCAGCCGATCCCGAGCGTCGCCGTCGAGCCCTGCTTCCCCTACGCCTCGCCATCGCCGTCGAACATTCGTCTCTGCTCGCAGGTGAGCCCCCGCTGTGACTGAGGAAGAAGATGATCGTGAACCGTTAGATCGAGATCGGACGATAACTTACCGATTCGGGTTTTGAATTAGGTCTGACGTCGTGGCCCCACCTGTCAGTACCGATTTTTATTCCCCCGCCCCACAGCGAAACGTTTTCTGGGCCGGCCCGTTCGGGGTCTGCTCAGGCTTGGCCCGTTTGGTTAGAAATCAACCCGATTCGTTTTTAATTAATTCCCGCCCTTTTTCTTTTATTTCAAAACTGTTTCAAATGGTATTTTCAAACTTAAATTCCTAGAGTTTTATAAGTCCAAATTTAGCAAATAAATATTCGTTGGAAAGCTTATAACATGCTCTATCCAATGGTACTGGTTAGATCTCCAAAACAGTTAAGAATAAAAATGGTTATGAATAGTGTGACCCTAGCTTGTGAATTAATGAAAGATTTCTAGAAAATTATTTAAGCCATCAATAATCTTAAAAATTAAAATGTGGACCTACTAATGACCCCCATTACTGTTAGTCAACACTAATCTACCCAAACCATATTAGTGTGACCATTTAGACCCTAACCCAAACCTATTTGTTAGCATAAAATGATAGAGCCCTAATGCACACTTAGAAGTAATTGCCCTCTTTACCCATTTCACTTAGTGGATCATTCCCACTTAAACTTGCCCTAGTAACCCTAAATCAACCCCAATGCTGCACCAGTGAACCACCTAGGCCACTTAGCAAAGAATCTAGTATGCACACTTGAAGAAAAACTTAGAAGAAGGACTTATCTACCAACACATAAAATGCAACATGACTCAAATTGCAACCGGAATTAAAATACAACCTAAAGAATATTGTTTGAAAGTAAGCATGAGTGCTTGGTGTGTTGTTAGCTTGGTGAAGTGATGGTGTGTTTGTGTTTATTCGTTATTAGACGCTAGTGTTGCCGAGGAGGATATTGGAGGGGATTATTATTATCCAGAAGAAGAAGAGAACCCCGGACACTTTGCCAACCAAGGCAAGCCATCTTTTGATTCATACTCCCACTACCTAGTTTTAATACTGCATTCTACTTGTTTTTAGTAAATTGCATGATTGAATTGCTAGAGTAGAATGATAGAAGTAAATTGCATGATTGAATTGCTAGAGTAGAATGATAGAAGCATATTGATGTCTTGGTTATCAAGAGCATCAAGCTGAGTTTATCCAACCATAGTAGTAGTACTATCACTCAATGTAGTTGCTTAGTCGCTAATAAAAGTTGAGGCTATCTCTGGAGGAACCCCATTGGAAAGGTGGTGACTTGACATTGAAACTTGAAATGGGAGATTGCTCCTACATGATGGCTTTATGAAAGAAAATAATCTGGACTAAGAACTATGAAATGTATTTCTCAAATGACAACGAGTGATGTACATGGGTGCCAACTATACCGTACAACCACGTTACCCCTATATGGGAAGGGGCTTAATCCGTAGTTTGTTGATCTTAGTATGGGAGGTCTTGCATAAAATCTTCATGGAAGGACTCCACGGGCGGATACTTCTTGACCAAGTGGATTCCACTAACCCGGTCTCCGGGATGGGCATAACTAGAGGCGCCGGAGCGGGAAGTCCGTATCCCGGGCTCTAGGGAAGGATCCTATACTAGGATGAGCAAGTGAAAGAATTTGTTTGATTATCTGAAAGCCGCATACCTTTGTGTATAGCGAACCGTGGATTTCTCCCGGCAGATGTATCGAATCTTGTGGGTAAAGTGTACCCCTCTGCAGAGGTTTTCAAACTATTCGAATAGCCGAGTCCTCGGTCATGGACGGTTGGCAAACTCTACCTGGCTTTTGTCAAGAATAAAAATAACAAGGGTGAACCTGGTGAATGACATGAACTGGAATTGACATGACTTGACCTTGATCTTGACACATTGAAGTTCCTCTTTAGAATGAACTTAGAGAACTAAACCTCTTTTCTACAAATGAGCATTCTTGGGAAATAAAACTAGCTTTTGCAAACCAACTTAGTGCTTAGTCCACTATACCCAACCTTGCATATCTACTTCATCTCTTCATTTATAAGATGGTTTGCGAGTGCATCCAATGTACTCACGGCTGTGTCCCTGGCTATCAACTTGGCCAGACTATGGGGAGGAATACCAGGAGGAAGGGTATGAAGAAGAGTTCCAGAACTAAGCTCGTCTCCGTGAGTCGCCAATTGCCTGTAGGGAGAAGGCATGGGCCGAAGACGGTATTTCCGCTGCTATATTGTGTTGTAATATGACTTGGTCTATATGACCATTGTATTTGAATCATCGTATTGTAATGTCTGTGGAACTGGTTACCAACTACGTTATGTATATCGCAACAATGATTCTGGGATTGCGGTGGAATACATAACGGGCACTTCGAATTTGTTATCAAATTTGAGGTCGTCACAAGTTGGTATCAGAGCCTAGGCTGACCATAGGAGACCTTAGTTAGAATGGGCGTTAAAACAAAACCTTGTTAAAAGAAAGATACAAGAACGGTTGCAAAAATTGCTTAGTCTTTCCTCTCTAGTTACAAAGTTTTATACATACTTCAGTTTTAGCTTACTTAAAATTTTGCACACTTGAGTTGATCACTAACTTGAACTAATTTAAAATTTTGTAGATGGCCCTGGTATTCACTGAGCAGTACCAGTTGGGCCAAGGTGGCAGCCTTTGTTTCGAGCGCGACCTCACCACTTTGACCTTGTTCCTGAACCGTTTGTACCCGGAGTTCAAGGGAGCCGTGCTCAATGAGCACCCGGATGGAGAGCTACGGTGGCTCATCCGAGCTAGTTGCCGTGGCAAGAAGGGGATGTTGGGTTCTCCAAGGGTCAAGTTTGAGCTTGTGGAGAACACTTGGGCCGATGGTTTGGTCCGAGCAATGCAGGAGATGCACGCCCGCTTATGCGGACTGCACGTTGAGGAGGTTCAGGGAGGACGCTTCAAGGACTTTGCTCGGCGTGATGCGGATGGGCGTCCCGCAAACATGCCCGGGCAGAATGAGCCGAGTACCTACATCGACCACATGGACTTCTTGCTGTACTCCACTCAGCAGGAGGCCGACCGTGCCCGTACTAGGGCCAACCTCGAGCACGTTGCACTGGTGGAAGCGAGAAGCACCATCAGGATTCTTGCGAAGGAACGCAAGAGCCTTCGTCGCCAGCGCGATGAGAAGGAACAGGACCTTGAGGAGTTGAAGGCCAATGTGGCGGAGTTGACTGCGTACATTGAGAGTCTTGAGGATCACCTTGGTGAGGAGGAAGGCATTGATCTCCGCAAGGAGGATAATGCCCTCATTAGTGATGAGGATGACTTCATGGAGGACCTCGATGATCCGGAGGATGGTGGTCACAATGGATTCATTGTGAGCGACGAGGAGGAAGACCCCGAGGAGCCCGCTGTTTAAGTCCGAGATCCACGTATTACCTAGCTATGAGTTCCACTTTATGATCACTTCGTGTAGGTGTGAGTTGTATTCCCCTCTCTAGTAGACGAGTCGCAATGGTTTGATGTAAACCATTTGTAATGTGTGAACTCGTATGTATGATATGTTTGATGAGTGATGAATGAAATTTGAATTTGGCCTCTAAGGCCTTAGTAAAACAAAATTGCATCATCCATGTACCTTTAAATCTTAGCAAATTAGCTTTTCCCTCTTATCTTACACACCTTATCTTCAGATGCCGCGAGCACCCCCACCCCCGAACCCGGAAATGGCCGAATTGCTAAGATTGATCATGGAAGACCGGGAAGCAGCCCGAGCTGAGCGCCAAGCCAACTTGGCCACTCTTCAGCAGTTAACCCAGATGGCAACGAACCACAACAATGGCAATGGCAATGGTGAAGGAGAAAACCATGGCAATGGAGAGCACCGATCCAAGTTAAGGAGTTTCCAGAACACCAACCCTCCTATATTCACTAAGTCTGAAGAGCCCTTAGATGCCGATGATTGGCTTCGTACTATGGAGAACAACTTGGCAGTCGCCGAAGTTGGGGAAAACGAGAAGGTCTTATACACCACCCACTATCTTGCTGGAGCGGCAAGAGCTTGGTGGGACAGCACCCGTGCCATGCAAGTCCCAGGGTATGTGATGCCGTGGGAAGAGTTCAAGAGCAAGTTTAGCAAAGCCCATGTTCCCAAGGGATTGGTGAAACGGATGAGAGATGAGTTCAGAAATCTGAAGCAAGGTTCTATGTCGGTGGTGGAGTACCGTGACAAGTTCCTTACCTTGTCTAGATATGCCCCAGATGACACCAACACCACTGAGAAGAAGCAAGAAAGGTTTCTGGATGGACTTCATGATGAGATGCAATGTGTCTTGGTCAGCATTCCTTTTGCCGACCTGGAGTCATTGGTTGACTCTGCCATTCAGATGGAAGGTAAACTCAAGCAAGCTACCGAGAACCGCAAGCGCCGTATGATGTATCAAGGCAACTCGAGCAACTCGCAGAAGCCAAGGGGAAATGCACCAATGGGTTTCATCCCTAGACCAATGAGGCAGTCTGCACCTGCTCCGCGTCCCAACTATCCTAACCGCCCACCCGGCAACAACTTCAACCGTGCACCCCCAAGACCTAGTGGCAACAACTTCAACACCAATACTCCAAGGCCAAATGGCGCCCCTGTGTTACCCAAGCCTGGTGACAAGTCTGGTGTTACATGTTATGAGTGTGGACTAAAAGGGCATTACTCCAATGAGTGCCCCAAGAAGCTGAATGATGCATCCAAGACTGCTGCCCCTGCTCAGCAACAGCGTCGTGTGGGAAATGGCAAGAACTATCCACCTAGGAACCAGCCTCACTCTCGGGGCCGTCTGAATCACATGAATGTTGAAGAAGCTCAGGAAGCAACCGACGTGGTGCTTGGTATGTTCCCTGTTAACTCAGTTCTTGCAAGAGTCCTGTTTGATTCTGGAGCTTCACACTCATTTGTTACCCAATTATTCGTTGATAAAAGTGGACTTCAACCCACACCCTTGAAAGATGTCATGTTTGTGCAAATTCCCGGGTCAGTAACAAAAGCTAGTTGTACTTGCTTGGCAGTGCCCATAGAAATCCATGGGATAGCTTTCTTAGCCGATTTGATAGTGTTGGGAACCAAGGGTTTGGAAGTAGTTCTTGGTATGAATTGGATGTCTTTTCATCAAGGAGTGATAGATTGTGCCAAAAAGACCATCACCATGAAGAGTAGCAATGGAATCATAGTCAAGCATGTGTCCGTAAAACCACCCCAAACCACCAGATATCATAAGAGTATCTCAGGACCGACTTTGGAGCAAGTCCCCATCGTCTGTGAATACCCGGATGTCTTTCCCGATGAGTTACCCGGAATGCCACCGGATCGGGATATTGAGTTTATCATTGAGCTTATCCCCGGAACTGGATCAATAGCCCAACGACCCTATCGTATGAACCCAGCTGAATTAGTTGAGTTGAAGAAGCAATTGGATGACCTGTTGAGTAAAGGATTAATTCAACCAAGTTCTTCTGCTTGGAGATCACCCGTTCTGTTTGTGGATAAAAGTGACGGTTCTAGCCGACTGTGCACTGATTATCGCAAGCTTAACGATGTGACCATCAAGAACAAGTATCCTCTCCCGAAGATTGAAGATCTGTTTGACCAATTGACTGGAGCACGAGTATTCTCGAAGATAGATCTTAGAACTGGATACCACCAACTGAAGATCCGTGCAACGGATATCCCCAAAACAGCCTTCACTACCCGATACGGATTGTATGAGTACACCGTAATGTCATTTGGATTGACCAATGCCCCTGCTTATTTCATGAATCTCATGAATAAGGTTTTTATGGAGTTCTTGGATAAGTTTGTTGTGGTCTTCATTGACGACATTCTTATCTACTCCAAATCCGAAGAAGAGCATGCAACCCATTTGAGATTAATTCTAGAAACCCTAAGAGAGCATCAGCTGTATGCTAAGTTCAGTAAATGTGAGTTCTGGTTGAAGGAAGTTGGATTCTTAGGCCATGTGCTGTCAGCAGGAGGAATATCGGTAGATCCCAAGAAGATCAAATCAGTCCTGGAATGGGAAGCCCCTACCACTCAAACGGAAGTTAGAGGTTTCCTCGGATTAGCAGGATATTACCGCCAGTTCGTCGAAGGATTTTCCAGTATTGCCCGTCCAATGACCCAATTGTTGAAGAAGGACAAGAAGTTTGAATGGACCCCTAAGTGTGAAGAGAGTTTTCAAGAGCTCAAGAAGCGATTGGTGACCGCCCCTGTCCTAACCATGCCCGATATCACCAAGAATTTTGATGTCTATTGCGACGCTTCCAAACTTGGACTTGGTTGCGTACTGATGCAAGAAGGAAAGGTCATAGCCTACCTCTCTAGGCAGATTAAACCTCATGAAGAGAATTATCCAACCCATGATCTAGAGTTAGCAGCCGTGGTTCTAGCTCTGAAGACTTGGAGGCATTATTTGATGGGCAACCGTTGTGAGATCTATTCTGACCACAAGAGTTTGAAGTATATATTCACCCAGAAGGAGTTGAACATGAGGCAAAGGAGATGGATAGAGTTGATCAAGGATTATGATCTGGAAATTCACTATCACCCTGGTAAGGCCAATGTAGTGGCCGATGCGTTGAGTAGAAAGCCGTGTTCGTTAAATATGAGGATCAAGGAAGAGCAACCTATGTTGCACCAAGAGTTTGAAAGATTTGGATTGGAGCTAGTCAGTCAAGGATTCCTCGCCAACCTTGAGTTTCAACCCACCTTGATGAGCCAAATCAAAGAAGCCCAGAAGGGAAATGAGAGTATTGAAGGAATCAAGCGCAGAATTGGTTCCGGCAAGGTGCCAGGATTTGAAGAAGATGATCAAGGAGTTCTTTGGTACAAAGGCCGTATTTGTGTGCCCGCTGACTCAGAATTGAAGGAAGTAATTATGAAGGAAGCCCATGGGACACCTTACTCCATCCACCCTGGTGGAACTAAGATGTACCAAGATTTGAAGGAACAATTTTGGTGGCATGGAATGAAGCGCGAGATTGCATCGTTTATATCCAAGTGTGATATCTGTCAAAGAGTCAAGGCTGAACATCGACGTCCTGCTGGTTTGCTGCAACCTTTGCAAGTTCCGGAATGGAAGTGGGATTCTGTTGGAATGGATTTCATCACTGGATTTCCAAAGTCTAGCCGTGGAAATGACTCTATTTGGGTCATTGTGGATAGACTAACCAAAGTGGCCCACTTTATTCCTGTCAAGACCACTCATCGCTCAGATCAGCTAGCAGATCTGTATCTATCCAGAATTGTCAGTTTGCATGGAATCCCTAAAACCATAGTTTCTGATCGAGGAACCCAATTCACCTCGAGATTTTGGAAAAGCTTACATCAAGCTTTGGGAACCAAGTTAGCCTTCAGCACAGCTTACCACCCTCAGACTGATGGACAGACTGAAAGAGTAAATCAAATACTTGAAGATATGTTGAGAGCCTGTGTTCTAGCTTATGGAACGAAGTGGGAAGACTGTCTGCCTTTCGCGGAGTTTTCGTATAACAACAGTTATCAAGCCAGTTTGCAAATGGCCCCATTTGAAGCCTTGTACGGAAGAAAATGTCGTACCCCTCTGAATTGGTCAGAAACCGGAGACAGCCAGATTTTTGGACCGGATATTCTGCAAGAAGCCGAGGAGAAAGTTCGCATGATTCGTGAATACCTCAAGGCAGCCCAATCAAGACAAAAGAGTTATGCCGACAAGAGACGTCGAGAACTGACCTTCCAGATTGGAGACTTTGTTTATCTTAGAGTATCACCTCTCAAGGGAATGCAAAGATTCCAAGTAAAAGGAAAGCTTGCCCCAAGATATATTGGACCCTTCAAGATACTAGACCGCAGAGGAGAAGTGTCTTATCAGTTGGAAATGCCCCCTGAATTGTCTGAAGTACACGATGTCTTTCACGTGTCGTTACTTCGGAAATGTCTTGAAATTCCGGAGAAGCCCGAAGTCTTCAAGAATATTGATCACCGTTCTGTGGACATCAACAAGGACTTGACCTATCGTGAAATGCCGATCCGTATCCTTGAGGAAGCTTATCGAACCACTCGAACCCGAAGCATCAAATTTCTGAAAGTTCAGTGGAGTAATCACACCGAAGAGGAAGCCACTTGGGAACGAGAAGATTACCTTCAGAAAGAATTTCCCAATCTTTTCAGTTCTTAATTAGTGAATCTCGGGGACGAGATTCTTTTTAAGGGGGGAAGATTGTAACAACTCAGAATTTGTAACCCAACTCTTATTAAATAAAGAGTCAAAAATTGGACCCAAATAAAACTTTTTCTTCATTCTTGTATGCATACATGTATTCTCTTTATTTGTATTTCTATGATTTTATGTGTGTTCTTTTGCTTGAGCATTGGTTAAACAATTCTAAGTGAACCAAGAGAAACAACTAAGAAAGATATTAGGAACCAAAAGAACCAAAAATAAAAATAGGTAAGAAAGAGATAAAGTTAATATGATCTAGAAACTGTTAATGACTACACCACTTTGAGCCCTTATATTAAGAAATCTGCAGCTCACCTTCTTGTTTGGCCAACTAGTTGAGCTTAACCAAGTTATGGACTAACTCAACCAACAAAGATCTACCAAAATTTCAAACCAGAACACTACTCAAACTTGAGCCAAAGTTTGAATCTGAAACAGAAACCATTTCAAATTTGAAATATAAATTTTTGCAAAACTCATTATTTCTCCAAAACAAAAATATGCCTGGGTACCTTATCCAATATGATGAGCACCCAAAGTGGCAAATTTGAAAAATTCGAATTTTTAGTTCTTGTAAGCATTTCGTCGAACACCTGCAGAAGAAAATCAAACCAAATCCAACTTCACTGTGCTGCACTGTGCTAGCTCGCTGCAGCCCTGTAGCCATGCCCCCTGGCCGCGCCTCGATCGATTCCAGCCCCCTCTGCCCCGACCCAAGCCATGGAAGAAGGAGGAGAAGAGGAGAAAACGCCCAGGACCCCCTCCCAGGAACCCACTGTCCCGCGCGATGCCGACCAACGTGAAGGCGCCAGAGGCGACCCACAGCGCCCCGCAGCCGAGTCGACACCAGCCCAGCACCACCCCGAGGCCACCGTGACCGGAGCGAGCTTGCAACGCCGCCAGGACCCCCGCAGCGTCGAGCTTCTGGCCGCGCTTGTCCCGGCCACCTGGGCCTATATAAACCCCCGGCGATCAAACGAAGCAACGCACCGCACTCCCCTCTACCTCCCAGACATCGCCGCTTACTCCCTCGTGCCTTAGTTCGCCGTAGCCGACCTCGCCGGCGCAGTACTGGACGGGCGGAGCGCCGCCGCGTCCGACCACTTGGAGGCCAACTTCTGCAGGGAATCGGAGGAGGAGGAGTACCGCAGCCGATCCCGAGCGTCGCCGTCGAGCCCTGCTTCCCCTACGCCTCGCCATCGCCGTCGAACATTCGTCTCTGCTCGCAGGTGAGCCCCCGCTGTGACTGAGGAAGAAGATGATCGTGAACCGTTAGATCGAGATCGGACGATAACTTACCGATTCGGGTTTTGAATTAGGTCTGACGTCGTGGCCCCACCTGTCAGTACCGATTTTTATTCCCCCGCCCCGCAGCGAAACGTTTTCTGGGCCGGCCCGTTCGGGGTCTGCTCAGGCTTGGCCCGTTTGGTTAGAAATCAACCCGATTCGTTTTTAATTAATTCCCGCCCTTTTTCTTTTATTTCAAAACTGTTTCAAATGGTATTTTCAAACTTAAATTCCTAGAGTTTTATAAGTCCAAATTTAGCAAATAAATATTCGTTGGAAAGCTTATAACATGCTCTATCCAATGGTACTGGTTAGATCTCCAAAACAGTTAAGAATAAAAATGGTTATGAATAGTGTGACCCTAGCTTGTGAATTAATGAAAGATTTCTAGAAAATTATTTAAGCCATCAATAATCTTAAAAATTAAAATGTGGACCTACTAATGACCCCCATTACTGTTAGTCAACACTAATCTACCCAAACCATATTAGTGTGACCATTTAGACCCTAACCCAAACCTATTTGTTAGCATAAAATGATAGAGCCCTAATGCACACTTAGAAGTAATTGCCCTCTTTACCCATTTCACTTAGTGGATCATTCCCACTTAAACTTGCCCTAGTAACCCTAAATCAACCCCAATGCTGCACCAGTGAACCACCTAGGCCACTTAGCAAAGAATCTAGTATGCACACTTGAAGAAAAACTTAGAAGAAGGACTTATCTACCAACACATAAAATGCAACATGACTCAAATTGCAACCGGAATTAAAATACAACCTAAAGAATATTGTTTGAAAGTAAGCATGAGTGCTTGGTGTGTTGTTAGCTTGGTGAAGTGATGGTGTGTTTGTGTTTATTCGTTATTAGACGCTAGTGTTGCCGAGGAGGATATTGGAGGGGATTATTATTATCCAGAAGAAGAAGAGAACCCCGGACACTTTGCCAACCAAGGCAAGCCATCTTTTGATTCATACTCCCACTACCTAGTTTTAATACTGCATTCTACTTGTTTTTAGTAAATTGCATGATTGAATTGCTAGAGTAGAATGATAGAAGTAAATTGCATGATTGAATTGCTAGAGTAGAATGATAGAAGCATATTGATGTCTTGGTTATCAAGAGCATCAAGCTGAGTTTATCCAACCATAGTAGTAGTACTATCACTCAATGTAGTTGCTTAGTCGCTAATAAAAGTTGAGGCTATCTCTGGAGGAACCCCATTGGAAAGGTGGTGACTTGACATTGAAACTTGAAATGGGAGATTGCTCCTACATGATGGCTTTATGAAAGAAAATAATCTGGACTAAGAACTATGAAATGTATTTCTCAAATGACAACGAGTGATGTACATGGGTGCCAACTATACCGTACAACCACGTTACCCCTATATGGGAAGGGGCTTAATCCGTAGTTTGTTGATCTTAGTATGGGAGGTCTTGCATAAAATCTTCATGGAAGGACTCCACGGGCGGATACTTCTTGACCAAGTGGATTCCACTAACCCGGTCTCCGGGATGGGCATAACTAGAGGCGCCGGAGCGGGAAGTCCGTATCCCGGGCTCTAGGGAAGGATCCTATACTAGGATGAGCAAGTGAAAGAATTTGTTTGATTATCTGAAAGCCGCATACCTTTGTGTATAGCGAACCGTGGATTTCTCCCGGCAGATGTATCGAATCTTGTGGGTAAAGTGTACCCCTCTGCAGAGGTTTTCAAACTATTCGAATAGCCGAGTCCTCGGTCATGGACGGTTGGCAAACTCTACCTGGCTTTTGTCAAGAATAAAAATAACAAGGGTGAACCTGGTGAATGACATGAACTGGAATTGACATGACTTGACCTTGATCTTGACACATTGAAGTTCCTCTTTAGAATGAACTTAGAGAACTAAACCTCTTTTCTACAAATGAGCATTCTTGGGAAATAAAACTAGCTTTTGCAAACCAACTTAGTGCTTAGTCCACTATACCCAACCTTGCATATCTACTTCATCTCTTCATTTATAAGATGGTTTGCGAGTGCATCCAATGTACTCACGGCTGTGTCCCTGGCTATCAACTTGGCCAGACTATGGGGAGGAATACCAGGAGGAAGGGTATGAAGAAGAGTTCCAGAACTAAGCTCGTCTCCGTGAGTCGCCAATTGCCTGTAGGGAGAAGGCATGGGCCGAAGACGGTATTTCCGCTGCTATATTGTGTTGTAATATGACTTGGTCTATATGACCATTGTATTTGAATCATCGTATTGTAATGTCTGTGGAACTGGTTACCAACTACGTTATGTATATCGCAACAATGATTCTGGGATTGCGGTGGAATACATAACGGGCACTTCGAATTTGTTATCAAATTTGAGGTCGTCACAATGGCCGCCAAGGCGTTGACCATGAAGTCAAACAGAATAGGGAAGAGAGGACCCCTGCCTCACCCCTCGGGCATTTCGGAAGAAGGGCCCAATCTCACTGTTGACATTGATTTCAGTCTGTCCTTCCTGGACGAGCTGCATCAACCGGTGAACCATCATAGCTGAAAAACCCTTGCGGAGAAGAACCTCCTGGAGGAACTCCCAGTTCATCCGGTCATAGGCCTTCTCGAAGTTGAGCTTCAGAATCAGACCCTGGAGTTTCTTGACTCTGAGCTCATGAGTGATCTCGTGGAGAGCGAGAACCCCTTCATGCAGACATCTTCCCCTGATGAATGCCGATTGACTGCGATCAATAGTCCAATGAGCTAAGGGAGCTAGTCAGATGGCAAACGCTTTCGCGACAAACTTGAAAATAACATTGATAAGGGCTATAGGATGAAATTGTTTGATAGAGTCAGTCCCTTTAACTTTAGGGATCAAAGAGATGATACCATAGTTCATGGGGGCAATGTCCACCCTTCCTAGGGTGAAATCATTGAGCAACTGCAGGATGGGCCCCTTAAGTATTCCCTAGAATCGTTTAAAGAAGAGCACAGAGAGCCCATCCGGACCTGGGGCCGAGTCCGGTTTCATATTAAGGAGGACCGCATCTAATTCTGTTGATGGATTTCGTGTCGCAAGAACACTGGGTACCACGCAACGGACCCAAAGATTCGAACACAGGGGGCTGAACGTGGGAGATCTTGGATCGCAACGAAACACGGTGATGGAAGCCTCGAGTCGTCGAACGCACAACGCACTGCAGAGAGAGACGCCGAGCTTTACCCAGGTTCAGGGCCCTCGTGGTGAGGTAAAACCCCTACTTCCTGCCTTCTTGTATTACGACGCGATACCTCACGAGGAGTACAAGGTTTTGGTTACAGAGCTCTAACTGGCCGGAGGTAGAAGAACCAACTTAGCCTAGCTAGGAGCCCGGAGGTGAAGATTCCATCCCCTCTAAGGGGTGGCCTCTCCTCCTTTTATAGCGCCAAGGTCCTTCTTCCCCTTATCATCTTGGGGAAGGGGTTGCCACACACGGCCAAGGAGGGAGGACAGCTGTAGCCTTGATTCTTCGGTGGACGTAGTCTTTGTAGAGTAGTGGCGCCGGTCCACAGGAGTGGGTGGAGGAAGCTGACGTCTTCCTCTGGCGCCCTGCATCGTCCACGCTATTTTTAGGGGGGTGGCCAACAACCACTGTGCCGCTTTATGTAGGCATGGCAAAAGTTAGTATCCTCCCTGTCGGGGGTAGCGTGGGCGGTACGCGGTCTTCTGCCCATATCTTCTTGCTCTGCACGTAAACGTGCCGAGCTGACGTGGATGTGGTCCTTCCCCTCACCGGAATAAGCTCGTGAGGAGGTCTTCTGGTCCTTAGCAGTTTTGGTCGTTGTTCTCCTCATGAGGCGCCTCCTCATGAGGGTCTTCTCCGCTGGTTTTGGTCATCGTTCCACCCCTAGGCCGAAGCTGGGCCGTTGAAGGGGCCCAGGAGCAGGTGGACCGGGATACCCCGGTATCCAGAACACCGATAGTAGCCCCCGGGAGCCTGGCCCGCGAACGCGCCCTCTTGAGGGAGCGAAGGGCCAGGGGCCCCCAGAAGCTGCTCGGCCCTCCAACGGCATGTGTCAACGCGCGGTCAGAGGACCATGTGAAGATGCAGAGGCCGCGGACGCGTGGCACGACCGCAACTGGTGAGACGAAACGGCAGGCGATGCTGCAGTTCCCGAAGCGTCAAACCGTCATGATGGCGCGTCGCTTCGCTGCAGAGCACCGCGCCGACACTTCGATTCCCGCGCTAAGATTTGACGCATTGACACCGGCCGCGCTCCTTAAATACGGTCTCCTCGAGACCTCCGGCACCTCACCCTCTTCCTCCAGTGCCACTTCTTCCTCAACGCTCCCCAAGCCAATGGATCCCTCTGCCTCCTCCGTCGCTGCAGAATGGAGCTCGGGGGCGAAGCGCCGCGGGCGTCCCCCGGGCAGCAGGAACAAGGCGAAGATTCCCGCCCGGTGGACGCTCGGCGCCGATGGCCCCCTGCGCATTGGTGCGCCGAGGCAGGGCGAGGCGAATCACGCCGCCCCGGGGGCCTCCGGTGCCTTGACCCTTCGGGGTCCTGCGCCTGGAGGCGCTCTGAATGCGCCGTCGCGGGGGCCTCCCTGGGAAGCATCGATCGGGTGCTCCGGGAGGTGGAGGCCGCCCTGGGCGCCCTCCCCCGGTCGCAGATGGCCCGGGGCCGCAGGAGGCGGCCCCGCCGGCGACCGGAGTGGTCGCCACTCCCCGCCCCTTGGCGGCAGCAATGCTGGGACCCCTCATCGCCCTGGGGTCCTGCTTCCTGGAGCTCCTCGTCATCGTCGACGTCTAGAGCTTCGACTCCCTCCGGCTGCCCGACGCAGTCCGGAGGGTGATCTATGCCCCCGGTGCTTCCTCCGGAGAGGTCGCGCTGGTGGAGCAGAGCAAGCCAGATCTCCTCTGGCCTGTGGACATCATCCTCAGAGCGGGCGGCAATGCCGTCCTCTCCGGGCGCTGGAGGAGTTTCGCCCTCGGCCACCGCCTATGCGTCGGCGACCACCTCATCTTCCGCTTCAAGCTGGGGACGCTGGAGGCCTCGGTGCAGATCTTCGCCGCCGTCGGCGTCCGCCGCACCTACCCCTAGCCCGCGGTGCAGCAAAGGGGCGGCCTTGGCGCGGTAGCCTTCTGGGGAGGGGAGCTAGTCTCCTCCCCTCTTTTGCAATGTAGTTTGCGCCGGTGGGGTATGCCCCGCCGTGCCTTTGTTCCTTCCCCCGTAGGGGCCTATCAATGAAATCTCTTTGCCTTTTCACTCCTCGTTGTTCGCCGTTGTCCTGGTCGTCCGCGCGCTCGAGAGCCCTAGCGAGTTGTCAACGCTGGCGGGAGGCCTCCCTGCGCCTCAGAGCTCATGACGGGTTCAGCGCCGGCGACGACATTGGACGATTCCTGAGACAAGTAGTTGAAGAAAGAGCTAGAAAACAAAAAAAAACCCAAATCCCCGAAAACGAAAAACAAATCGATAAAACAAACGAAAAAAGAAGGCGAATAAGATGCCCCTGTGACCGGCACAGGGACCTTCCTCATCGTGAGGGAGCGCAACACTATCTGTGCCAGCAGCTAAGAGCAAATTGACGCGCGTGGCGATTCTCGAGGCCTTCCTCGTCATTGAGGGAAACTGGACCCTCACGGATGCGAAAGCGTCGACGCTTAAGAGAGCCCAGAGACCGTCGACACCTCGTTAAGGGTTGCTCACGAGGTGACGGGCCTGGCGCGGACCTCCAGATCTATGTCTCCTTCGCAAGATGATCGGAGCGGCCTTAGTCTTCAGTAATCCTACCGCGTTTGGCCTTCCTCAAGCGAGGGAAATCTTCCTGCGGATGCTTAAGCGCATCGACGCGTCCTTGCAGCTCATGAGGGTTGCCCACGAGGCGTTGGTCCTTAGCGGGTGCCTTGGGCACACCTTGGACTTTTCCTAAAGATTTCTTATTTTCCGATGTACTTCGCGAGGAACTAAGCACCATAGGCACTTGGAGGTGATCGATAACGGGGCCGTCGCCCCTGATCAGAGCTCAGTCCCTTCGGGTTTTTTGGGCTTCCTGTTTTCCGGGCGAAGGCCCCAGCATAGACACCGTGCCTAGCCCCCTTCCGCGTGGAGTACAACAGAAAATAAATGGACTTCATGCCATTTTAATATCATGCCGAAGCAGAGGCGCTATATTGCGCAATAACTTAATATCAGTGCTGAAGAGCAGTTTGAGCTGATACAAAGTGCCGTGACAATGGTCTTTATCTCCTTGTGAGGAACCTACGGGTAGAACTTGCGCAGATGAGCTATGTTCCATGGGTTCCCCATCGGTACGCCTTCCGCGGTTTCCAGCCGCGCCGAGCCTGGCCTGGCGATGTGCATCACCTTGAAGGGGCCTTCCCACATTGGAGACAGCTTGTGCAGGCCCTCGCGAGAGAGTATCCTCCTCAGCACCAGGTCGCCGACCTCCAGAGTCCTTGCTCGAACATGGCGGCTATGGTAGCGGCGTAGTCCTTGCTGGTACCTCGCGGCGCGAATCGTTGCTTGGCACCGAGCTTCTTCGAGCTGGAGGAGGCGGTCCTTAATGAGGTCCTCTTGGCGAATCTCGTTGAAGGCGAGCACTCTTGGCGACCCGAACTTGACGTTGGTGGGAAGAACAGCCTCCACCCCATAGACCAAGAAGAAAGGAGTCTCCCCGGTGGGCTTGGTGGCGGTAGTCCGGATGGACCACAGGATGGATTGGAGGTTGTCTAACCATTTTTTGCCGCAGGCTTCGAGCTTGGCGTTGAAGCTTCTCATCTTGAGTCCCTTGAGGACCTCGGCGCTGGCACGCTTGGCTTGGCCATTGCTCATGGGATAGGCGACTAAGGCGAAACAGATCTTGATGCCGGCCGATGCGCAGTACTCCCGGAACAGCCCGCTGGTGAACTGGCTACCGTTGTCGGTGATGATGCGGTTAGGCACACCAAAGCGACAGACCAGCCCACGGATGAACTTGACTGCGGACCTGGCCGGAATGGTGCACACTGGCTCCACCTCCACCCACTTGGTAAACTTGTCGATGGCGACGTAGAGGTAGAGGTAGCCCCCTTGCACTCTAGGGAATGGACCGAGAATGTTCAGCCCCCAAACGGCAAAGGGCCAAGTGAGTGGGATGGTTTGCAGCTCCTGCGCCGGCTGATGAATCTCCTTGGCATGGAATTGACACGCCTCGCACCTCTTGACCATCTCGATATGCCTTTGCGGCGAGGGTTGAAGCGGAAGCATGATGCCCACACTCGCCGGCGTGAATGTCCCTGAGAAGCTCTTGGCCTTGGTGAGTAGATATGCACTTTAGAGCGACGCCGTTTGGGCGACGATGGTACAAGTCACCATCCTTGATGCAGTATCCCAAAGCTTGGCGTACTATCCTTTCGGCCTCCGACTCATCCTCGGGAAGCCTGCTGCTGATGAGGAATGCCTTGAGCTCGAGGATCCAATCGACTCCCTCCTGCCGTGCCAATGCCAGAAGGACACGGTCACCCGAAGGAGGCCCGCAGTCTGGAGCCCCCTGCTCCGGTGGCGGTGGCAGGGCAGGCGGAAGGTCTGATCTGAACGACGATGGAGAAGCAGACGGCTTGAAGAGACGCTCCTTAAAGACGCCGACAGGTTGTGCCAGGCAATGAGAGGCGCGCTTGGCGATCTCGTCCGTTTCCACGTTTTCTCCTCTTGGGATATGCTTCAGCTCCAAGCCTTGAAAGCGTTTTTCCATGTTTCGATGCTCCTCAAGATAAGCTGCCATGTGCTCATCCTTTGGAGTGTAGCTCTTGTTTGAAAAGTTCACAACCAACTGTGAATCTCCCTTGACGACGAGGCGCTTGATGCCCAAAGCATTCGTCGTCCTTAGGCCAGCGAGTAGTCCTTCATATTCCGCGATGTTGTTGATGGTAGGCATGCACAAGAGGGGAATTGTGCCCACGCCCTTGGTGGAGGTCGGATGATCCTCCTCATCAAAGCCGATCTTGCTGGTTGACCACTTCATCAAGCGGTTGCCGGTGTTGGGCTGTGCCGCCGCGATCTCTCGCGACAGCTGCTTGAAGTGACGATTAGATAAAGGAGCTTGAGCTCCACCCAGGAGGCAAGCGGCGAAGCCTTGCGGCTCTTGATAGCCCCCTGGTTCTCTTCACGATGATCATTCGCCGGTGAAGGTAGCGGCAGCAGCTCGGGATCTGCACGAGACAGACCATCGCGGCGGCAACCCTCGTCACGGTCGTCGTCGCGGCGATCGCCCCGGGATCCACCCTTGCCGTGGCTACGGCTGCTCCCACGGCGCTTGGTGACGCCATTTTCTTCATGAAACTTTCGGACAATCCAACAATCGTCAGTATTGTGGGTGTCCTTTTTGTGGAGGATGCAGTAGCAGCGACGTTGACCTTTATCGCGCTCGGAGCGGTCCCCGCGGCGCTGCTTATGCTCAGGCTCCGCCGCGAGGACAGCAGCCTCCTTGCGTTTGGGGTCCTTGGACTTTGGCTTTGGGGGAAGTGCCTTCGGCAGGTTGTGCATGAAGAGCCTCCCCTCCTCAGCCTTGGCGCAGCGGTCGGCGATCTCGAAGAGCCTGATGACGGAAGTCAGCTCATCATTCACGGACAGCTTCTCCCTCATCTTGATGTCGGAGACGCCCGTGGAGAATGCGGAGATGACCTCCTCATTGGAGATCCTGGGAATCTTGTTCCTCATTTGGCTGAAGCACTGGATGTATTGACGAAGCGTCTCGCCCTTGTACTGACGCACCGCCTTAAGATCATTCTTGGTGGTGGGGCGCTCGTACGTGGGCATGAAGTTAGCGACGAACTGACGGCACAAGTCCTTCCATGAGGTCACGAATTCATGAGGAAGATTCATGATGCAAGTTCGCGAAGCGTCTTTGAGGGCCATGGGAAACCAATTGGCCATCACACGCTGATCTCCACGCGCGGCCTGGACGGCGACGACGTAGAGCTGGAGAAATTCGACGGGCTTGGTGGTCCCATCGTAACGCGCGCCAATGTCCAGCTTGAACTTGTCAGGCCAGACCACATAGCGTTGCTGGCGAGTGAGAGCAAGGCACCTGGGGTTGTAGATAGGGTCCCCGGGGGTCTTGACGTTCTTGCCAGCTTCGCCGATGTCGTCGATGGCGCGGTCTTGATTTTCGCGGCGGCGCTCAAGGGAGACGCGTGCGTCTTCCGGAGCCCGTTGGACGATTTGGCAGCTGGGCTCCCCGCACGGCGAAGATGCAGCGCGGGATGCCACCTTCTTGGCCTTGGCGGCCTTCCCATCTCCGGCGCCCGGGGCGCGACACCCCGCCGCCGGATCTTGTTCCCCCGCGCCCTGGGCTCCTCCCTGGGCCGGGTCTTCATTGGCGATGGCGATGAGCTCGACGATTCAAGCGCGCCACCCCTCATGCCCGTCATTAGTGGGCTGACAGCGCAGCAGCTCCTGCACCATGGCGAGAGCCTGCGCAGGAGACAGCTGACTCCCAGAACGAGCGCGAGAAGTGGCGGTGGCAGTGAAGGAGAGCGAAGGCTCTGTACGCCTGGACGGGAGGTAGGAGGACTCCAGATCGTCCTCCTCTTCCTCCCCGGCCGAGGCTTCCCGACGATGGAAGATGGGCTCGGTTTGCCCCCGAACAGCATTGCGGCGGCGAAGACGCTCGAGCCTTGCGTTGGCGTTGGCCATGTCGAAGCAGATCTAGAGGAAAACACACCATAGTCCCCTACCTGGCGTGCCAAATGTCGATGGATTTCGTGTCGCAAGAACACGGGGTACCACGCGACGGACCCAAAGATTCGAACGCATGGGGCTGAACGTGGGAGATCTTGGATCGCAATGAAACACAGTGACGAAAGCCTCGAGTCGTTGAACGCACAACACACTATAGAGAGAGACGCCGAGCTTTACCCAGGTTCAGGGCCCTCGTGGTGAGGTAAAACCCCTACTTCTTGCCTTCTTGTATTACGATGCAATACCTCGCGAGGAGTACAAGGTCTTGGTTACAGAGCTCTAACTGGCCGGAGGTAGAAGAACCAACTTAGCCTAGCTAGGAGCCCAGAGGTGAAGATTCTATCCCCTCTAAGGGGTGGCTTCTCCTCCTTTTATAGCGCCAAGGTCCTCCTTCCCCTTATCATCTTGGGGAAGGGGTTGCCACACACAGCTAAGGAGGGAGGACAGCTGTAGCCTTAATTCTTCGGTGGACGTAGTCTTTGTAGAGTAGTGGCACCGGTCCACAGGTGACGAGGGGTTAACTCGACAAATGTCCTAGATGAAGGACTTAGGATCGGGGAGATAGGGCGTCGGATGAACTCGAAGGTAAACTCAGTTAAACAAGGTGTCTATGAAAGTAAACGTGGGTGTAGAACCTAGCTTGCTTTCAATCTGTCCCACATCGTCCCCTCCTGGCCCCTATATATAGGTGGCCAGGTCTCGAGGATCGGGTAGGGTCCGATATAGATTACAATATCGACATACGGTAAGAACTCGTATTTCGACTAGTATTACAATTGGGCCTAGCTTAACGGGCCTCAGGGGTACTCAACTAACGGGCTCTATTATCTATACCCTTGTCAGTAGCCCCTGAGATTCTACCAGAATCACAAATTCGGGTTGAATCTCTAATCTTTAAATCTTCGACTTGATCATTTCTTCGACTTCTTCATATCTTCAAATCTTTGACTTGGTCTTTCGACTTATTTTTATTATAATACCTCACAAGGGGGTTTGATGAGCAAGCCTGACAACTCTGACGAATCAAGAGGCCAGTTAACTGCCGGAACAGATACTTGTCACCTACTTCAAATTCAATCCCCTTGGACTTGAATTCGGGAAACCGGTCAAACCCATTCTTTTGCCGCATTTAGGACTTACAAAGAATGAATCCTAGTGGTTCTCAGGGTACCTAGTGCGTCCACTAGGATTTTTCTTCGCGTCGTAGACACGGATACATACCAGCAGAGCGCATCCGTGTGCGTATACCGGGCCACACAGGACGGATCTTGGGGTCTTACCTTCGTGATATATTTCAACCACGGCATTCAAGTTTTGTCGCGATGACGCAACTCGATAATTATATTTCGCAGCCTTGTTTGACTGAATCAATATACGCAACTTTTCGAGTTATCCTTTTTAACTTTTCGTGAACACCTCCCGATGGGAGTAATCAATGTTTTATTGGCGATGTAGCCAAAGTTCCTTGCTATTTTCTTTTATCGAATTATTTCTATTGGGTGCGCGACGGCGCTCCCGATGGGAGTAGCCCCCGAGGCTATAGCCGAAATTTTTCGGGTATAGGCTCAAGAGAATATATAAATTTGCTCCACGCTCTTCTTCTCGTATCATTTGCCAATTCTGCTCACTTTTGAATGGAATTTCCTTCTGTTTCTGTTGCAAGCCCCCGAGTCGAAGACAAGGGAAACCTATTCGTCTGCCAGGTTCTTGCGTACCCTCTGATCCCTTTTTGCTTCGCACCTGTTTTTTCTTTTTTTCCTTTTTGACACTTTAACTCCTCTGTGCTTATCTGCGCTGTAAAAAATCCTAAAATTTACTTTGGGCCTTGCCACTTCAGGGGCCCATTAGCACGTGCTTATAAATAAAGCACACTTTGACCAGGGTAAAAACCCTAATTCCTCCATCTTCCTTTGCCGCATCGTCTTCTCATCCCATCTAGGGTTTTACATCTCTGACGCTTGTCCCCCATGGCCGATGCGAGTGAATCTCGGTTGAACATCGATGCCCCGGTGGTGAAGCGGGGTCGCGGCCGCCCGCGCGGTAGTAAAAATAAGACTACCGCTGCATCCATGGGGGCATCATCTTCTGTTCTGGTGAAGCGACGCCCTGGCCGTCTGGTTGGGAGCAAGAATAAGCCTAAGGTGCCCTCTGCCGCACCAGGTCCAAGTGCTTCTTCCTGTGATACTTCTTCTTCGTCGCCCAGGATCTACTCTTTCTTCTGTATCTGCAACGCACAATGCCGCGAGATTCAACGCCTGCCCCTGAATTTCACGAAATTCATGGATGGGCGGGAGCTGCGTGAAGCAATTCTCCGCGAACAATCTGGTGGAGGAACTCCATATGAAGTGGAGGTGTGGTACGATGGCGCAGGTGAGCAGTTCTTCAAGGGCGGCTGGGCGCGATTTGCGGAGGATCATGACCTCCATCAGGGGTTCTTCATGTCCTTTGATTTTCATGTTGGCACGTCGAAGTTCGACGTGAGAATCTACGACGGCACCCAGTGCCAGAAGGAGTATGAAGCCGAAGTGTAGTTTTACTAGTTTTCTTCTTTATGTAATCCAGTTGTTTCTTTGTCGTGCTTATCTGGAATGAACAATCGTATCGAAATAATTTTATCCAAATTATGTGTTTTACCATGGGAACGAATCATGATTCCAAGGTATGCGCTTTAATTTTTTATCGGGTTCCCTTGAACCGTTTATGGTGCCGTCGAAATATTGGGTTGCAATCAACCTTGTAGTATGTCACAGATAGTCACAAAACTTGTTAAAATTATTTCATACAACTCGAGGGTCTTAGCCCCCGAGTGTAAAGTAAAATATTTACACATATTGTCAACTTGACCCAATGAACCCGACCTATGGCCTCATGTTCTGGATTCAGAGGGTCATAACTCGAAAAACTCCTTAGTCGCCTTATTTCGCCTATGCATAGAACCGTCGTAGCTGCTCTGCATTCCACGGGTTACTCTTGTGTTGCCCCGTTTTTTTTGTCTTGTAGTCGATAAGCTCCTCCTGGTATCACTTCTGTCACGATGTAAGGTCCCACCCATGGGGACTCAAGTTTTCCATGGCCATCTTGCTTGAGTCGTAGAACTAGATCTCCTACCACGAAAGATCGTGGACGAACTCGACTGCTGTGGTAATTTCGCAAATTTTCCTGATACGGAGTAGCTCTGGAGAGCGCTACATATCTTGCCTCATCGAATGCGTCGACATCATCCTACAGTGCTTCTGTGGAAGTTGCCTCATCGTATGCTGCAATCCTTGGAGCTTCATGAGTTATTTCAACTGGAAGCACAGCTTCTGCGTCATGGACCAGGAAAAAGGGGGTTTCTTGAGTAGCTGCTTTGGGTGTAGTTCGTAGACTCCAGAGTACAGAGGGTAGCTCATCTACCCAAGCGTGCTTGGCTTTTTCAAGGGGTGCCAATAGCCGTTTCTTTATCCCATTGCATATTAAGCCATTGGCTTTTTCGACTTGCCTGTTTGTCTTCGGATGTGCTACAGATGCAAATTTTAGTTTGATTCCCAATCCTTCGCAATAGTCCTTGAACACCTTTGACGTGAAATTTGTACCATTATCTGTGATTATGCTGTGTGGTACTCCGAAGCGAAAGACTATAGACTTGATGAAATTTATTGCGGCTTTAGAATCTTGGGTTGTCACTGGGGCTGCTTCTACCCACTTGGTGAATTTGTCGACTGCCACCAGCATATAAACGTGCCCTCCTGGCCAAGCTTGTACAATTTTCCTGCCAAGTCGAGACCCCACTGCGCAAAGGGCCAGGATAATGGTATTGGTTGTAACTCTGCTACTGGCGCATGTGGCCGAGATGCGAACCTTTGGCATGCTTCACACTTTCAAACTATATCTTTTGAGTCTTCGATGGCTGTTAACCAATAGAATCCTACTCGAAAGGCTTTGGCCGCGATAGCTCTTCTACTCGCGTGATGTCCACATACTCCTGCATGAATATCCTTTAAGATTTCTTGTCCTTCTTGAGTGACGCATCATTGCAGGACGCCTGATATAGTTTTCTTATATAACTTTCCTTGTAACACGACAAAAGTCTTGGATCATCGTATTATTCTTTTTGCTTCTACCATGTCTTTGGGTAGTGTTTTGTTTATCATGTATGCCAGATATGGCTGCATCCAAGTTTCTTCTATCATCATGACTTCTTCTGGTTCTGCTACACTTGTTTTTCCAGCCCCCGAGCCTATCGTTTGCCCCTCTGTATTCGAGGTTTTGCTGTTCTTTATTGATCGCTCTATGATTTCCTCCCAGAAGACTCCTTGTGGTATGGGTAAGCATTGGGACCCGATGATTGCTAAATTGTCGGATTCCTCGTTGCTGGCTCTGCTGACATGCGAAACTTCGCATCCATCGAATGTTCCTTCGAGATAGTAGTATAAGTTTCTGTATGCTGTCATGTTGTCGCTGATGGCGTCGCATTTGTTCATTACTTGTTGAACAACGAGGTTCGAGTCTCCAAATATTTTAAGTCGAGTTGCTCCACAAGCTTTTGCCATTTTCATTCCGTGGAGCAACGCCTTGTATTCGGCTTCATTATTAGAAGCTTGGGGAAAACTCATCTGTAACACATATTTCAGTTTGTCGCCTTGTGGTGATATCAGGACTACGCCTGCTCCTGCGTCTTGGATTCTTTTTGAGCCGTCGAAATACATCGTCCAAACACTCGATAAATCTGGAGGACCTGTACTTTGTAACTCCAGCCACTCTGCCGTGAAATCTGGCAGAATTTGTGACTTGATTGCCTTTCGCTTTTCATACGTGATGTCCTGGGGTGATAATTCAATTCCCCATAAAGAGACACGTCCAGTTGCCGAAGGGTTGTTCAATATATTGGAGAGTGGTGCTTCATTGACCACTATAATTGGGTGCACCGCAAAGTATTGTCGTAGTTTCCGAGCTGTTGTGAAAACATTGTATGCGAGCTTTTGATAGTGCGGGTACCTTTGCTTTGTTGGAGAGAGTACTTCACTGATGAAATAGACTGGCCTCTGAACGCCGTGAGCTTTTCCTTCTTCACTTCTTTCGACTACTAGTACTGTACTTACCACTTGGTGTGTTGCTGCAATGTATAATAGTAGTGGTTCTTTTTCCTTTGGTGCGACCAACACCGGAGGTGTGGAGAGCACTTTTTTCAACTGTGCGAAGGCTACGTCCGCCTCTTCCATCCACTCGAATTTATCATCTGATTTTTTCATGAGCGCATAGAAAGGTAGTGCTTTCTCTCCCAGTCGAGCCACAAATCGACTTAGCGCCGCGACGTGCCCTGCGAGCTTCTGTATGTCGTGTAGCTTTGTTGGCTTTCCCATTATTAATATTGCTTGGATGTTTTCTGGATTTGCCTCTATTCCTCTTGCTGATACTAGGAACCCCAAAAGTTGCCCTGCTGATACACCGAAAGAGCATTTTGTCGGGTTGAGCTTTAGCTTATACTTGTTCAGGTTGTCGAAAGTTTCCGCCAGGTCGCTGATAAGAGACTCTTCCTTCCTCGTGGTGATGACCACGTCGTCGATGTAAACTTGGATATTTCATCCTATTTGACTGCCGAGGCAATTTTGCATCATCCACTAGTAGGTTCCCCCTGCGTTTTTTAGGCCGAAAGGTATGACCTGATAACAGAACATGCCGTATGGTGTAATGAAGGCTGTCTTGTCCTCGTCCTCCTTTTTTAATTTGATCTGATTGTAACCAGAGTATGCATCTAGGAAGGAAAGCCTTTCGCACCCCACTGTTGAGTCGATTATCTGATCAATGCGTGGTAAGGGGAAGGGATCCTTTGGACAGTGCTTGTTGAGGGATGTGTAGTCGACACATACTCTTTGCACGTCTGTGTTTTTCTTGGGGACTATAACTGGATTAGATACCCAAGTCGACGTTTTGATTTCTCGGATGAACCTTGCGTTTTCCAATCTATGTAGCTCTGATGCTATGGCTTTCCTCTTGGGTTCATCAAATCGTCGTAGTGGTTGCTTGACTGGCTTTGCTTTAGGATCCACGTTTAGCGCGTGCTTGACGAGTTCCCTGGGAACACCTGGCATATCTGAAGGACACCAGGCGAAGATTTCCTAGCGCTCACGGAGGAACTCGACGAGCGGGCTTTCCTTTGCAGGATCCAAGTTTACCGCTATGGAGGTGGTCTTGTTTGGGTCTGATACGTCCATTTTGCATCACTATTTTGTATCATAATTTACTATTATTCATTGATATATTTCATATTTAGAGATGATACTTATGTTGTTTCCTCTGTTTTTACATGTTTGATGATCGTTGGAGGATTTGCTGCCGGAGTCAGGATTCTGCTGGAAAAGGACCATCAAGACACCATATTTCGGAAGATCAGGAAAATTCTAGAAAAATACCAGAAAATTATATTTTGCCGAAAGACTCAGGAAGCCAGAAGGAGGAGGCGAGAGGAGCCAGGGGGTAGGCTCACACGTAGGGGGCGCGGCCTGGCCCCTGGCCGCGCCGGCCTACTGTGAGGCCACCCTGGCCCACTTCAGGTCTCGCCCCTGCGCGTACTTCATCGTCCCCGAAAACCTAAGTCATGTGGGGGCTCAGAGATAGACACCGCCGCCTCTGCGGGGCGGAAAACACCAGAGAGAGAAAAGCTCTTCGGTAGGCAGGAATTTGCCAGGGAAATTCCTTCCCGGAGAGGGGAGATCGTCGCCATCGTCATCACCATCACACCGGACTTCATCGGGATCATCATCATCATCATCTCCATCACCAACACCTTCATCTCCACCATCACCACGCCATCCCGCTGTAACATCTTGAGTTGAATCTTGTCAAATTCTTAGGGGAAACTTTCCCGATGTTGATTACTCTTGTGGTTGATGCTATTGAGTGGAACCGTTGAATTAAGGTTTATGTTCAGATTGTTATTTACCATTATTTCACCTCTGATCATGATCCATATGATGTCTTGTGAGTAGTTCGTTTAGTTCTTGAGGACATGGGAGAAGTCAAGATGTTAGTAGTGGATTATTGTTAAGTAATATTTAGTGGTTTGATATTTATTTGTTGTGGTGCTATTTTACTAGTGGTGTCATGTGAACGTCGACTACATGATACTTCACCATTTATGGGCCTCGTGAGATGCATTGTGTATTTTACTACCAATTGTGGGGTTGCTGGAGTGACAGAAACCTAAACATCCGTTGGGAAACCATTGCACCAGGGAGCGTAGGATCTTAGAGTTTAAGGCTGTGGTTAGATTTATCTTAATTACTTTCTTGTATTTGCGGATGCTTGCAAGGGGTATAATCACAAGTGTGTATTTATCCTAGTAAGGGTAGTGCGCTAGCACAGGTTCACCCCCATAACACTTATCAAACCAATAAAGATTATTTAGCGGCATGAAGCGAAAGCTCTTGACAGAAACTCCCGTGTGTCCTCGAGAACGTTTGGTCATCATAAGTTACACAACCGGCTTGTCCTTTGCTAAAGAAAGGATTGGGCCACTTGCTACAATTATTACTACTGTCTTTTATTTACTCGCACTTTATTTATTTGCATTACCAAATACCCCTGAAAACCCGTTTGCTAGTATTTACAGTGAAACCTTAATCAAAACCACTTGTCAACACCTTCTGCTCCTCGTTGGGTTCGACACACTTATTTATCGAAAGTACTACGATACACCCCCTATACTTGTGGGTCATCAAGACTATTTTCTGGCGCCGTTGCCGGGGAGTGAAGCGCTATTGAAGAGTGGAATTGGTAAAGGTAACCGTCGCTTTGAGTATTGTTTTTATTTTTGTCTTTTACTTTTATTTTATTTTGCTATGGAGAATTCTCCATTTGGTTTCCTATTTGGGAACACTTCTACCACTGCTGCCCATGTGGATGAACCACCACCACCACCACCTGCTGAATTAGATCCTTTTAAAATACCTATGAAAATTGTTGAACATGTTATGGATAACTGCTATTCAGGAGATGGAACTGTCCATCCGGGTGATCACTTACTATTTATACATGAATTATGCGAGTTGTTCAAGTGTGCAGGTGTTTCGCCGAGCCAGATCAAGAGGAAGCTATTCTCTTTATCATTGAAAGGCAGAGCTGAGGAGTGGTATCGGCTGCTTAAAGATGGTCCATCTATTGCATGGGAGGAAATTGTGCCTCTCTTTTATTCCAAGTTTTATCCTCCAAGTGAAATTCATAAAGATCGTAATCGGATATATAACTTTTGGCCTCATGATGGAGAGAGTATTGCCCAAGCATTGGGGAGACTGAAGTTACTAATGCTCAAATGCCCCATTCATGAGATCCCCAATAACATTGTTATTGATAATTTTTATGCGAGGCTTACTCTTCCTGATAAGGATTATCTGGATGCTTCTTGCTTTGGATCATTTACTCATATGAAGGAAGATGCTAAGTGGAACCTCCTTGACCGTATCCAAGAAAATGCTGAAGGATGGGAAAACGACAAAGGTAGGAAGTCAGGTATAAATTATGATTATGAATGCGTTAAAACTTTTTTGGGAACCGATGAATTTCATAGTGTTAGCATTGCTTATGGTCTTGATTCTCAAATACTTGCTAATTGTCTTAAGGCTTTTGCCTCTTATCTTGATGTTCCAAAGAAAGATTGGAACAAATATCATGCGCCTTATAAAGATTCTATTAGTCATATTCCTGCTGCAGCTACTGAAGTTTGTACTGTTGATAGCATTGTGCCTAAACCTTATTTTGAGAAGACACCTTTCCCTGCTAAGGTAAAAAAGTATTCTACTTTGGTAAGTGTGTCTAATAAAAGTACTAAGAAAGCTGTAGAGCCTGATGAGCAAATTACTATTAAGTCTCCTGTAGCTATATTGAAGGACCTTGTCACTAAAGATGTAGGGGATGAATATATTCTCTTTTGTGAAGATGCTTCTAACATTCTCTCACATCCTAAAAGGCATAGGAAAACAAGTGTTCCTGTTATTTCTGTCAGGATTGGAGATCATTGCTATTATGGTTTATGCGAGATTGGTGCTAGTGCAAGTGCCATTCCCTTAGAGCTTTACCAAGAAATTATGCATGAGATTGGCGCTTGTGAACTTGAAGATATTGATGTGGTTGTTCAGCTTGCTAACAGAGAGACTGTTTGGCCTCTTGGTATTGTTCGAGATGTGGAAGTCCTATGCGGTAAGACTAAATACCCCACTGATTTTCTAGTACTTGGTAAGGAGGCTAGTAAAACTTGTCCTATTATTTTTGGTAGACCCTTTTTGAATACTTGTGGTGCCGTGATAGACTGTAAGAAGGAGACATTTTTCACTAAGTTTAATGGAGAGTCCTATGAGTTTAATTTTTCCAAGTTTGCTAAGACTTCTTATGAAAATAACATGCCTAATGAAAATTTTCGAGTTGAACAGCTTGCTTCTATTGCTCTTGCTCCTAATAATGCTTTGCAGCAATTCATGGAAGATCATAAAAGTGATGTTTTCAGTAAGGAAAGAGAAGAGATTGACGATATTTTTCTTCATCAACAACCGCTGATTAAGCACAATTTACCTGTGGAGGATCTTGGTACCACTTTACCACCAAAAGAAGACCCTGTTTTCGAATTAAAACCTTTACCTGATGGTCTTAAATATGCCTATATAGATTATAATAAAATATATCCTGTTATTATCAGTTCTAAACTTTTAGAAAAGGAAGAAGAAAGGTTATTGTAGATATTGAGGAAACACCAAGGAGCTATGGGATATACTCTTGATGATTTAAAAAGGGATTTGTCCCACTTTATGTCAGCATGCTATTAACATGGAGAAAGATGCGAAGCCGGTTGTGGAGCATCAACGCCGCTTAATTACCAAGATGAAGGGTGTGGTAAGAAATGAGGTATTAAAGCTCCTTGATGCTGGTATTATTTATCCTATTGCTGATAGTAGATGGGTTAGTCATGTTCATTGTGTTCCTAAGAAAGGAGGTATGACTGTCGTACCTAATGAGAATAACGAGCTTATTCCTCAGAGGGTAGTAGTTGGTTATAGGATGTGCATTGATTATAGAAAGGTTAACAAAGTTACTAAGAAAGATCATTACCCCTTACCGTTCATAGATCAAATGTTAGAGAGGTTATCTAAGAAAACTCATTTTTGTTTTCTTGATGGTTATTCTGGTTTCTCTCAAATTGCTGTTAGAAAGGAAGATCAAGAGAAAACCACTTTCACTTGTCCTTATGGAACTTATGCTTATAGACATATGCCATTTGGTTTGTGCAATGCTCCTGCTACTTTTCAAAGATGCATGTCTGCTATTTTTCATGGCTTTTGTGAAGAAATTGTGGAGGTTTTCATGGACGACTTCTCCGTCTATGGAACTTCTTTTGATAATTGTTTGCACAATCTTGATAAAGTTTTGCAGAGGTGTGAAGAAACTAATCTTGTTCTTAATTGGGAGAAATGCCACTTTATGGTGAATGAAGGAATTATCCTTGGACATAAAATTTCTGAAAGAGGTATTGAAGTTGACAGAGCAAAAGTGGAGGCAATTGAGAAAATGCCCTGTCCCAGAGATGTTAAAGGTATTCGTAGTATTCTTGGTCATGCTGGTTTCTATAGGAGGTTTATTAAAGATTTCTCTAAGATTTCAAAGCCTCTTACTAATCTTCTTCAAAAAGATGTGCCATTTGTCTTTGATGATGATTGTAAGGAAGCTTTTGAAACTCTTAAGAAGGCTTTAACTACTGCTCCTATTGTTCAACCACCTGATTGGAATTTACCCTTTGAAATTATGTGTGATGCTAGTGATTTTGCTGTTGGTGCTGTTCTTGGACAGCGCATAAACAATAAGTTGAATGTTATTCATTATGCTAGTAAGACTCTTGATGCTGCTCAGAAGAATTATGCTACCACTGAGAAAGAGTTTCTTGCTGTTGTTTTTACATGTGATAAGTTTAGATCTTACATTGTTGATTCTAAAGTTACTATTCATACAGATCACGCTGTTATTAGATATCTTATGACTAAGAAGGATGCTAAGCCTAGGCTTATTAGATGGGTGTTACTTTTACAAGAATTTGATTTGCACATCGTAGATAGGAAAGGTGCTGAAAATCCTGTTGCTGACAACTTGTCTAGATTGGAAAACATTTCTTTTGATCCTATTCCTGTTAATGATAGTTTTCCAAACGAGCAGTTGGCTTCTATAAATGTAACTTCATGAGACCTTCCTTGGTATGCTGATTATGCTAACTTTATTGTTTCCAAGTATTTGCCGCCAACTTTTACAGCTCAGCAAAGAAGAAAATTCTTCTATGATTTGAGGCATTACTTTTGGGATGACCCACACTTATATAAAGGAGTTGTTGGTATTATGCGAAGATGTGTTCCGGAATATGAGCAACAAGAGATATTAAGAAAATGCCATGGCAGTGCTTATGGAGGACATCATGCTAGAGATAGAACCGCACAAAAGGTTCTACAATCAGGTTTTTATTGGCCAACCCTCTTTAAAGATGCTAGAAGGTATGTTTTATCTTGCGATGAATGTCAAAGAGTTGGGAATATTTCTAGACGAAATGAAATGCCTATGAGTTACACTCTTGTTATTGAACTGTTTGATTGTTGGGGATTTGACTTTATGGGTCCTTTTCCTCCTTCAAAAGGCTATACCCACATACTTGTTGTGTTGATTATGTTACTAAATGGGTAGAAGCCATACCTACAAAGAGTGCCGATGGTGAGACCTCGCTAAAAATGCTTAAGGATGTTATTTTTCCTAGGTTTGGTGTGCCTAGATATCTTATGACTGACGGAGGTTCTCATTTTATTCATGGTGGTTTTAGAAAAACTCTTGCTAGATATGATGTTAATCATAGAATTGCTTCTGCTTATCATCCCCAAACTAGTGGGCAGGTAGAGCTTTCAAATAGAGAGATCAAGTCTATCTTGCAGAAGACTGTCAATAGATCTAGGAAAAACTAGGCTAGCAAGTTAAACGATGCTTTATGGGCTGATAGAACTACTTATAAGAACCCCATGGGCATGTCTCCTTATAAGATGGTTTACAGAAAAGCGTGTCACTTGCCCTTAGAATTAGAACACAAAGCTTTTTGGACAGTGAAAGAGCTTAATAGGGATTTTAAACTTGCTGGTAAGAAAAGGTTGTTAGATTTGAGTTCTCTAGATGAGTGGAGAAACGAAGCCTATGAGAATGCCAGACTTTTCAAAGAGAAAGTCAAGCAATGGCATGATAAGAGAATTCTTAAAAGAGAGTTTCTTGTTGGTGAGAAAGTTCTATTGTATAGGTCTCGTCTCAGATTTTTTGCAGTAAAATTACTCTCAAAATGGGAAGGACCATATGTTATTGTGGAAGTATACCGCTCAGGTGCTATTAAGATTGCTTCATTGAAAGATGACACTACACAAGTGGTGAATGGGCAGAGACTCAAACATTATATTGCTGGAGATTCTTATAATGAAGATGTTGATGTAATTGAAACAGTTTCTCTGGAAGAATTCATCCAAGACAATTTGCAGGTACCTGCAGAGTTTGTTTTCGAGTAGGTAACAGTTCTAGTCAGAAAAGGTTCGCGAAAAACTTTTCCATTGATATTTTTGCTGTTTTTACTAAATATGAAAAATCATGAGATGAAAATGGGCAGGAAAAGGAGTCCGGGTGCTCCTCACACACAGGGGGCGCAGGCCCACCCCTGGCCATGCCGCCCTGGTGTGAGGACACCTCGGAACTTGTTTCTGTCCCGGTTTCCTCCTTTGATTTCGCTTCGATGTATAATTTTCGCCTATATAACCCCCCGGAGTACCCGAGGTCTGTATATCATTTTCTCGTCGTGTTTTTGTTTCGAGCCGTTTCTGTCAGGAGTTGATCTCAGAATTAGGAGCACCATGGCCCCTTCAAGCGACGACAAGGGCAAAATGCACAGGGAAGATGATCACCAAGACCCCAAGCTGAAGAAAGAGCAGGAGGCTGGAAGATCGAGGGCAAGAAACCCTACTTTTGAAGGACCAATGAAAGCTAGACGTATCTTTTCTCATAATATGCAAGGACCAATA
Organism: Dactylis glomerata; assembly: GCA_007115705.1. Taxonomy (NCBI): domain Eukaryota; kingdom Viridiplantae; phylum Streptophyta; class Magnoliopsida; order Poales; family Poaceae; genus Dactylis; species Dactylis glomerata. The sequence continues at coordinate 350,629 of QXEO01000311.1, read as the reverse complement.
CTACACGTCTTGGATCTAAACTCCATGCCTGTGATAAAGAAGGGTATGCTGGTCACTGACGAGTTTTGCGCTCAATATCGAGTTCTGGAGAAGGAGGTAGAGATACTTCAAGAAGAGAATCTCAGGCTTCGCAGGATGCTGGAATATTTCATTAATCCAAGGCTGATTCCACTACCACCGAAGGAGTAATTCGTCATCGGTATAGGCATCCCCTTGGCTTGTTCCAAGCTTGGGGGAGTGCCGCGGTATCACATCATCACCTTTTGCTCATTTACTTTTCAAGTAGAGTCATATCATGAATAGAGAAATTATCCTATAGAATAGGTTGCAGTGTGGAAGTATCCTCCTTAGTTGGTTATCTATGTATCCCTTGGTGTGAGTTGCGGTAATGAAATATTAATGAGAAGTTTGATCGTTTACTTTCCGCATACTTTATTTTAGTTTGCAATCTCTCTTATATGATTAGTCTTGTTGATTAGTATTGGTATCACTTTGGGAGCATGAGTAAATTTAGTTGGTTTTGGCAAACTTAGCTTGGTCAGTAGCAACTTTACCTTGAGGTTTGAGTAGAATAGAAATAAAGAAGTGCTTGTAGTTACATCACTTCAGTTTTCCTTCATGATTGGCTTATAAGCATTATTATTCTCAAAGTTAAAATCGTTGTACCTTCAAGGAAGTTTGCATGATTGTTCTTATTATATGTATGTTTGTTTGTTTCATGCAACTCTTATGCTTGCTACCTAGCCGTGCTAGCCAAAAACCTGTACTGAGAGGGAATACTTCTCGTGCATCCAATTCCCAAAAGCCAAGTCACTTCCAAAGAGTCCACTATAAATTCCTATGCATGGTATTTTAAGCCATTCCAAGTAAATTTTCATGTGCTACCTTTCAAAAACCTTCAAAATACTTCTCATTTTGTGCCACTGTTTTTAGCTCATGAGGACGTAGTGGATGGGTTTGTTATCTTCCATACTAAATTAAGTACCCCTCGACTAGGCAGCTTCATCTGCTCGTCACTAATTTTGCAAGGGAGCTGGTCAGACCATTATACTCTCAAAAAGAAAAGAAAAAGGCACTCCTCCATGGTATGTGAAAGTTGGTCGGCACCCGATGGAATCGGTTAGCCATGGTTTGAGAAAGGAAAAGGTGGGGAGGAGTGCAAAGCTATAAAAGAGCACCAATGTGCCAAATTAATCAAACATCTCGGAACCGCTCTCACTTGTTTAGTATGGAAGATATCAAGAACTCCGTTGCTAGTCATTGACAAAAGCAACCACCTCTCAAAATATCTTTTTACCTCTGTTTTACAAATGAAAAGCTCTAGCACATGTTTAATCCCTGCTTCCCTCTGCGAATGGCCTATCTTTTACTTTTATGTTGAGTCAACCTATTTCCTTCTATCTCAAGCAAGCATTTGAGTTGTTATGTTTCACTCATCCATATGTTGATTCATTTAATCATGTTTACTATCTTCCTTGTTTAGCATAACGCTTTTATCTGAAAGAATATGTCCCTGAAAGTTTTTTTTATTACAAAGAGTTTGTTTCAGCGAGCATATGGTTTTTGCTATATTAGCTCTATTTTTAAAAGGGCTCCATTCGAAGGCTAGTATAGTTTGTTCATTGTTCTCTGACCAAGAACTAAGGTTTGCCATCACCAATTATAATTTACTTTGTGCATCTTTATATGTGATTCCCTTTTACTTATTGCAAGTCTATATCATGTAAAGGGAAGTTGCTGACTATTATAAATTGTGCATTGGTAAATGTGATGCTTCTTGTCCGTATTTTGATTATCGACACTTCACTCCATAAACCTGTGGTCATGTTTACCGAGTTTAGTTTTTGCTTGGGGACAAGCGAGGTCTAAGCTTGGGGGGTTGATACGTCCATTTTGCATCACTATTTTGTATCATAATTTACTGTTATTCATTGATATATTTCATATTTAGAGATGATACTTATGTTGTTTCCTCTGTTTTTACATATTTGATGATCGTTGGAGGATTTCCAGCCGAAGTCAGGATTCTACTGGAAAAGGACCGTCAAGACACCATATTTCGGAAGATCAGGAAAATTCCAGAAAAATACTAGAAAATTATATTTTGCCGAAAGACTCAGGAAGCCAGAAGGAGGAGGCGAGAGGAGCCAGGGGGTAGGCTCACACGTAGGGGGCGCGGCCTGGCCCCTGGCCGCGCCGGCCTACTGTGAGGCCACCCTGTCCCATTTCAGGTCTCGCCCCTGCGCGTACTTCATCGTCCCCGAAAACCTAAGTCAGGGGAGGGGGCTCAGAGATAGACACCGCCGCCTCTGCGGGGCGGAAAACACCAGAGAGAGAAAAGCTCTCTGGCAGGCAGGAATCTGCCGGGGAAATTCCTTCCCGGAAAGGGGAGATCGTCACCATCGTCATCACCATCGCACCGGACTTCATCGGGATCATCATCATCATCATCATCTCCATCACCAGCACCTTCATCTCCACCATCACCACGCCATCCCGCTGTAACATCTTGAGTTGAATCTTGTCAAATTCTTAGGGGAAACTTTCCCGGTGTTGATTACTCTTGTGGTTGATGCTATTGAGTGGAACCGTTGAATTAAGGTTTATGTTCAGATTGTTATTTACCATTATTTCACCTCTGATCATGATCCATATGATGTCTTGTGAGTAGTTCGTTTAGTTCTTGAGGACATGGGAGAAGTCAAGATGTTAGTAGTGGATTATTGTTAAGTAATATATAGTGGTTTGATATTTATTTGTTGTGGTGCTATTTCACTAGTGGTGTCATGTGAACGTCGACTACATGATACTTCACCATTTATGGGCCTAGTGAGATGCATTGTGTATTTGGCTACCAATTGTGGGGTTGCTGGAGTGACAGAAACCTAAACCTCCGTTGGGAAACCATTGCACCAGGGAGCGTAGGATCTTAGAGTTTAAGGCTGTGGTTAGATTTATCTTAATTACTTTCTTGTATTTGCGGATGCTTGCAAGGGGTATAATCACAAGTGTGTATTTATCCTAGTAAGGGTAGTGCGCTAGCATAGGTTCACCCCCATAACACTTATCAAACCAATAAAGATTATTTAGTGGCATGAAGCGAAAGCTCTTGACAGAAACTCCCGTGTGTCCTCGAGAACGTTTGGTCATCATAAGTTACACAACCGGCTTGTCCTTTGCTAAAGAAAGGATTGGGCCACTTGCTGCAATTATTACTACTGTCTTTTATTTACTCGCACTTTATTTATTTGCATTACCAAATACCCCTGAAAACCCGTTTGCTAGTATTTACAGTGAAACCTTGATCAAAACCACTTGTCAACACCTTCTACTCCTCGTTGGGTTCGATACTCTTATTTATCGAAAGTACTACGATACACCCCCTATACTTGTGGGTCATCAGGGTCCGTCGGATGGACCTGTATTTTCTTCGAGTCCTGATTTGCATCGAAAGCCTGATCTGGTAGGGATCGCCCGACGTCGGGTAGCACGTTGTGGTCAGTTTCGCCTTTTAGCCTTGCGTACTCTACTGTCATGCCGAAGGTTTGCGCCAACCTATTAAATTCTTTGTCACGGGTGTTGGATACTTCAAAGCTTCCTTGTACCGTGATCGTTCCTTTAGGTCCTGGTATCTTGAGTGTGAGATATGCATAGTGAGGTACTGCCATGAATTTTGCAAATGCTGGGCATCCCAGGATTGCGTGGTATTGTGAGGGCCAGTCCATGACTTCAAACTCCAGCTTTTCTCTGTGATAATTGCTGCTGTCGCCGAAACAGACGTCGAGTTCTATTTTGCCCAAGGGATAATTTGCGGCTCCTGGTACTATTCCATGGAAAGAACAATCTGTTGGCTTTAGATTTTCCAATGATATGCACATTGCTTTCAACGTTCTGGCGTATATTAGGTTTATACCGCTTCCTGCATCCATGAATACTCTTCCGACATCATATCCTCCTATTTGGGCTTTGAGCACCATTGGCGAGTGACCTGGTCTGGGGACTTTCCTCGGGTGGTCTGCTCTACTGAACCTAACTGGTTGATCGGACCACTTTAGATACTTTGTAGTAGCTGGTGGTGATGTTATTGCCAGGTTGACCTGTCTTGATATGCTCTTCCTTTCTTTCTTCGACTTTGGTACTGGTTGGATCATTGCTGATATATATATACTTTTGACTCCGGCTGTTTTGCGAGTCGCTGCATTTGATATCCTTGATTTATGCTTTTTCCTCCCTGCCGTGCCCCTTGGCTTTAGTCCATGGCATTTTGCAACCTTAAGAAGGTTCTGCAATCCTTCATCTGATGGTTCAGATCTTTGTGCCTCTCCATGCTGCTTTCTGATGCGTCACTGTACTCATCCCAGTGTTCTTCGCTTGACATACTATCGTCACCTCGGCTTCTCATGAACATGTCTCTTTCCTCCCTTAACTTTTTCCTGCGCTGGTGTAACGCATATTGGTACCCCATTAAAACTTCTCTTCTTGAATATGCGGGTACATCAGTCCCGCGGTTAACAGCTGTCATGATCATTCTCCACTCTCCAGCTGAAACATGCACTTTCTCCTTCTCTTTCTTGCCATTGCTCCTTAATTTGTCGACTTGCATGTCGACCTCCTTGTTGCCAGTGTGATTGTTATCTTCTTCTGCTGCTTCTGTAATGATAACGCATAATTGGTGTACACTCTTGGAGACGCCGCTGCTTCTGCTGACGATATCCATTGACTTGTCCACTGCTTCTTCCACCATGGTCTCTTGCCCGATTTTGTCGGGTTCCTCTAATTTTCCCTGCAAATTTTCTGGTGCTGCTAAGCTGACTGGCGAGTTTGCCTTGCTAGAAGAGCCTACAGATGATCCAGATGCTGTCATCCTCTCTGCTTTGCCCGCCGACGGAACTGATTTCATCGAATCCAAAAGGCGAGTTGTACCCGAAGGTCCGATGTAGAAGCTTAGACTTCCGAACGTCAATTCCACCTCTTGATTTTCGTCGACTTCTAGATTGCTATTGGCTAAAAGCGAAAAAGCCGTTGAATTCATGATTCCAACGCCCAGATCCCCACGGTCGGCGCCAATTGACGAGGGGTTAACTCGACAAATGTCCTAGATGAAGATCTTAGGATCGGGAAGATAGGGCGTCGGATGAACTCGAAGGTAAACTCAGTTAAACAAGGTGTCTATGAAAGTAAACGTGGGTGTAGAACCTGGCTTGCTTTCAATCTATCCCACACCGTCCCCTCCTGGCTCCTATATATAGGTGGCCAGGTCTCGAGGATCGGGTAGGGTCCGATACAGATTACAATATTGACATATGGTAAGAACTCATATTTCGACTAGTATTACAATTGGGCCTAGCTTAACGGGCCTCAGGGGTACTCAACTGACGGGCTCTATTATCTATACCCTTGTCAACAGGAGTGGGTGGAGGAAGCTGACGTCTTCCTCTGGCGCCCTGCACCATCCATGCTATTTTTAGGGGGGGTGGCCAACAACCACTGTGCTTTTCAGTGCTAGTCCCTGGATCAACGCTAGCACACATAGTTTGAGATGTAATATCAAGAAACAAAGGTCATTTTATTACATTGCATGATCCAACAATTACATAAAGAACTTACAATGCTCATAGCATAGAGCTTTCAGAGTTTACAACAAAATCAAAACTAGCATGGAGTCCTTCTTCTTCATGTGCCACAGGCGAACATGTTGCGGATAGACTCGTAACCCTGTCGTACCTTTCTTATCATCAAAACCTGCAACATGAAACGTTGCAGCCACAAAGGGTCAATACACTTGAATTGTATTGGCAAGATGTCATTGCTTGGTGGATACAAATGGAACCTAACACTTAAATGAATATTTGTCTAGGTGGAGCTTCAGGCCTATTTGCACTAAGCAGTTTCATCCTATCATTTTCTTAAAGCAAAAGTTTCTATTGGACAACTTGACTTGGGTGATCTACCCCTGTAGCCACAGCCCGTAGTTATTGTATGGGACACACTGGTCGATAGACACTTACATCAATGTCAAAACCTCAATTACTACATATGGACAACTTGGTTTGGGTGAACCATTCCTGCAGACACTGGCACATAGACATGGCACGGGAACTGCTAGCCAATAGACACTTGCACCAATTGCCATATTCCCAGTTCAACCCACAAGTTTTAATTTTAAGAAGTTGGCATGATGAGATCCTTGAACATCTTCAAAATCATGTCGCTTAAAATTGTCCATAACCGGGGACACAGCTAAGTACTTAGTTTTAACCCTCTGCAGAGGTGGTGCACTTTTCCCACAAGACTCAGTCAACCTCTTTTGCCATGATGCTCATTTTCCTCAAATGGCCAAGTGAAGACTAAGACGAGACCTTTCAGAGGCAATCCCTCAGACCAACCCGGACGCGCTCCCAAATACCACCCTCTGTCCGTCTGGCTGAGTTCTCGCAACTTACTTAGTCAAGACAGAGCCCATATGACTCGTGGTTGCACTGGAAGCTTCACGACATTGAACGTCTCCAATCTCTTTGTTCCTGGGTGGCCGTCCACAAGTGAGATACACCTGGTGGTTCAGAGGTTCGACGACATGACCCCAGGGAACCACTCAACACAAATCCATTCTTACCACTTTCCACCCAGGTGTTTCATTAACTTAGTTGTTTTCTTGATTTTTTTGTAAAACAATGGTTTTCAACACTTAGCCAAAACTTGTGATAATCCCTTCCCACAACAAGTGTAAGGCAACCTAAAGCAGCAGCAGTTCTAATAGGTGATGCAAAAGCTAGACATAAGCTAGACAAAAGACTTAGCATAAAATTATAGGTTTATAAAACACCTACACATGCATCATCTATAAGAAACTACTAGTGACAATTCTTTAGTAGGACAAGAAGATGATGACACTTGCCTTAGTAAGTTTTCTGAAGATTGTACTTTCTCTTAGTCAACACACGTAGCTCTTCGTGTAACTATAAGATAAAAGATAACACAAAATAAACACACCATCCAAGCAACATAATCAACAAGACAAAAGTGTTTATTAGTTTTAGCTTAGTATTGATTTGTCTTAGTGATATTTGTATGAGGTGGCTTGATATTGATGGATAGAATGTCTTATAAAGAATGATGGGGTCTTTCTAAGAAATGTCTAACACTTAAACAAAATAGTTCAAAGGTTATCCTAGGCTTGGGTTGAGAAGTTGGATGAATATATTTCTAAGTCTTGAGGTCTATCTCTTCCATCTTCTTGACTTGGCTCTTTGATCTTGATCTTCTTGTTTGACTTCATCCCTTGTCTTCTTCTTCGACTTCTTCTCCATGGTCTTGGTATGGAAGACTCATTTGCCACTTTGTTGGATGGAGTAGTCAAACACTTAGAAGAATTTGGAGGTGATGAGATTGAGGGTTTTGCACTTGGGCAAAGGTGGAGAGTAGATTTTTACTAAGTCATGGTGAATTTTTGTGTGGTCATTAGGACTTAGCATAAATCACACTTCTTGGTTCTAGTGGGACAAAACAAATAGCACAAAAGTGCATGATATTATTTTTTAGGAATTGGATATTTTGCAAGGTGCTTGAAATACAACTATAACTTGCAAAAAGATGAATTAATGGAGTTGATCTTGGAAAAGTGTGAGAAAGGTGTGTGAAGTGTTCTGGTGATTTTCTATTATCAAGATAATCAATTTTTGCAAAAGGAACTATGCCTAAATTAATTATAGAATTAAATCTATGAGAAAAATACTCAAATCTCCATTTGAATTTGAATACTTTATAAAATTTGTCCAATTAATTTGTACAGTGGTTCTAATGGATAGAGGATAATAATAAGATCCATTTGTAAAAAGAATCATTTAAAAAGGATTTATAGAATTTGAATTATATCAAAATTACTCAAATTCACATGTTTGAATTTGAATGATTTTAACTATTTCAAAAGTCAAATTTTATTGCAGAATATTGTTCTACACATTTCTAGGATTCCAGGGACATATTATTTGCATTTTTTGGATTAACAGAACATTAGATATGAATTTTACAAGATTCAGTCATTTTCTATTTTTAAATTCTAATTCAAATTTGGTTTTAACAGAGGGCTGCCACGTGGCTGTTTCTGATAGGTGCATACCGGTTCGGGTGGATCTCTGATTTGGAGCGTTGGATCTAAAGAAGGCTAGACGGATCAGATCTGCTCGTACCCCTTCGCTTTAAGTGATCTATTTGGTTCACTGGATCGAGATCCAACGGACATGATTAAACAGAGGGGGAAGGAGCTCACCTTGGCTAGGGTTACGGCGAGGAAGTCCGGCGACTCAGCCAGATGGTTGATTCTGGCAACATCTTGGCGACTCCTGGACGACGGCGTGACCACGACAAGGACCAGGACAACAAGGCGAGTTTGCCCGTTTGATCGGTGATACGTCTCAAACGTATCTATAATTTTTGATGCTCCATGCTTGTTTTTACACCATTTGCCTTGTGTTTCGTTACACTTCGTGGCACTTTTATGCGATTTCCGGAACTAACCTATTGACAAGATGCCACAGTGCCAGTTCCCTGTTTTCTGCTGTTTTGTGTTTCAGAAAAGCTACACAGGAAATATTCTCGGAATTGGACGAAACAAGTTCCAGAAGTCTTATTTTTCCTGGATGAAGGACGAGGACCAAACGAGGGCTGGAGGGGGGCCAGAGGCCGCCCTCACATGTAGGGGGTGCGGCCTAGCCCCTGGCCACGCCCACCTAGTGTGAGGAGTCCCTCGCAGCCCCCTAACAACGCCCCTTCGCCTATATAAAGCCTCGGGACAGAAAACCCTAGAGGACCCGATCAATTTTCAAGAACACATCGCGATCCGCCGCCGCTGTCGACCCGAAGATCGGGAGGGTCCAGAAGCTCTTCCCGGCACCCTGCCAAAGAGGGGAATCGCCACCGGAGGTCTTCTTCATCGCCATGCTTGCCTCCGGAGCGATGAGTGAGTAGTCTACCTTGGACTATGGGTCCATAGCAGTAGCTAGATGGTTGTCTTCTCCACCATGTGTTTCATGTTTAGATCTCATGAGCTGCCCTACATGATTGAGATCACCGTTATGTAATTCTACATGTTTGGTTTGTTGGGATCTGATGAATATTGGTGTTATGATTGAGTTGCTACTGAAATATATCTTTTGTTATCTCTATGTTGTTTATGATCTTGCATGCTCTCCGTTGTTAGTAGCCATCTTGGCCGAGTAGTTGCTAGTGACTCCAAGAGGGAGTATTTATGCTCGATAGTGGGTTCATGCCTCTATTTAATCTGGGGGAGTGACAGAAACCTCTAAGGTTGTAGATGTGCTGTTGCTACTAGGGAGAAAACAACATTCATATGCTCAAGGGCATATGCTTTGTTTACATTACACACTTTGCTTAATGCAATTATCTGTTGTTCGCAACTTAATACTTGTGGAGTTCTCAGATTGATTCACCGCAAGTGGATTATTAGTCATACATGCAGTTGGATGGCGGTCTATGTATTTTGTTGTAATGCCCAGAGTAAATCTCATAGTGATCTTCTTGACATATCACATTTATCTTTATTTTATCAATTGCCCAACTGTAATTTGTTTACCCAGCATGTGTTATTTATCTTATGGAGAGACACCACTAGTGAACTGTGGACCCCGGTCCTATTTCCATCATATTGCTATCACTTGTTTACTTTACTCGCACTGTTTACTTTACTCGCATTCTTCTACTGCTTTCCACTCGATACACTCATACCCTTTGTTTCAAGCAAACCGGTGAGATTGACAACCTCATCACAAGTTGGGAACAAAGTATTTGGTTGTGTTGTGTGCAGGTTCCGCGTTGCTACTGGCCGAAGACGAGTCAACAAGTATCGTTAAACGACGCCCTTGTTGGAGTGTTACTAAGCCAGTCCGCATCACCTTCAGTCGTATTGTCTGCTCTTCTCCTGAACGATAAACCTTGGTTTCTTAACTAAGGGAAAATCTTGCCGCTATATTCATCACACCTTCCTCTTGGGGTTCCCAATGGGCCGGTTATTTACTTCATCAACTTGGCACCAGCAAGTAATTTTCTGGCGCCGTTGTCGGGGAGGTAAGGTAAAAGGTACTCGCATCCTCCTGTGTGAGTGCTCAGAGTTATTTCCTTTAGATTCTGCAATTATATCTTTTTGTTTCTTGTTTTTATTTTCACTAGTTAGGCTTAATGGAAAACAAAGAGTTCTGTAGTCTTTTTCCTGAGTTTAGATATGAAGTGTTTGAAGAGAAAATTGAAAAACCTTTGGAGCTTAATTTGCATGCTAATAGTGTTGCTAGTATGAATGTTTTGAACACTATTATTACTAATGCTATTGAAAAGTCTAAGCTTGGGGAAGCTGGTTTTGTTAAGCATGATATTTTTAGTTCCCCAGCTTTAGTGGAGAAAATTTGCTCTGATGATATTTTATCTCCCATATGTGATGTTCCTTCTTATGATGATATGTTTGAAGAATATGCTTTGCGAAATAGTTGTTCTCTAGCTTGTGATGATACTAAACCTCTAGTTTATGATGTTTATGATGATGGGTATAATATTTTTAGTTCACCTACTTTTGAGGAGAAAATTAGTTATGATTACAATATGCCTCCTATTTTTGATGATTATGGTGATGAGAATAATTATTCTGTTGAATCTGCTCCTACTACTATTGTTCATGTGGGGAGTATTAATTCTTTTATGCATGTGGCTCATGATAGAGATGCTTTATGTGATAGTTATATTGTTAGTTCTATTCATGATGCCACTGAAAATTATTATGAGAGAGGGAAACATGGTTTGATGGATCTCAACAATATTAAGTTTCCCCTCTTTATGTTGCAAATCTTGAAGTGGCACTTGTTTTATCTATCCATGCTTGCTACTATGTGCCTCATTGATTTATTTTCTTACAAGATTCCTATGCATAGGAAGTGGTTTAGATTTAAATGTGTTCCATATTTGCTTTTTGATGCTCTCTATTGCTTTAAGTTCCTATATGGCGCATTTGCCTCAAGCTCTTATATGGCGCCCACATGAGCATCTTTGCAAATTACTGCGCCTAGCTCAAAGGCGTTAAAGAAAAACACTCTTGGGAGATAACCCATTGTTTATTTTCAGTACTTTTTCTTTTATTTGAGTCTTGGAAGTTATTACTACTGTAATAACCGCTCCTTATCCTTTTTATTTCGTTGTTGTGCCAAGAGAAGCCTCTAATTTGAGTGAGGTAAGATTTGGGGATGTTGCTGTCCTGAAACAGTTTTCGGTGCTGCACCGTAAAAATTCGTGAAAATTCTCTGTATATCTTTTGGACCTGTGATTTCTTGTGCATATGCCCCAGGTTATATCCAAACTTTCATTAGTTGAACACTTTTTTATTTGAGCAACAGAAAACACCTCAAAAATTCTACCTTTGTCAGCTGTTCTGTTTTGACAGATTTCTGCCAATATTTGTGTTTGCCGCTTTATCGCTTTCTTTTGAGTTCTTTTGATCACGGAACTTTTGGGGAAGTTGCTACAGTAGTATATGCTATATATGTGGTGGTTTTAGGTTGAAACCTGAAGCAAAAAGAGGTTGATTATATGTTATGCTACACTAATGTTGCTAATAGAATTGTGTTGAGTTTTGTATGAAGGAAGTTTTCAAGTGTAGGGATCGGAGAGTGATGAGATGAGTTGAAGAATGGACAAAAGCTCAAGCTTGGGGATGCCCATGCCACCCCAAGAAATATCCAAGAAGTACAAGCATCAAAGCTTGGGGATGCCCCCGAGGCACCCCCTTCTTCATCGGCAAAAATCAGGCCACCTTTCAAAACACTATATTTTTATTGCTTCATGCACTATGCGTTTTTCTTGGAGCGTCAGTTGTTTTTGTTTTTAGTTTTCTTTTGCTTTGTTTGCTGCAATAAATGGTTAGATCACATCATGTTTCTTTTGGAGGAGATGAACTCGCTTTTCATTTGCCAAGAACACTCTAGTTTTCACTTTTATCGTTCAATGAGTGTTCTCTTTTTCTGCTACTGCGTTTAGCTTGCATTTTTCGCCTTGATTTTTGTTCAGATCTCGTTTTATCTTTGCATCAAGGTGTATTTGGACCTCTGGTCTATGTTGGTTTTCCTCAAAAGAGTTGTTTCGAAAAGGGGTTCGAATGGTGTTGGAAAAGAGAAAAAGTTTCATGCAAAAAAGTGGTACAAAAAGGAGCTTGTGTAGACTGCGGCTTAGGCTTTTGCATGCCATGCTTGATTGCGTTTTGATAGTATGCTTAGTGATTTTTGCTGTAGCATGGCTTGTCTAAAATAACTGAGATTGCTTAATGAGCATTTGAAAAAATCATGCGTTGTTTTTATCGTTTGGAAGCATTATTTTGGTTTTCTCCTTTGATGCTTTATTTGGGTTGACTTGGCGCATGCTTACACCATGTTGACTACAAAAATAAGTCGCCAATAGCCTCTATGATCATTTAGTTTTTGACTTTTGATGCCATCTTATGCTTCTTTTAATGTCGCTTTGTCGCTTTGCATGATTATGGCCATTATTGCTCTCTTAGTTGGTTGCTCCCAGTCTTTTGCTAGCCCTCATTTTGTACTGAGTATGAGCTCTACTCGTGCATCCAACTCCCAAAAACCAAGTTTGCCATTGTGTCCACTATAAATTCCTATGCATGGTATTTGTAAGCCATTCCAAGTAAATTTTCATGTGCTACCTTTCAAAAACCTTCAAAATACTTCTCGTTTTGTGACACTGTTTTCAGCTCATGGGGACGTAGTGGTCGGATTTGCTATCTTCCATATTGCTTATTCCAAAAAGAAAAAAAAGAGAAAAAAGAAAGAAAAAAAGGCACTCCTCCATGGTATGTGAATGTTGGTGGGCACCCGCTGGAATCGGTTAGCCATGGTTTGTGAAAGGAAAAAAGGTGGGGAGGAGTGCCAAGCTTCATAAAAGAGCACAAAAGTGCCAATCTCTCTCTCAAAAACTTGCTTCATTTTTATATGGAAGATAGTAAGAACCCCATTGCCAGTCATTGACAAAAGCAACCACCTCTCAAAACTAATTTTTATCTCTCTGTTTTACAAATGAAAAGCTCTAGCACATGTTTAATCACTGCTTCCCTCTGCGAAGGGCCTTTCTTTTACTTTTATGTTGAGTCACCACCTTCTACCTTTATGCACCATTAAGAGAGCATAGTTGTCATTCTGAGTATAATGTGCATTGTCCCAAAGTTTTCATTGATTGATTCATATTGTTGGTTTCACTTGTTCTCAAATTATTTGTATCTAGTCGCCCTCTTAAACTTGAAGGTGTCCTATGCATTTATGTTTTGCTCTCCATGAAGGACAAGCTGAAAACCATTTGTATGTTTTTCCATATGATTTGAACACACGTTTGACTTTCATTGTTTCATTTTCATGATCTTTTGTTTGTGTTTTTTTTCATGTTATAACATGATTGCTAAGTTTCTTATTGTCAAGATTATGTCTTTCATGCCCATGTTTTAAGTTCTTTGATCTCAGCACTCAATGCTTTACCTATATGATCAAGATTGTGATGGTGCATGTCACCTCAAAAATTATTATTTTGTTATCACTTACCTACTCGAGGACGAGCAGGAGTTAAGCTTGGGGATGCTGATACGTCTCAAACGTATCTATAATTTTTGATGCTCCATGCTTGTTTTTACACCATTTGCCTTGTGTTTCGTTACACTTCGTAGCACTTTTATGCGATTTCCGGAACTAACCTATTGACAAGATGCCACAGTGCCAGTTCCCTGTTTTCTGTTGTTTTGTGTTTCAGAAAAGCTACACAGGAACAAGTTCCAGAAGTCTTATTTTTCCCGGATGAAGGACGAGGACCAAACGAGAGCCGGAGGGGGGCCAGAGGCCGCCCTCACACGTAGGGGGCGCGGCCTAGCCCCTGGCCGCGCCCACCTGGTGTGAGGAGTCCCTGGCAGCTCCCTGACGACGCCCCTTCGCCTATATAAAGCCTCGAGATAGAAAACCCTAGAGGACCCGATCAATTTTCCAAAACACATCGCGATCCGCCGCCGCCGTCGACCCGAAGATCGGGAGGGTCCAGAAGCTCTTCCCGGCACCCTGCCAGAGAGGGGACTCGCCACCAGAGGTCTTCTTCATCGCCATGCTTGCCTCCGGAGCGATGAGTGAGTAGTCTACCTTGGACTATGGGTCCATAGTAGTAGCTAGATGGTTGTCTTCTCCGCCATGTGCTTCATGTTTAGATCTCATGAGCTGCCCTACATGATTGAGATCACCGTTATGTAATTCTACATGTTTGGTTTGTTGGGATCCGATGAATATTGGTGTTATGATTGAGTTGCTACTGAAATATATCTTTTGTTATCTCTATGTTGTTTATGATCTTGCATGCTCTCCGTTGTTAGTAGCTATCTTGGCCGAGTAGTTGCTAGTGACTCCAAGAGGGAGTATTTATGCTCGATAGTGGGTTCATGCCTCTATTTAATCTGGGGGAGTGACAGAAACCTCTAAGGTTGTAGATGTGCTGTTGCTACTAGGGAGAAAACAACATTCATATGCTCAAGGGCATATGCTTTGTTTACATTACACACTTTGCTTAATGCAATTATCTATTGTTCGCAACTTAATACTTGTGGAGTTCTCGGATTGATTCGCCACATGTGGATTATTAGTCATAGGTGCAGTTGGATGGCGGTCTATGTATTTTGTTGTAATGCCCAGAGTAAATCTCATAGTGATCTTCTTGGCATATCAAGTTTATCTTTATCCTATCAATTGCCCAAGTGTAATTTGTTTACCCAGCATGTGTTATTTATCTTATGGAGAGACACCACTAGTGAACTGTGGACCCCGGTCCTATTTCCATCATATTGCTATCACCTGTTTACTTTACTCGCACTGTTTACTTTACTCGCATTCTTCTACTGCTTTCCACTCGATATGCTCATACCCTTTGTTTCAAGCAAACTGGTGAGATTGACAACCTCATCGCAAGTTGGGAACAAAGTATTTGGTTGTGTTGTGTGCAGGTTCCGCGTTGCTACTAGCCGAAGACGAGTCAACAAGTATCGTTAAACGGCGCCCTTGTTGGAGTGTTACTAAGCCAGTCTGCATCACCTTCAGTCGTATTGTCTGCTCTTCTCCTGAACGATAAACCTTGGTTTCTTAACTGAGGGAAAATCTTGCTGCTATATTCATCACACCTTCCTCTTGGGGTTCCCAACAGGCCGATTATTTACTTCATCAACTTGGCACCAGCAATCGGCACCGAGGATCGCGACCAGAAAAAGGGGGGGAGGCAACTGGAGACGGCGGGGCGCCGGTGAGCTTCAGCCACTCGTCGTTCTGCTTGTTTCTCTGCGAGAATTGGCACAAGAAAAATGTCAGGGGGATCGCCAGAGAAAGGGAAAGGTGACAGGGGGAAGAAGGGGAAATGAGGTTCACCGGCAACGTCAAATTTCGCCGGAGATGCCCGTAGATGTGTCGGGTTTCCGATGAGCAATCATGTCGCTCATGTGTCCTCCAGCTCGGGGAAAAAGAGGGGAAGGGAGGAGGAGGAGGAGGGGGTTTAAATAGGCCCGGGCATCATCGATTTTAGGCAAGGAGTGAATGGGATTTAAGAGGGGGAATTAACAAGGGAGGACTCGGTCTCCGGCGTGATCTCCGGTCCGAGGTTGAAGACGACCTCGTACTGACGAGTGGGACCCACCAATCAGTGGCAGATCTGAGAAGAACGCGGGTACCGGTTCTGGCGGGGTAAGTGGGCCACGGCCGTTTTCTGTTAACGGGCTGAAGGGTTCCCGAGGCCCTTATTATTATTATTTTTTACTTTTTACTTTTCTTTTTCTTTTTCTGCTTTCTTGTTTCTTTTATATCTTTTGCATTTGAATCCAAATGACTTCAAACCAATTGCAAAAGTTTTCTAAAAAAAATTCAGAGGAACAACTAGGGCAGTAATAAACATGTTTTCATAATCTTAAACAATTTTTTTAATAAAGCCTTATAGCTTGATCTAGGGGCTTTATTGCATAAGATAGAACAAAATTAGGTTTTCAAAATAATTCTTTTTTAAAGTCAGAGAATAAACTTTATAGAAATACTATTTGAATTTTATTTAAAACATGCTTTTGTGATAGCAAGGTTTATTTGATATAAATAATTTTGTAAAATATTTCTTTTGCAAATATGCTTCTATAGGATTTGAATAAAATCAAAATAGTATTTTGAATTCTTATTTTCTCAATTGAGTTTTTCAAGTAATAATAGAAGTTTAAAATGGTTTCTCCTAATAAAGTTTTAAATAAATCAAAAGTTTTAATTCCTTGTGAATTTTCAATAAATTCAAACAAACATGGTTTCTATTTTATTTATTTTCACATTCCAAATTTGGGATGTGACATTTTCCCTCTAATTTGTGTGTTTTGAATACAACTAACATGGACTAATGCTGTTGTTAACAGAATTGCTCTGGTGTCTCATTTTTGTGCAGAAATCCAACTTTCAGGAAAAATCCCGGAAAATATTGCAAAGCTCCTATTTTACCAGAAGACTCACGGAGCCAGAAGACGAGACGGAGAGGGGCCACAAGGGGCCCACACCACCTGGTGGCGCGGGCCAGGCCAGGCCACGCCAGGGAGTGGTGTGGCCGCCTCGGCCATCGCCTTGACCCCTCCTTCCGCCTACATATAGCCTCTGACCTGAAAACATCAGGGGTTCGGCATTTTTCCCAGATAGAGTTCCGCTTCACCGCAACCACCAGAAACCACGATTCGGAACCAGAAACTCCCTTCTGGCACCCTGCCAGGACGGGGTATTGGAGGAGATCAACGCCATCATCATCACCGACGCCTCTCCATCAACCATCCATGATATTCCCCCATCCATGTGTGAGTAATTCCCGCTGTAGGCCGAAGGGGATGGTAGGGATTGGATGACATCATTCATGTAATTGCTATAAGATTGTTAGGGCATGGTGCCTAGTATCCATTGTTAGTGCTTTTGACATTGTTGCAACTTGTTGTGCTTAATGCTTATCACTTTGGGCCCGAGTGCCATGATCTCAGATCTGAACATGTTATTGTTTCATGAAGATAATTGTTGTTTGAGATCTTACCAGCAAGTTGTATACATATATCGTTGTCCAGAACCTGAGGCCCCAAAGTGATAGTAATTGGGATAACCGGAGGGGATGGCTGTGATGTGAGGATCACATGTGTTCACGAAGTGTTAATGCTTTGCTCCGGTATTCTATTAGAAGGAGTACCTTAATTACCAGTAGTTTTCCTTGAGGCACCGCTGCAAACGGGTTGGTAGGACAAAAGATGTTGTGCAAGTTTCTCATTGCGAGCACGCGCGACTATATATGGAACACATGCCTATGGTTACTTAGTACTAGGATGCTTTATTATTATTATTTATCTGCAATTGCCCATGTCTTGATTATTATATGAATTATCTTATCCATGCAATGCCCGTTCATCCATCCCTATGCCTCAGAATTTTAATCCTGCTATTTACTATAGTCACTACTACTGTCTTTATTTTATTACTGGTCCTATTATTTTGCTACTATCACTACTATAAAACTGTTGCTACTGATAAACTGTTGCGAGCAAGTGTATTTCCAGGTGCAGCTGAATTGATAAATCATCTGTCAAGGCTTATAAATATTCTTTGGCTCCCCTTGTGTCAAATCAATAAATTTGGGTTTTACTTCCCTCGAAGACTGTTGCGATCCCCTATTCTTGTGGGTCATGAAGACTATTTTTTAGTGCCGTTGCCAAGGAGCATAGCTTTATTTGTAAGTTCACTTGGAATTGATATTGTTTGCTACAATCCATCCATCATGGGTAAACCTCGTGATGGAAAAGTTCCTATATTGCCATCCACTACAAGAAGAGGTACAACTCTGAACACCTCTGTTGCTCTTATTCACCATCTGTGATGAGTAAGCTGCTTACACCACCACATGCACATGCTACTACTTCTGCTGAATTTGAAAATGCTTTTGATAATTTTGATGATGCTTCTATTGTGCTTGATGAGAGTGGTTCATTAGGTTCCTTCCTAGATGCTACAATTGCTAGGACTAAACAAATGGGAAACACTGTTGTTATACCTGTTAGTTCACCTGAGTCTAGAGAATGTCCTAGTGATGATCTTGAGGAAGCTTATATTGAACTCAATGATGAGTTTATTGATGAATTTCATGCTACTAGCGATGCTAGTGCTATTAAAGATCTTTTTGCAAGACGCGTTGTTAGATATAAGTTGTCTCCTGATGCTAAGTTTGCTACATCTCCCATAAACATTAGAGATAAGGATTATGATTTCTCTTTGGATTTAACTTATATATCTATTGTTGAGAAAGAACCTTTTTGTGATACTGAAAATGAAAGTGCTATGGGACATATGAATGAGATCTCTGCTTTGAGTAACTTGTTTTCTGATGATATTAAGAAACGCACTTACTTTGTCGCTAAAATTTTCCCTTTCTCATTGAAAGGTGCAGCTAAAACTTGGTTCAATAATCTATCTCCTGGATCTATTGATAGTCCTATTGGTTTGGTTAATGCTTTCTTTCAGAAATATTTCCCTGCTAGTGCTCAACATGCTGCTTTGCAGAAAATCTTTGACTTTGAGCAGGTAAAAGGAGAGAAGTTACCTGAATCATGGGCAAGGTTTTGTTCTTTAATTAGAGCATGGCCTGGACAGCCATTAGCTAAAAATGAACTCCTTGATATATTTTATAATGGACTAACTATTGAATCTAGGACATATCTGGATAGTTGTGCTGGTTGTGTTTTCAGGAAAAGAACTCCTGCTGAAGCTGAGGAATTAATGGCTAAGATAAGCCAAAATTATGATGATTGGAATATACCTGAAGCTGGGGAATGATTGAATTAAATGATGAAGTGATGAGAGAAGCCAAAAAATCTCTTAAGGAGAAGGGTATTAAATCTGAAGATGTGAAGAATCTACCACCTATAGAAGAATTATGTAAGCCAATCCCTCGATCATGCACTATTGAGGTACACTCTCTCCAACGCTTTGATAATAGAGATATTCCTTACTCTAAACCTCCTGATCAATGCTTAGATGAGTTTGATAATTATATTGTTAAGCAAGATAACTTGAATAAGAAGGTGCAGAATCATCTATTGGAAAACTCTAGAGCTATTAATAAGTTGCATGATATTGTGGAGAGAACCTCCAGTGATGTTAAGATGCTTGTTAAACATTTCCAAATGGTTTAGACTCAAATTGATCAGCTCACTAAGGTGCAAAAAGATTTGCTAGTTAATGCTTCTAGAGAAAAACATGCTTGTGAAATAAGCACTAGAAGTGGTGCTTCTACTCAGGATCCTTTATATCCTGAAAGACATCCTAAGAGAATCGAACATGATTCCCAACGTGCTGCAGGGAATGGTACTCTTTCAAGGAAAAAGAAGAAGAAACATAAAACAGTTGCAGAATCTTCTGAATCAGGTAAGGATCCAAATAGTGTTTCTAATTCTAATGCTGAAACTGAAAGCGATAATGCTTCTGATGAAGAACAAGTTGAGGAGGAACCAGAAAAGCTTGCTAAGAATGCAAAGTACACCAAGGAGGATTTCATTGCCAATAAACATGGTAGTGCGAGAGAACCTTGGGTGCAAAAAACCAATGCCTTTTCCTGGTAAGAAACACAAATCCAAGGAAGAGGAACACTAGAACAAGTTTTGTGAATGGATGAAACCTTTGTTTTTGCAAATTCCTTTGACTGAAGCTATTAAAATGCCTCCTTATTCAAAGTATATGAAGGATATTGTTTCTAACAAAAGGAAGATTCCTAGTGAGGAAATTTCCACTTTGATCTAGAAAAATTGATATCAACTGATATATCTTTGCAAATGGCTGATAAGTCTACTACTATTCCTATTGGTATATGTGAGGATGTTCCTGTTCAAGTGGCTAATAATTGTTTGATATTAACTGACTTTGTTGTGTTGGAAATGCCTGAAGATTATAATATGTCTATTATTCTTGGGAGACCTTTTCTAAACACTGCAGGTGCTATTATTGATTGCAACCAAGGAAAAGTAACTTTTAATGTTAATGACAAGGAGCACACAGTTTATTTTCCCAAGAAGATTGATAGAAAGTATGGTCTAAACTCAATAAAAAATATTGAGACCATTAAAGTTGGAGAAATTTATTGTTCAAGGCTAAAGCCCAAGGAAGAATATGAAATTGTTATGGTTGGGACTATGCCTATCAAAGTTGAGGTAACATAATCATTTAGTGAAATGCAAAGTTTTATTTCATAAAAAAATTGTTTTGGTAACGAGACTTGATCAACCTTGTTAACAAAGTGGTTTTTGAATGAATGAAACTATGTTTTCACCGTGTTTACTTTAGTTTACTCATGTTTTCACCTTGTTCACTTTTGTTTCTACTGTTTAGTTGCATATTAGAGTGTCTTAGAACTGCTGTAGACTTGGTTTGAATTTTTTTCCCATCATTCCATATTCGTTTTCCCGTGCTTTAATCATTTGTCAATTTATGAAAATCCTCAAAAATAAAGTTTCTCAAATTATTCCAGAAAATTGTTTTTAAATTTTTTCGTCTAAAATGGGGCAGAGTGGCACCTGGGACTACCTAGGGGGACCCACCATGCCACCACACCACATGGTGGCGCGGGCCAAGCCTAGCCGCGCCATGGCATGGTGTGGGGCCCCGCTGGCCCTCCACTTATTCCTCCACCTGCCATTCCAGTCTCTCTCCCGAAAAAACACCACTCCATTGCTCAAACCCGTGTTCTTGCTGTTCTTGCTTGCGATTTTCGATCTCCTTGCTCATCCCATCTTTGCTACTGAGATTTGGAGCATTTGTTCTCCGGTATGTGACTCCTTCGATTGTCCAATTAGAATTTTGTTTAGTGGAGTATTTCTTGAGTATTTTAGTACTGTAGGTGATAGGTTAAGTGAGTTTGCATGCTTGTTCTATTTCTTAGATGAGTTATTTTGATGCATGTTAGCTCTCTTGCAACTCCCTGTAGCAGTTTCCTTCATTTGTTTGTCTTAAAATCACTTTTTATGAGGTTTGTTAAAAATTTCAGAAAAGAGAGATGGATAATCACACTTATGGAGAAATCTTTGAGAGAGAAGCACCAAGGGTGGCAAGGAATTCAAGATCAACTACTCAATTTAGGCCATCCTACAATGAAGATCTTATTTCACCGAACATTGGTGATGAGGGGGATGATGGAGATGCACATCCATCCACTTTCCCTTGTACTAACTTTTTGAGTGATGCAGGGATCCTTGAGGATTTCTTACTCCTTGTCGATAGGGTTGGTTTGACTGCATACATGCTTGATGAGAGTGACCAATATGCTATGCTCACCAAGATTTTTGTTGCGAGCTTTCATTTTTCTAACTCCGCCTTCAAACCATCTATTGCATTCAAAATTTATGATAAGTCTGTCACCATGTCTTTGGAAAGATTTTGCAGTATCCTAGGTATTGCTATGTTTGGGACATCAAAGAAGATTCAGAATCGACCCGCTGATTTGCTGGAGCTTTACCGAGGGGTGACAAATGATGATGATCGTACAGCTCAGCGTGGCAAGATAAGGAACATTCAACTCCCAGCTATTAGATACTTTGCTTATTATCTTGCCACTAGTATTCTTGGTAGGGAGAACACTAGTAATATTTCTAACTATCATTTAGCTTTTCTAGCTACTGCGCTTAATGTTAGTAAGAAGTACAACCTTGGTGCTCTCATTGCTCATCGCTTAGTGTAGCGCCCCACCTTTTGCTAAAAGTAGAAATCCTGTGTAAATGTGCTATTCCCTGGATCAATAGATAGCACCACAGTTCAGAATATAGTAATCAATGCAGTAGTATCAAACTTATAACGTAAATCCAGTTATAAAGTTCATCTACCTTACAAAATTGCATAGCATGAAGCACAGTAACAATGAGCCTCCACCTTCTTCAAGTGCCACATGCAAATATGTTGGAATGTAAGCTCGAGATCCTATTTATTGTTCCTTCCCAAATGACAATCTGCACATTTGAATATGCAGCCCCAGAGGGGTCAGTACAACAACGTACTAGCAAATGGCACATATTTGGTGGCATTTGTGAAAAGACTATACTACATGACATTTGGCTAGTGGATCTCAAAGGCTAGTTTGCATAAAGCCAATTTTATCCTATCATCTTTGTAAAACTTTCTTTCAAAATTTTAGTTTATAAGGGTCAAGATAACCCACATACACTACATGTTAATTATGCATGTAGTTCTGGGCGAAACTCAACAAAGTTTGAAACACAGAAACCATCACCCCTCGAAGTGCACGGCCCTAGCTTCTCCTGACAGTTTCTAGTCAAGTTTTAAGACATTCAGAAATGGTGATGAGATTCTTCCGAACATTCCATGGCTAGAGACTCAATTGTCCATTCCAAGGACTCGGCTAATCGATTAGATTTTAACACCTTGCAAGAGTTGTGCACTCTCACCTGAAGATTCATTTTACGCCCATACATAAAATGAAACAAGACCTTTCAGAAAAAGCATTCAACCAAATTAGTCTGACCGTACCCCCTATATTTTGCTACCACCTCATGTCAGTACTCTTGGTTGAACCCTTAATCCTACTCAATCAAGATAGAGCCCATATTGTCATAAGGCTGCAATGGAAGTACATCTAAGCATGGAAGTGCTACTCCAAGTTGATGTGGGAGCAAACTGTCCTTGTGCGTGGTGAATAACCAGCCCGTTGGGAACCCCAAGAGGAAGGTATGATGAGTGTAGCAGCAAGTTTTCCCTCAATTAAGAAACCAAGGTTTATCGAACAGGAGAAGGGAGACGATGACGACTGAAGGTGTTGTGGAACCTGCGCACACACAAACAAATACTTTGTTCCCAACTTGCGATGAGGTTGTCAATCTCACCGGTTTGCTTGAAACAAAGGTTATGAGTGTATCGAGTGGAAAACAGTAGTAATGTGCGAGTAAAGTAAACAGTGCGGGAAAAGTAAACAGGTGATAGCAATATGATTAAAATAGGACCGGGGTCCACAGTTCACTAGTGGTGTCTCTCCATAGATAAAATAACATGCTGGGTAAACAAATTACAGTTGGGCAATTGATAGAATAAAGATAACGTGATATGTCAAGAAGATCACTATGAGATTTACTCTGGGCATTACAACAAAATACATAGACCGCCATCCAACTGCATCTATGACTAATAATCCACTCCCGGGGATATTATCCGAACACCCTAGAAGTATTATGTTGCGAACAACAGATAATTGCATTAAGCAAAGTGTGTAATGTAAACAAAGCATATGCCCTTGAGCATATGAATGTTGTTTTCTCCCTAGTAGCAACAGCACATCTACCACCTTAGAGGTTTCTGTCACTCCCCCAGGTGAAATAGAGACATGAACCCACTATCGAGCATAAATACCCCCTCTTGGAGTCACTAGCAACTACTTGGCCAAGATAGCTACTAACAACGGAGAGCATGCAAGATCATAAACAACATAGAGATAACAAAAGATATAATTCAGTACAGCAACTTAATCATAAACACCAATATTCATCGGATCCCAACAAACCAACATCATAGAATTACATAACGGTGATCTCAATCATGTAGGGCAGCTCATGAGATCTAAACATGAAGCACATGGTGGAGAAGACAACCATCTAGCTACTGCTATGGACCCATAGTCCAAGGTAGACTACTCACTCATCGCTCCGGAGGCAAGCATGGCGATGAAGAAGACCTCCGGTGGCGATTCCCCTCTCCGGCAGGGTGCCGGGAAGAGCTTCTGGACCCTCCCGATCTTCGGGTCGACGGTGGCGGCGGATCGCGATGTATTCTGGAAAACTGATCGGCGTTAGGTTTTTCTCGTCGGGGGGTCTTTATAGGCGAAGGGGCGATGTCAGAGGAGGGACCAGGCCCCCTCACACAGGGGTGGCGCGGCCAGGGGCCTGGCCGCGCCGCCTGTGCGTGTGGGGCCCACGTGGCCCTCCTCCGTCTCTTCTTCGGATGTCTGGAAGCTTCCCCGTGATATAAGTCTTCAGGAACTTGTTTCGTCCAATTCCGAGAATATTTCCTGTGTATCACTTCTGAAACACAAAAATAGCAAAAAACAGGAAACTAGCACTGTGGCACTTCGTTAATAGGTTAGTTCCGGAAAATGTATAAAAATGCCACTAAGTGTAACGAAACAATAGGCAAATGGTGTAAAAACAAGCATGGAGCATCAAAAATTATAGATACGTTTGAGACGTATCAAGCATCCCCAAGCTTAACTCCTGCTCGTCCTCGAGTAGGTAAGTGATAACAAAGAATAATTTTTGAGGTGACATGCACCTACACAATCTTGATCATATATGCAAGCATTGGTGAGCTGGGATCAATAGAACTTAAAACATGGGCATGAAAGATATAATCATGACAATAAGAACTTAGCAACCATGTTGCAAACATGTAAATGAACACAAACAAAAGATCATGATAATGAAACAATGAAAGTCAAACGTGTGTTCAAATCATAAGGAAAAACATACAAATGGTTTTCAGCTTGTCCTTCAAAGAGAGCAAAACATAAATGCATAGGACACCTCAAAGTTTAAGAGGGCGACTAGATACAAATAATTTAAGAACAAGTGAAACCAACAATATGAATCAATCAATGAACTTTGGGACAATGCATATCACACTAAGAATGACAACTATGCTCTCTTAATGGTGCATAAAGAAAGAAGGTGGTGACTCAACATAAAAGTAAAAGAAAGGCCCTTCGCAGAGGGAAGCAGTGATTGCAAGTTTTATAACCTTCAAAAATTATGGTACTTACCAGCTTTGAGCTCTCATTGCCCCCATCATAAGCATCTTGAATGGTTAAAGTTAATGCGAGAACAATTATGATGCATATGCTTGACAAATCATAAGTTGAAAACCTCGTGTCCCGTGAATACGAGTACCCAAACCATGCTACTTTACTTAGAGTCCCAAGCAAGGCTCTTGTCATTGTAAGTGTATGCATATCATTGAGAACCGCCAATGGGGTACCTCCGTGCCCGATGACATGGAACAAGCCCACACCAAAATGACAGGACAAGCAGACAATGAACACCTCGACATCTCTTTTATTTGCTATATTGTTTAGCTTTTTATTATGAGATGCGTCGTCGAATGTTCACCATGGGTATGCTGCAAATTTCCACCATGAATTATGCATGGCTTAGATTGGCGGCCCGGCGTTTCCCTAACACATATAAAAACTACATGATCCTCACAAGATTCCCAATTCATTTCACACCGCGGGCATCCATAAACAAAAGATCATGATATCAACTCAAAAAGAAGTGCAATGTTGAAAGCTTGCCCCATGACAGCATGGCTGGGCTAGAATCCAACTTACAACTTGCAAGCATAACAACTCAACATAAAAGACCACAATGTCAAATTTTTAAGAACAGGAAAAAGTAAAGTGTGCCTTCCGGTTCGTGAGAGCTTTACTGATCGAATTTCGCATAACACTGGTAAGAGTTTAATTTGAAGAGAAAATAAAAGCAAGTCAAATTTACTTGGAATAGCAAATTGCTAGTAGGTATGTATGGTGGACACAATGGCAAACTTTGTCTTTTGGGAGTTGGATGCACGAGTAGAGCTCATACTCAGTACAAGGCGAGGGCTAGCAAAAGACTGGGAGCGACCAACTAAGAGAGCAATAATGGCCATAATCATGCAAAGCGACAAAGCGACATTAAAAGAAGCATACGATTGCATCAAAAGTCAAAAACTAAATGATCATGAAGGCTTATGGCGACTTTGTAAGAGTCTAACATGTGTGAGCATGCGCCAAGTCAACCCAAATAAAGCATCAAGGAGAAAACCAAAATAATGCTTCCATACAATAAAAACAACGCATGATTTTTTCAAAGGCTCATTAAGCAATCTCAGTTATTTGAGACAAGTCATGCTACAGCAAAACCACTAAGCATACTATCAAAAATACATCAAGCATGACATGAAAAAGCCTAAGCCGCAGTCTACACAAGCTCCTTCTTGTACCACTATTTTGCACAAAGCTTTTTCTCTTTTCCTACACCATTTGAAATTTTTATAAACACCTCTTTTGATGAAAACCAATAAAGATCAGAGGCAAAAATACACCTTGATGAAAAGATAGGACAAGATCTGAATGCAAATCAAGGCGAAAACGAAAACCAAAAGCAGTAGCAGAAAAAGTAGAACGCTCAATAAACGATAAGAGTGAAAACTAGAGCGTTCTTTGCAAATGAAAACGAGTACATCTCCTCCAAAGGAAATTTGTTGGGGTCCAACCATTTATTGCAGCAAACAAACAAACTAAACAAACTAAGAAAACTAAAACAACTGACGCTCCAAGAAAAACACATAGTGCATGAAGCAATAAAAATATAGTGTTTTGAAAGGTGACCTGATTTTTGCCGATGAAGAAGGGGTGCCTCGGGGGCATCCCCAAGCTTTGACGCTTGTACTTCTTGGATATTTCTTGGGGTGATGCATGGGCATCCCCAAGCTTGAGCTTTTGTCCATTCTTCAACTCATCTCATCATTCTCCAATCCCTACACTTGAAAACTTCCTTCATACAAAACTAAACACAATTCTATTAGCAACATTAGTGTAAGCATAAAATATATTCAACCTCTTTTAGCTTCAGGTTTCAACCCAAAACCACCACATATAAAGTATATACTACTGTAGCAACTTCCACAAGAGTTCCATGATCAAAAAGAACTCAAAAGAAAGCGATAAAGTGGCAAAAACAAATATTGGCAGAAATCTGTCAAAACTGGACAGCTGACAAAGGACGAATTTTTGAGGGATTTTCCGTTGCTCAAATCAAAAAGTGTTCAACTAAGAAAAGTTTGGATATAACCTGGGGCATATGCACAAGAAATCGCAGGTCCAAAAGATATACAGAGAATTTTCACGAATTTTTACGGTGCAGCACCGAAAACAGTTTCAGGACAGCAACATCCCCAAATCTTTACCTCACTCAAATTAGAGGCTTCTCTTGGCACAAAAACGAAATAAACAAGATAAGGAGCGGTCATTACAGTAGTAATGACTTCCAAGACTCAAATAAAAGAAAAAGTACTGAAAAGTAAACAATGGGTTATCTCCCAAGAGTGCTTTTCTTTAACGCCTTTGAGCTAGGCGCAGAAAAGTGCGAATCAAGTAATATCAAGTGATGAAGAATCAAGCTCATAATTTGCTCTAAGAATAGAGTCAAAAAGTAATTTATTTATTTTCCTAGGGAAGTGTTCCATACCTTTCTTTAATGGGAATTGATACTTGATAGTGCCTTCCCTCATATCAATGATAGCACCTACAGTTCGAAGAAAGGGTCTTCCCAAAATAATAGGACATGAAGCATGGCATTCAACGTCCATAACAAGAAAATCAACGGGAACAAGGTTATTGTTAACCACAATAAGAACATCATTAATCCTTCCCAAAGGTTTCTTCTTAGCAACATCAGCAATAGGAACATCAAAATAACATTTTTCAAGCGGTGGTAAATCAAGCATGTCATAAATCTTTCTAGGCATGATAGAAATACTAGCACCTAGATCACATAAAGCATGGCAATCATAACCATTAACATGCATATCAATGATGGGTTCCCAACCATCTTCTAACTTCTTGGGAACAGAGGCTTTTTGCTTCAACTTTTCATCCCTAATCTTTATAAGAGCATTGGTAATATGCTTAGTAAAAGCAATATTTAAAGAACTAGCATTGGGAGTCAAAGCAAGCTTTTGCAAGAACAAAATTACTTTAGATATATTGCAGCCATCAACATCAAAATCATTAAAAGAAATAGAGCTATCATCTCCCACACTCCGAAAAATTTCAGCACTCTTTTGAGAAAAAGTTTTGGCAGTTTAAGGCTTTTTAACACAAGGAGTGGGAGTTTTCTCTACACCAATCAAAGTAAGAGGGTTGCTATCTGTAGGAGCAACATCATTAAAGGTAGTAATAGTACATACCTTCATCTCTCTAGCCATCTCATCTTCTCTTTCCCACCTGACATGCAATTCCGCTAACAATCTAATATTTTCATCAATTCCAACTTGGGTAGCATTAGCGGCAGCAACAACATTTCTCACATTCACATCATTAGGAAACACTTTTAATTTCAGAAGTTCAACATCATGAGCAAGGCTATCAACTTTAGAAGCAAGAATATCAATTTTGCCTAACTTTTCCTCAACAGTCTTGTTAAAAGTAGTTTGTTTACCGATGAAGTCCTTGAGCATTACCTCAAGCTCGGAGGGCGCGGCCCTAGTGTTGTTGTAGGAATTACCATAAGAGTTACCATAACCATTACCATTGGTAGAAGGATACGGCCTATAATTGTTACTAGCAAAATTGTTCCTATAAGCATTGTTATTAAAATTGTTATTTCTAATGAAATTCACATCAACTTGCTCTTCTTGGGCAACCAGAGAGGCCAAAGGAACATTATTAGGATCAACATGAGTCCTATCATTAGCAAGCATAGCCATAATGGTATCAATCTTATCACTTAAGGAAGAGGTTTCCTCAACAGAATTTACCTTCTTACCTTGTGGAGCTCTCTCGGTGTGCCATTCGGAATAATTTACCATCATGTTGTCGAGTAGCTTTGATGCGGCGCCCAAGGTAAGGGACATAAAAGTGCCTCCAGCAGCTGAATCAAGTAGGTTCCTTGAAGAAAAATTCAGTCCTGCATAAAAAGTTTGGATAATCATCCAAGTAGTCAGTCCATGAGTGGGGCAATTATTTACCATAGATTTCATTCTTTCCCAAGCTTGAGCAACATGTTCATTATCAAACTGAGTAAACTTCATAATATTGCTGCGCAAAGCTATAATCTTAGAAGGAGGATAGTATCTACCAATAAAAGCATCCTTACACTTAGCCCATGAATCAATACTATTCTTAGTCAAAGACAGCAACCAATCTTTAGCCTTTCCTCTCAAAGAAAAAGGAAACAACTTGAGCTTAATAATATCACTATCAACATCCTTATATTTCTGCATCTCACATAGCTCAACAAAATTGTTGAGATGAGCTGCAGCATCTTCAGTACTAGCACCAGAAAATTGCTCTTTCATAACAAGGTTCAATAAAGCAGGCTTGATCTCATAAAAGGTGGTAGCAGGAACAGGTGGTGCAATAGGAGTGCAGATAAAATCACTATTGTTCGTGCTAGCAAAGTCACACAACTTGGTGTTTTCAGGAGTACCCATTTCAGCAAAACGAAAGTAAACAAGTAAAAACAGCTACCAAGGATTCTAATTTTTTTGGGTTTTTGATATAAAAAGCAATGCAGGTAAAATAAAATAAAGTAAAGAAAAACAAATAACAAAGTAAAGAATGTGTGTGCGAAGAACTCCCCTCGCAGAAGTCTTCTCTCTTCCCCGGCAACGGCGCCAGAAAAATAGCTGCTACTCCAAGTTGACGTGGGAGCAAACTGTCCTTGTGCGTGGTGAATAACCAGCCCGTTGGGAACCCCAAGAGGAAGGTATGATGAGTGTAGCAGCAAGTTTTCCCTCAATTAAGAAACCAAGGTTTATCGAACAGGAGAAGGGAGACGATGACGACTGAAGGTGTTGTGGAACCTGCGCACACACAAACAAATACTTTGTTCCCAACTTGCGATGAGGTTGTCAATCTCACCGGTTTGCTTGA
The DNA here is from genome assembly GCA_007115705.1 of Dactylis glomerata. Lineage (NCBI taxonomy): Eukaryota > Viridiplantae > Streptophyta > Magnoliopsida > Poales > Poaceae > Dactylis > Dactylis glomerata. The sequence continues at coordinate 320,893 of QXEO01000311.1, read as the reverse complement.
AACAAAGGTTATGAGTGTATCGAGTGGAAAACAGTAGTAATGTGCGAGTAAAGTAAACAGTGCGGGAAAAGTAAACAGGTGATAGCAATATGATTAAAATAGGACCGGGGTCCACAGTTCACTAGTGGTGTCTCTCCATAGATAAAATAACATGTTGGGTAAACAAATTACAGTTGGGCAATTGATAGAATAAAGATAACGTGATATGTCAAGAAGATCACTATGAGATTTACTCTGGGCATTACAACAAAATACATAGACCGCCATCCAACTGCATCTATGACTAATAATCCACTCCCGGGGATATCATCCGAACACCCTAGAAGTATTAAGTTGCGAACAACAGATAATTGCATTAAGCAAAGTGTGTAATGTAAACAAAGCATATGCCCTTGAGCATATGAATGTTGTTTTCTCCCTAGTAGCAACAGCACATCTACCACCTTAGAGGTTTCTGTCACTCCCCCAGGTGAAATAGAGACATGAACCCACTATCGAGCATAAATACCCCCTCTTGGAGTCACTAGCAACTACTTGGCCAAGATAGCTACTAACAACGGAGAGCATGCAAGATCATAAACAACATAGAGATAACAAAAGATATAATTCAGTACAGCAACTTAATCATAAACACCAATATTCATCGGATCCCAACAAACCAACATCATAGAATTACATAACGGTGATCTCAATCATGTAGGGCAGCTCATGAGATCTAAACATGAAGCACATGGTGGAGAAGACAACCATCTAGCTACTGCTATGGACCCATAGTCCAAGGTAGACTACTCACTCATCGCTCCGGAGGCAAGCATGGCGATGAAGAAGACCTCCGGTGGCGATTCCCCTCTCCGGCAGGGTGCCGGGAAGATCTTCTGGACCCTCCCGATCTTCGGGTCGACGGCGGCGGCGGATCGCGATGTATTCTGGAAAACTGATCGACGTTAGGTTTTTCTCGTCGGGGGGTCTTTATAGGCGAAGGGGCGATGTCAGAGGAGGGACCAGGCCCCCTCACACAGGGGTGGCGCGGCCAGGGGCTTGGCCGCGCCGCCTGTGCGTGTGGGGCCCACGTGGCCCTCCTCCGTCTCTTCTTTGGATGTCTGGAAGCTTCGCCGTGATATAAGTCTTCAGGAACTTGTTTCGTCCAATTCCGAGAATATTTCCTGTGTATCACTTCTGAAACACAAAAACTGCAGAAAACAGGAAACTGGCACTGTGGCACTTCGTTAATAGGTTAGTTCCAGAAAATGTATAAAAATGCCACTAAGTGTAACGAAACAATAGGCAAATGGTGTAAAAACAAGCATGGAGCATCAAAAATTATAGATACGTTTGAGACGTATCAGGAAGCCATATTAATCTCTTTAATCCTGAGTGGTCATCCCGAACAGTATCCTGAGCTACACATCTGTCCTAGCATGTGCCCCAGGACCCACCTACTTCACTTTCCATCACAAACCATTCCACCCAGGTAGTTCATTTTAGTTGAAGTTGTTAATTTGTTCACAAAACAACTTTAACAGGTGATCATCGCATAGCATCATATTTTTCAAAGTATTTAGCATCCTACCAGCTGGGGTTCAGGGATAGCTACTCACTACTAGGATCTAGCACTTTATAAACATTTGAATATTCACCTATCATGCAAACTACTGAAAACCACTAATGTAGAATAAAAGTAGGTAGGGAATATGTGTGTCACTTGCCTTTTTGATGTCCAAGATCTTTCAGTCCTCTCAACTAAGTACGAAGCTCTCCGGACAAACTATAGCACAGAAATAACATAACATAAACATACCATACAAACACAATCAAAAAATCAAACAATTAAAAAGTGTTTGTTTAACAATTTAGATTTACCTAAGATATTGTGATAGAAAAGATATGGCAAAGGAATTATGGTTTATGAGATATGGATTTGAGAGCTTAGTTGGGAAAGATCAATATGATTGGGGTGAATTGGACTAGGCAAAATAATATTGACAAAGTCTTTAGGCTTTACTAAAGCATGATTAGGATTTAGTTATGATTCATGTGAATTAGGTCACTTAAGTGTGGAATAGTGCAACAACAATACTATTGAATAAGTGTGACAACAATTATTCTTAAATAGCATACATTACAATTAAGCAATGGGTAAAAGATTCATGAAGCATTGAAGTACTCAATTAACTCATTTGCTAATTGAATAGTTCAATACATGGATATAAGAACAATGATTGGGTATAAGTGAATGACATGTGAGAGTATGACTCGAAGGTTCATTGAACATTATGAAATATGATCATAAGTTATGGTAGTAGAATTGAATCAACACTACAATAACAAGGATAGAATATTTGATTGAGATGAATTCATATTCTACTCAAGTGGCACAATTGCAATTTGAATATATATATATGAATTAGACAAAATATGTTTGGAGGAAGAAGATATGGATTCAAGGTGATGTCTAGATGATATTTGATAGCTAGCTATGAACATAGGGTTTACTAAAGTACAAGGACTCATTAGTTGAAAAAGAAATAGAATTAATCTATATGGGAAATACTCAAATTCTCATATTAGAATTTGAATAATTGTGAAGTGGTTCAATAAAATATGGGAGTGATACTAATGGATAACTTGCAATAAAACAAAGTCACTGCAATTGGAATCATTCAAAAATAAGTTTTAGAACTCAAGTTATGTTTAAATTAGTGATTTGAATATATTTGAATAGATTCGCATGCACAAAGTGTGTGCATGTATCAAATTTGGAGTTTCTTGATCCTATGATGTTCTACAAGATTAGAGGATTCCAAAGACTACAAATTCATAAATTTTGGATGGACAAAACTAAAGATATGAATTAACAAGCTAGCAGATAGGTTTGATTCAATTTAAATATGAATTCAAATTGAATACTGAAACTATGAAAGATTATGGTACTTATGGATTCTACATGTCTCAAGTTTTCTAGTGATATATTATTTGTGATTTTTGGACGCAGGAAACAAAAGTTATTAATTTTCAAAGATTTAGATCAAATCTGGTTTGAAAATCTAATTTGAATCTGTTTTGGATCAGAAGTCGCCACGTGTCGCAACGAGATTCGCCGGTACCGTTTCATTCGGATCACGAACGTGGAGCATTAGATCTAAATTAGATCGGACGGATCTAATTGGCCCGTACCCTTTCGTTTTAAGTGATCTATTAGAGTCACTGGATCGAGATCCAACGGACAAGATTTAACAGAGGAAGGGCTCACCTGGCTAGGTAAGGGTTCTGGCGAGCTTCTCCGGCGAGGCGTGCAGGTGGTCGTCTCCGGCGAGGCTACGGCGGCTTTTAGACAATGGCGAGATCACGATGGTGTGCAGGAGGAAGAGGCGAGCTCCAGAGCGTGAATGCCTTCCTCGATTGTGTCCTGTCGTGAAGGGAAGGAGCGGCTGGAGTTGGGCTTTATGGCGGTGTGGTCGTGGGCACGGACGAACGCATCCAATACAAAGGAAGGGAGGGGCTAGCGATCTTACCAGGGAACGCGAGATGTCGAGGTGAGCTTGGTGGCAAGGCCTACAGGCTCGAGGTGGTCTGGGGACTGGGCAATTGCTCGTCGGAGCTTCACGCGACGACCAGTGGGTTCGGCTTGAAATCAATTTGGGGCTAGGGTTTCGAAGAAAATGAGAAATGAGGGAGAGGAGGTGGCAGGGGTGTTTTATAGCAGGTACGACGTGCAGAGGGGTTAGGGTTTGCGTAGGGGGCGTCGATCGACGGCTAGCAGAGGCGTCGTGGACACCCAGGGCTCCTGCTAGAGCTAGGTGATGGCTTGACAGGTGGGCCCCACCTGTTAGTGTCGGGAGAGAGGGGAAACCGGTACCCTTTCGGGATGGTGCACTACTGGGCCTCGGGCCGAATATGGGGCTAGGCCGAAATGGCCCCCCCCTGGCCTTTTCTTATTTTCTTTATTTTCTTTCCCTTTTTCTTTTCTGATTATCTAATTTACTTTGTATCTTTTGCAAATTTGCTTCTATTCAAATCAAACAAACTTCTAAATTTTTCTAAAATCCAACACAATTTTTAAGCCAGTAATTAACAAGTTTTAAAAATAAAAGATGTTTTTCAATAAAACTTTATATACATAGCAAGGAGGACTTGCTTGCATAAATAGAATTGGATTAGGGTTTGAGAAAATAATTCTTTGAAATTGGGAGAATAATATTTTATTAACTGAAAACACTCTCAATTATGGTTTTGAAAAATAATCTTTATAAACACTTTTGTAATTCATTCCTCTACAAGCAAGGCTTGCATATGTTTGAATAAAGGTATAGGAAAATAATATTTTTGGATATTCTGCTTTTCTCAAAGAAGTTCTTCCAAGAAATAATTAAGAGTTTGAAATAGTTTTTCTAATAAAGCTTTTAAATAAAATCAAAAAGTTTTAAATCCCTGTGAAAATTCAATCAACACATGCAAAACAAAAGCAAAAAAATTCCCCCAAAACTTGATAAAATCTTGGGATGTTATAGACTACCACCCTTAAAGAAATCTCATCCCCGAGATTGGAGAGGCTAGAGAGAAAGTAGGGTTTTAGGTTACCTAGGTGGCTACCACCCTTAAAAAAAACTTTTGTACGTAGTCTAGGTACTTGGGTTCAACCTGATACACATTGGTTTGACTTGGCACTGGGTCATCTTTTGAATCCATAGTTACTCTTCTTCTTCATTTACAATAGGTGGGTGTCTATTCACAACTTGGGCACCAACCTTCTTTAAGGGTTGCTTGAGGGTAATACCTTGCTCCACTGCAGAGCTTCTATCCAACTGGGTAGTTGTTGAACTACTTTGGACACTGAGGGGTCACTCTTAGGGTCCTGTTGAACTACTTTGGACACTGAAGAGTCACTCTTTGGATCAATCAGAAGACTAAGCTGAGAGGTCTCCTTTCTTCATTTCATCTTCTTAGTTGACATCCTTGGTTGTCCTTCATCTTATGGTTACTTCCTTTATGATACCATTCTGCTCAAAGTTTATGGTACCATTCTGTCCTAGTAACCTCCCATGGTACCATTCTGTTCCCGTGGTGTTATCCATGTTGATGAACATCTTCCATTGCGAGTCTTCTTCAACAACAAGCTTGGGGTTCATCCTTGTCGTATTCCTACGTGTTTGGCAGCACTTGCCTGCTATAAGGGTATAACATGCTATCTTCCTAAGGTTAGGGCTTAACAATGTCGTGTCTCATAGGTATGTCTCTCTAGATTCACCATTCCTCGTAACAAGAGCAAATGATATGAGTAGTCATCATGGGGCGCTAATCCATGTCGTTCCCAATCATTACCTTGTATTTGGTTTGGTGCATCTCGCATCCTAGCTCTTGGTCAACCTCACTAGTTTTAATCAAGGTTTTTCTTGGATATGGAATCAAAATTCCAAATCCCATTTTTGAATTTTTGAAAACAAAATCTATCGTTACTTAGCTAAGGGTTTGCAACAAAACTCATGGCATTAACCTTTTTGGTTGCAGTTTCTTCAGTTAGTCATCTTATGAGAGGATATAATCCATTCCATTTGGTTGAGCATTGCTCTTACATAACCTTTCGATATCTGTTACAAGTAGTAGCTGATTACAATTACTTCCAAGTTGGTCACTCCTTATGGTGTCTTTCCTTTGGTCTTCGAGTCCCTCTAGTCATCTTTGTTCACGACAGTTTGGATGCGTTTTTCTCTGGACATTGATTTAAATAGTGTCCTTTCTGTTTGCACTTGAAGCAAGTAACATGGTTGAGGTCCTTCTTTTTCTTTGAGGGTAATTCCAGTGCTAGGAGCTCTGTCACCTCATTTTCTTGATATTCCACTACTGTGGTAGAGAACCTTTCTCGTTCCTATGTGCAGTTTCCAGGCAAGCGTTCTTGTTTTCTGCTTGTTAAGGAAATTTTGGCGGTGGTGTCAGAGGTTTCTTCCTTGTCTTTTGCTTCCACCTTCGCTTTAGGCCTTCTGACTTTAGGGGTCCTTTCTAGCAAAGGACTTAGCCCGTCCTTAGCTTGTTGATTCATTTGCTGCACCGTGAAGTAGAACTTACAATCCCTGGGTACATGATCGATTCCGTCACATAGAAAGCAAGTGACCTTAGCCATGGGGCATTCTCTAGCAGAGTGACTAGTATTGCATTGCTCCGGACATTCTCCAGAAGGGTGTCCAATTTCTCCGCAGATCTTGCAGGCTAACATGGTTGTTGTGGGTTGTCCTCCTAGTTTCTTGTTGAAATGATTGTCTTGGGGCGAGTTGGTACTTGCTAATATCTGGGGCATCATTTGCACCATTCGAGAGTGATCGTCCAGTACTTGTTGCATTCCTAGAGGTAACTCTTTGCTACCCGAGCTGATCAAGTTCTGAGTCAAGACTTTCATTAATTCAGCATGTACTTCTACTATTCGTTGTATTGCTGAGACCATCTGGGGTCTGTTGAGGCTATTCCGGTGTTGGGGTGCATCTGTTAGGGTTTTTGAGACAAGTTTTAGTACTTAGTATAGGTAAGGTATAGATAGAGATGGTCTAAAGAAGATTCCTACCCAAACAGCAGATCAAGGCAATTCATCCTTTAAAATCACTCATCAAGCACCCATTACATAGGATAAATCAAAAGATCAACTTCTAACAAAAGTATGGTCATACCACAACTTGGTATGATCAAAATATGTATCGTAAGGTTTGTGCGATTCTAAGACTAATAGCATTGGTGGTCTATTCTACTTGAACTGCGCCAAGTATGCTCTAGTGTTTCCCGTCCGGCGGCGTTTCACCCTAGTACCAATGGACTCCTCGCTATCCTTCTCCGCTGGAGTCTCTTCTTCATTGGCCTCGAACACCACTAGTTCCTGGTGATCATTATTGGGCTCCTCCGGTGTTGCCTCCTCGGCAGCTCGTAATGTCTTCTTCTTGGTGGGCCAAGGCTTATACGTCATCAGATACTTGCTGAGATATGCACACTGTCCTTGTAGTCCTATATTACTTGCAGTCTGATCCTCTGTCTTGGCTGCCAACTTGTCATTTATTGCCTCCAGTAATGCGTTCTTCTTCTTCTTCTTCAGTTTCTAAATAGTGTCCTCCAATTGTTCAATCTTCTCATCCCTTTCCTGGAGTTGGTGTCTGGCACTATCCGCGGCGTCCATCTCATCACGAAGCATGATATCCATGTTGAAGGCATAGGTCTCCATATCTTCCAACTGAATCTCAGTCCAGGGTAAACCTTCATGGTATCCTGGGGGTACTCAAAGCCCATCCTTCATGGTTGCATCTCCCAAATTGTTGGAAGGTGTTGTCCATATCAAATATATCCTTGGGGTACATTCTGCAGATGCGTGCTAATGCTTCTTCCATGGCCATCATGATCCCTGTCTCCCAGCCTGGGTACCTTTTTGCATACACTACCGTCTCAGTGGGTGGGTCAATGGTGCGTCCTTTGATCTTTGTCTCTATCTCCCAGCGGCTGATCTCTGGAATCTCACATGGTATCACTCTACCCCAAAAAGTGGGTGGAGCCAAGTTTAGTGCTCGCGAGAGGCGGGAAAGCTGGTCACTAAAACTCTCAGTGTCGTCGTCATGAGGTACCATCATCCTGGTGAAGTGGGCCATCTAAAGCAGAAAAGGAGGAATTGGGTTAGTAAATGAGTATGATAAGTCTTACAAGAAAAATATCAAACCAAAAGTAGTTAAACTTAGAGAAGTGAGTAAGTGAAAGAAGAAAGTTCCTAGGGTCTCCTAGTCTATTCCAATCCTATGGTCTCGATCCTACAGGCAACACTAGGCTCTGATACCATTCTATAGTGCCCCACGTTTTGCTAAAAGTGGAACTCCTGTGTAAATGTGCTATTCCCAGGATCAATAGATAGCACCACAGTTCAGAATATAGTAATCAATGCTGTAGTATCAAACTTATAACGTAAATCCAGTTATAAAGTTCATCTACCTTACAAAATTGCACAGCATGAAGCACAGTAACAAAGAGCCTCCACCTTCTTCAAGTGCCACAGGCAAACATGTTGGAATGTAAGCTCGAGATCCTATTTATCATTCCTTCCCGAATGACAATCTGCACGTTTGAATATGCAGCCCCAGAGGGGTCAGTACAACAACGCACTGGCAAATGACACATATTTGGTGGCATTTGTGAAAAGACTATACTACATGACATTTGGCTAGTGGATCTCAAAGGCTAGTTTGCATAAAGCCAATTTTATCCTATCATCTTTGTAAAACTTTCTTTCAAAATTTTAGTTTATAAGGGTCAAGATAACCCCCATACACTACATGTTAATTAGGCATGTAGTTATGGGCGAAACTCAACAAAGTTTGAAACACAGAAACCATCACCCCTCGGAGTGCATGGCCTTGGCTTCTCCTGACAGTTTCTAGTCAAGTTTTAAGATATTCAGAAACGGTGATGAGATTCTTCCGAACATTCCATGGCTAGAGACTCAATTGTCCATTCCGAGGACTCAGCTAATCGATTAGATTTTAACACCTTGCAAGGGTTGTGCACTTTCACCTTAAGATTCATTTTACGCCCATACATAAAATGAAACAAGACCTTTCAGAAAAAGCATTCAACCAAACTAGTCTGACCGTACCCCCTATATTTTGCTACCACCTCATGTCAGTACTCTTGGTTGAACCCTTAATCCTACTTAATCAAGATAGAGCCCATATTGTCATAAGGCTGCACTGGAAGTATATCTAAGCATGGAAGCCATATTAATCTCTTTAATCCTGAGTTGCCATCCCGAGCAGTATCCTGAGCTACACATCTATCCTAGCATGTGCCCCAGGACCCACCTACTTCACTTTCCATCACAAACCATTCCACCCAGGTAGTTCATTTTAGTTGAAGTTTCTAATCTGATTCACAAAACAACTTTAACAGGTGATCATAGCATAGCATCATATTTTTCAAAGTATTTAGCATCCTACCAGGTGGGGTTCAGGGATAGCTACTCACTACTAGGATCTAGCACTTTATAAACATTTGAATATTCACCTATCATGCATACTACTGAAAACCACTAATGCAGAATAAAACTAGGTAGGGAATATGTGTGTCACTTGCCTTTTTCATGACCAAGATCTTTCAGTCCTCTCAACTAAGTACGAAGCTCTCCGCACAAACTATAGCACAGAAATAACATAACATAAACATACCAAACAAACACAATCAAACAAATCAAACAATTAAAAAGTGTTTGTTTAACAATTTAGATTTACCTAAGATATTGTGATAGAAAAGATATGGCAAAGGAATTATGGTTTATGAGATATGGATTTGAGAGCTTAGTTGGGAAAGATCAATATGATTGGAGTGAATTGGACTAGGCAAAATAATATTGCCAAAGTCTTTATGCTTTACTAAAGCATGATTAGGATTTAGATATGATTCATGTGAATTAGGTCACTTAAGTGTGGAATAGTGCAACAACAATACTATTGAATAAGTGTGACAACAATTATTTTTAAATAGCATACATTACACTTAGGCAATGGGTAAAAGATTCATGAAGCATTGAAGTACTCAATTAACTCATTTGCTAATTGAATAGTTCAATACATGGGTATAAGAACAATGATTGGGTATAAGTGAATGACATGTGAGAGTATGAATCAAAGGTTCATTGAACATTATGAAATATGATCATAAGTTATGGTAGTAGAATTGAATCAACACTACAATAACAAGGATAGAATATTTGATTGAGATGAATTCATATTCTACTCAAGTGGCACAATTGCTTTGAATATATATATATATATGAATTAGACAAAATATGTTTGGATGAACAAGATATGGATTCAAGGTGATGTCTAGATGATATTTGATAGCTAGCTATGAACATAGGGTTTACTAAAGTAGAAGGACTCATTAGTTGAAAAATAAATAGAATTAATCTATATGGGAAATACTCAAATTCTCATATTAAAATTTCAATAATTGTGAAGTGGTTTAATAAAATATGGGAGTGATACTAATGGATAACTTGCAGTAAAACGAAGTCACTGCAATTGGAATCATTCAAAAATAAGTTTTAGAACTCAAGTTATGTTTAAATTAGTGATTTGAATAGATTTGAATAGATTCGCATGCACAAAGTGTGTGCATATATCAAATTTGGAGTTTCTTGATCCTATGATGTTCTACAAGATTAGAGGATTCCAAATACCACAAATTCATAAATTTTGGATAGACAGAACTAAAGATATGAATTAACGAGCTAGGAGATAGGTTTGATTCAATTTAAATATGAATTCAAATTGAATACTGAAACTATGAAAGATTATGGTACTAATGGATTCTACATGTCTCAAGGTTTCAAGTGATATATTATTTATGATTTTTGGACGCAGGAATCAAAAGTTATGAATTTTCAAAGATTTAGATGAAATTTGGTCTGAAAATCTAAACGAATCTGTTTTGGATAAGGAGTCGCCACGTGTCGCAATGAGATTCGCCGGTACCATTTTGTTCGGATCACGAACGTGGAGCGTTAGATCTAAATTAGATCGGACGGATCTAATTGGCCCATACCCTTTCGTTTTAAGTGATCTGTTAGAGTCACTGGATCGAGATCCAACGGACAAGATTTAACATAGGAAGGGCTCACCTAGCTAGGTTAGGGTTCCGGCGATCTTCTCCGGCGAGGCGTGCAGGTGGTCGTCTTCGGTGAGGCTACGGCGGCTTTTAGACGACGGCGAGATCACGATAGTGTGCAAGAGGACGAGGCGAGCTCGAGAGCGTGAACGCCTTCCTCGATTGCGTCCTGTCGTGAAGGGAATGAGCGGTTGGAGTTGGGCTCTGTGGCGGTGTGGTCGTGGGCGCGGACGAACTCGTCCAATACAAAGAAAGAGAGGGGCTGGCGATCTTACTAGGGAACACGGGATGTCGAGGCGAGCTTGATGGCGAGGCCTACAGGCTCGAGGTGGTCTGGGGACTGGGCAATTGCTCGTCGGAGCTTTGCGCGATGGCCAGTGGGTTCGGCTTGTCGTGGGGATGACTTAGGGGGCGCACCACGGGCCAGGCAGTATGCCGGCTGGCGTCCCAGGAAGTCCACACGGTTTCCACACGAGAAGACCGGCTCCGTCCGAAGGGCCGGCTGCGCCAGCAGCCGGCTGGCGACTCCGCGGGGGAGAGCTGGAGCCGGGCGATGGAGACAAAACCTCTCAACGGTTGTCTGGCCAAAAGCAGGACGGTCCCGACAAGAACGGCAGAGGCGCGGGACAGGAGTAACGAGCGCCGCGACCATGACCGACCAATGAGGGGACGAAGACTCTTCCCCATGGCGGGATCCGAGGCAAAGGAGAGGGGATATGCCCTCCAGATGCTGGCCCAGGGAAAAGGCACTTTATAAAGTGCCTTTGCCAGAGTGTGGCCAGGGGGGATCAGGCCAAGGACGCCGTCGCCGAGGAGCCGGCAGCCGGCCGAAGCGTTACCGAAACCTGTAACCAGGCCCCCGTCTATATAAGGGGGCCTGGACCCTTAGCATAGAGGAGGTCCGATCTTCTTCTTCCTCCTCTAGCCGAACAGCTCGAGGAGCACTGTAATCGCTACTATCCAATCAATACGAAGCAGGCAGGAAGTAGGGGTTTACCTCCAACCGGGAGGGCCCTGAACCTGGGTAAACCGAGGTGTCTCTGTTGGCACAATCCCGAGCCGGACCCATCGTCACCAACGTCGAGCCCCTCCGATAAGCCTCCCCATGGCTACTGTCTCTAAATTCCCACGACAGTTGGCGCCCACCGTGGGGCAAAGCGCGGTGGCGAGCGGAGTCAAGTTCCGGCCGGGACCCTCCGGCGAGAAGGTCGCCTCCGGCCTTGTCTGGAGGTTCGGCACCTTCGACTGCGTCGACGACAACTTGGCCCACTTCAAGGACGGCTTCGGCAATGGCGGCTCCTTCCTCGACGTCGGCGGCCACCGCTTCTACGTCGCCAAGCCCTTCCCGGAAGAGGTAACCGATGTGCTTGACCCACTCTGTGACACAGACTCCGACGACGGTGAAAGTAGCGACTTTTGCAACATGGTCGAGGTGCGGGCCCTGGAGGAGGACGGTGGCGGCGGCCTACCGCGCTCCGTGCGCCTGCAGCTCGAACGCCCACTTCCACCGGAACAAGATCTTCCACCTCCAGAGCGGGACGTGCTGGACGCAGCCATCACGAACCTGCGCGCTCCGCTCGACATCTCTGCGGATCCGGTCAAGGCCTCCGAGGATCTGGAGCGGACGCGCCTCAACCTCCTCAAGGAAGCGGTCGACATCGACGACACCCGTCGGCGCGTCCTCTCTACGATCAACGAATACAACGTCGCCCACGGCTTCACCCCAGCCGGAGATGGCCCAAGCCGGGCGGGACAAGTTCGTCAGCGAGGCCGCGAGCTGGGCGTGGAGCTGAACCAGGCGGCGCCCTTGGCGAAGCTACCTCCGATCATCAACAAGCCCACCTACAGCACGCCTACGAAGAACCTCCGTGCCGCGCGCTACATCACCTCCGAGCTGGACGGACTACAAGGCGAGGACTTGCGGGAGAAGCAAGCCCGGATCTAGGAACTCCTGGACGCCGCCGATCTGCAGCAGCAGGCGATGGAGCCACGCGGAGAGGCGAGCGGCACGCGAGGCGAGCACCGTATCGTCGTGGCTGGTCAGAACAAGTCGCACGGAGAAGCTTCATCGCCAAACCACGGCCCTGCGGAGCACAGCCGGAGCAATCGAGCTCCAGGCAAAAGCGGTGGAAACCACCGCACCCAGCACTCTGGCCACCACAGCCGGCAGCCTCGAGATCCCGCCATGGTTACCAGCAGGCCGCGTCACCCTCCTCGGGCGGACGTGGCGGAACCGGCGCGCGGCAAGTCCGTGGCACCAGCCCAGCCGGCCCAGGGAGCCGGCCAGGGTGCTCAAGGTCATCATCCAGCTCGCTCGCACGTGAGCCAGAGGATCGGGGAACGCGTCGACCCACCAAAGGATGACGCCCGCCATCGGCTCAACCTGCTGGCGGACTCCAAGTTTGACGAGGAGGAATCCTCGGCAGGACCCGTTTGTTTCGGCCCTCGCATCCGCAACGAGCCCTTCCCGGCCAAGTTTGCGCTCCCACGAGACATGCCCAAATACACTGGGGCGGTGAAGCCGGAGGATTGGCTGTCGGACTACGTCACAACCGTCGACATCGCAGGCGGCAACAAGAGGACATCGGTGCGCTACGCACCACTCATGCTGACGGGATCTGCTCGGACGTGGCTCAACAGCCTGTCGGCTCTACAGATCAACTCCTGGCATGATTTCCAAGAGGCGTTCATCAAGAATTTCACGGGAACATACAAGCGACCGCCCCGCCCACGACAGCTGGCCCTCTGTAAGCAAGGCCCCGACGAGCCAGACCGTGACTACCTCACGAGATGGTCCGAGCTGCGCAACTCATGCGAAGGAGTGGGCGAGGAGCAAGCCATTGGCTACTTCACGGACGGATGCAGAGAAGGGACCCTGCTGAAGCATAAGCTCCACAGAGCCGAGCCGAAGTCATTGGCGGACTTCATGGCAATAGCGGACAAGTACGCTTCCGCCGATTCTGCAGCAAGAGTGCAATGTGTTGAGCCAGCGCCAGCCGGAAACCATCCTCAGCCGGCAGCCAGCTCAGGAGGACATCACAACCGTGATCGACATGGCAAGAGGAAAGACGAACGCCGTGACAACAAGTACGGCTCCCAGCAAGTAGCCGCTGTTCAAGGAAGCCCGGGGGCTACGGGTGGAAGCCAGAAGCGCAAAGGGGACAAATTCAGCAAGGACAAGTACACCATCGAGGTGATGCTAGACCAACCCTGCAAGTTCCATAGATTTTCAGGCAAGCCAGCAGCGCATACCACTCGCCAATGCAGCTTCACCAGGGATCTGGAGCAGGGAAATCACCAACTGCCCGGGCCACCGCCGGGCCCACCGGCTGAAGCACATGGAAACAAGAATCGGCAGCCGGCCAAGGCAGGAGGGGACTACCCCGAGGAAGCGAATGTGGAGCAATACCATGTATTCACTTCCCAGATGGAGGAGCCAAAGGATGAACCGTGGTTTGGTGTCGAGGTGAATGCAATCATGCAAGTTGGAGCTCAATACATGCATTGGTCTGACGCGTCAATCACCTGGGGGCGTGAAGACCACCCGCCGCTCATGCCGAGGCCCGGGGGCTATGCGCTAGTCTTGAATCCAATCGTGTTCTCTGAGATGCGTACCTGCCGATTCTCGCGCGTACTCATTGATGGAGGCAGCAGCATCAACCTTCTCTATCGCACTTCGATGGAGAAGCTCGGAATCCCAGAGATCCAACTGAAGCCAACCAAGCTCACCTTCCATGGGATCGTGCTTGGGCACTCGTGTACGCCGATGGGAAGGATTGAGTTGGAGGTGCTATTTGGCGAGAAGGACAATCATCGTCGCGAGCCGATCTGGTTTGAGGTGGTAGACCTCAACAGCCCTTACCACGCGCTGCTTGGCCGACCAGCCTTGGCCAAGTTCATGGCGGTCCCGCATTACGCTTACTTGAAAATGAAGCTCCCAGGCCCTCGCGGGGTGATTACTGTCACTGGATGCTACAAGAAGTCAATAGAGTGCGCAAGAGCCAGCTCCAAACTGGCGGAGGCCTTGGTCATTGCTGAAGAGAAGCGACAACTGCTGCAAAGGGTGGCGGCAGTCCAGCCGGGCAGCCTGGCGACGGGACTGCCGGCTCCGCTCCTCAAGCCAGCAAGCCTGTCCAAGGAAGTCCCGCCCGAAGCGGGCAAGAAGTCAGAAGCTCTTGTCTCGGGGGCTGGCTCCTCCTCGAGGTAGGGGGAAGCGTTTCGCAGCTTCGCCTGAGATAAGTCCAAAACCGCTTAAGACCTTTGGCTAAGCCAAGGCAAAAAATCTTGTATCTCGAACAAGTGTCGTTGAATAAAAGAAAGTTGGGCGGCATACGACCGATCCCTGGAAAAAGTGCTCCGAAGTACCTTTTACCTTTCTAAGCGCTATTCACGGGGGCTGGGAGTCGCCTCCAGTCGGGAGCCGGCAGCCCCAACCTAACGAAACGATCCTCTTGTCAGCCGGATGAGTACTGAGTGCGGACCGGACCCCGAGCCTAACCTCCGCCCTGCGCCGTGTGGGGTGGAGCCGGCAGGTCACCCACCTAGGAAAATCGCTTAGAGGAAACGCCCGCGACCCAACGAATCGAATCCCTTGTCAGACGAACGAGTACCGTGTGCGAACCAGACCCCAAGCCTAACCTCCAGCCCAAGTCGAGGGCGACGGAGCCGGCAGGTCATTCACACTGGAAAATCGCTAAGAGGACAGAACGAGCGCTCACCCCTAAACCACGCGCATTGGTTAATAGTCATGCGTAGACTGGACCAAGCCACATCCCTTATACGCCGAAGTACTACTTCCCATCCCGCGGCACGCTCCCACCCTAGACCGGCATTCGGCTGTCGGTCCAAGGGAGACCAGCCGGCACCAGGCTGCCGGCTGGGGGTAGAAGGGCCGAAGGATGGGGAGATAAAGGAAAAAGCTGAAAGGGGTCAGGTCAAATCCGGTTCACAAACAACTAGAGGCCAATGCGTAAGAAATTCAGGGTGAAGCGTCATTGGTACATACGAACGAAATGTTGCTAGGCACGACATGAGTTCAGTAAAAACAAATAAGAAAACCCCGACACGCTCAGGGGGCGCTTGGCTGGCCAGCCGGCTCCAGTGAAGTAATGTCGCCAGCTCGAGACGCCAGGACGAAGTCATCGCCGCTAGGGGATGGCGGAAAGGAATGACCAACGGGGTCCTCGGGGGCCTTCTGAGGTCTTTCCGCCGAGTCGGGCTCCTCGAAGTCCACGCCATCCAAAGATTCGTCACTATCCCCAGCATCGAAAAGCGCGTCGGTCTCGGCACACTCAGCAATGGCGCAGGCACGCTGGCGGAGCTTGGTTTTGTCGAGGCCTGCTAGTCCGCCTTCACGAAGGTTCTCCAGCTGGTCCAGGTTGACGCCTGGATACCAGGAGAGCACGAACTCCAGAGCCTGTTGAGCACCGGCCCGAGCCGCGGACTCCTTCCAGATGTCGAGCCGGTTGGACGCGAGAAGGACCCACTGGAGGAGCTCCCGGATCCCGCCAGGCGCCGCCCTTCCCGGCCACAAGGTTTCAAAGACGGAAACAAGGGCTTCGTGCAGATCCTTGCCCAGCCTGGCAGCCGGGTGAAGTCGGCCTTTGGCCAACGCAACCAACTCCCCTGAGGAAAGCTCAGCCTTAGGGTCACTGCTAGGGACGATCCCTTGTTCCGCCCTAAATTCCTTCAGCGCCGCCGTGGCAGACTCGTCGGAGTCAGGGAAGGCTCCTGCAAGGGCAGTCAGAGGGTGAGAGGACGGCATGAAAGGGCAAAAGCCGAGAAAGAGGACAGGAAGTATACCACGAAGAGCTTCCTCCAGTCCCAGCAGGCCGGATTGAACCTTGCGGTCGCGGGCGCGCCAAACGCCGATCTCCTTGGCAAAACGCTCGCTGTCGAGCCCCCGGAGAGTCTGCAGCTCGGCGATCTGGGCGTCGCGGTTCTCGACCTCGCTCCCCAAGGTTGCGTGAAGCTTTTTCACCTTGCTATCAAACTCCACGGAGAGGAGTTTCTTCTCTTCGGCCAGCCGACGATCCAACTCCAGCTGTAGCGACGACTCCGCCTCCCGAGCTTTCGCCAGATCAGCTTCCAGCCCCTGAGCCCGGGTGGCCTGGGTTTGCAGATCCTGAAGCTCCTCATCATACTTTCGCTTGAGCGACTCAACAGTGGCGGCTGACACCGAGTCGGCCAACTGGGACTCGAGCGAGGCTATGAGCGAGGCAGAGTCTGAAAGCGGAGGAATAAGAGCAGGAAGGACAGCAGCAGTGCTTTCGAAATAAGGGGTCCCGAGCTCACCTGATAGTTTCTCCAGTTCCTTCTTCAAGTCCTGGTACTGGACCTTGCCGGCACGGTATTTCGCTAGCAGCTTCTGAAAGACACTGGCTCGAAGCGCGTTCAGTTCCTGCAAAAAACGGAAGGGCAACGACTCTTAGCAAAATCCATTTTCAAGCCAGCTGTCTCTACAGCTACCTCGAAACTCGGGGGCTAGGATGTATAGCAGAAAGAACCAGGGGCTAAAGGCGCAGCACTCACGTTGGTCGCCTGTATAGCGTCAAGGAGTTGGAAGCCGGCGTTCTGAAGTGATCCCCTGGCAGCAGTAAACTGCTTATCCAACTCCGCCAGAGTTGGCTTGCTGCCCTGCACCTTGAGCTTCTCTCCGACACCTGCACTCGAGGCGGTGTCCGCCCACTCCTGCTGAAGGCGACTGGCGGAGCTCAGACTGCCAATGTTGGACTCAGCCGCGGCGACAAGAGCTTTCCCACTAGAAGCGCTTTTGGTCACCACCTCAGGGGCTGGCGAGCCGTCACCACGTTCGCTCCCCGCCACTCGAGTGGCGAGGAGCCCTGGCGAAGCCTCGCCAGAGCTGAAGGCCAGCCCAAGGAGTGCGGAGTCAGCAATCGCGCCAGCCCTCGACCCGGCCGCAGGCACCATAGCTTGCACGCTCGGTACGAGCTCAAGATTGGAAAGAGCCTCGACAGCCGGCGCCGGGGCCTTTTCCGTTTCCCCCGCCGCAGCCTCGCGCGCGCTTCCCTGGCTGAGTGAGTCGGGGGAGGTGTGGATGGCGGCGGCATTCCCCGCCGCGGCGTCGTCGGTAACAGGAGGTGGGGATAGGTCAGCCCCAACTGGTGCAGCTTCCTCGGCGGGCGTGGGGCCAGTCTCAGGCGAGGCGACTGGGTGGGGAACAGCGTCCACGGGCACCTCCGGACGCGCAGAATCCTCTGCCCCAGTGTCGCCCGCCACAAGCTTCAACCGCGGGGAGCGACGAACGTCCTCAGCGCGACCCGAGTCGCCGCCCATTTCTTCCCCGCGCGTCCTCTTGCGGCAGGAAGGCTCGGGGGCCGGGGTCACGATTTCCTCGGAAGCGACGGCGGGAGGAGGTCGGGCAGCCGGATCGACAGAAAGAGGCGACCTGCAAAGAGAGCATCCCACGACCGAGTCAATCGGGATTGCGACGGCAAAATGAAGATGAGAAGCAAGGAAACAGGAAGCTCACCCGGCTATGGCAATAGCCCGCCGCTTAGCCACCTTCTTCACCTTGGGACGGCGCAGGTCCCGCGCTGCCGGCTCCAGTTTCTTGCGCTTGTCAGCCGGCTCGGATAAGGCCGGCTGGGCCTTTCTCTTGATGCCGACCAGATCATCTCTAGCCTCTTCAAGGTCTGCCGGCTCCGGAGCGGCAGAGCGTCGCCCGGGAGACTCTGGCAGATCCACGATCGGGGGAGCCTGGGTCCCAGCAGCGGCGGCTACGTGGAGAGCTACGCCCCCGAGGGTGGTAGCTGATCCTGCGTCGCCATCGTCATCGTCGGACCAACCTCTTAGGAGAGAGGGGCTGGGGAACTTACTGGAGTGGTCGAGGAGTTCGCCCGAGTCTTCGAGTTCGTCGTTTCCTTCATCACCTTGGGTGGTGCTGGAGCTCTCGACGGCGGCCTGAGAACTAGCGTCCTCCACCTCCTCGGCTTCGTCCCAGACAACTTTATCATCCGATTCGGCTCTATCAGCGGCAAAGCCGGCTTGACGCTGAGTCAAATTCTCTGCCGCCTGCAGAGCGAACAAGTTCTGCCCGAACCAAGCGACCAGAGGTCAGTAGACCAGAGTTGCAAAGGAGGAGAAGGCTTGAAACTAGGACCGACGAGCTCACCTCAGCAATTGGGTTGTCCCGGTCGTGAGGTTCCAATCCCCGCGTCCACGAGGCTTGAAGCTTCACGTCGGCGATGCAGTTCGCCTTCCGGGCCACCTCCAGTGCTGACAGTGCCTTGGAAGAATGGCGAGTAGGATCCCTGGCAGATCCCAGGAAGCACATCTTGTGTGGGCGGCGCTGAAGTGGAGACACGCGGGCGACCAGGAAGGCGAGGAGAAGGTTAGTCGACTCCAGGCCGCCCTCTGTTTGCAGCGTGGCAACCCGCTGAAGGATCTTCTCCATGTCCGGCGACGGGCGAGGAGGAGCGGCGCTCCAGTTCTCCCGCTCAGGCCCACCTGCCTCAAAGGGCGGCAAGTTGACATGGTCTTCGCCTTCCCTCAAGTTCTTCATATAGAAGAAGGAGCGCTGCCACTTCTTGCAAGACTCTTTCCCTTTAATGCCAGGGAAGTTTGCGGACTTGCGGGCGTAGAAGGAGGCTGTGCCGCATATCACCGGAACGGTGTCTGCCGTCTGGGTCTTGAAGAAGATCAGCCGGCGGAACAGCTCGATATTGGGCCAGATGCCGAAGTACGCCTCGCAAAGAGTTGCGAACGCTGACAACACCATCATCGCATTCGCCCCGATGTGATGCGGTTGCAAGCGGAAATGGTCCAGGAATTGGCGCATGAAGCTGCTCGCGGGCAGCGCGAAACCCCGGGGGAAATGGTCATAGAAGACCACCGTCTCCCCAGGCGCAGGAGCTGGGACCAGTTCGTCGCCGGCGGGGCGGCAGCTCACGAGATCCGCGGGAGGAAGCACTCGGCCCCGGCGCAGCAGCTCGATCTCTTTGTCTTTCACCCAAGAGCCTTCCCAGGATCCCTTTGGCAAGGTAGGTGGAGCAGCGCCCTTACCCGCCGCCGAGCCCTTCCCCTTTTGCCGGGAAGTTTTGGGAGCCATCCGGGTGTGGATCTGGATGAGCGGAATGGCGGCGGAACAAGCAAGGAACCCTAGTCCCTTGAGGGCGAAGCTCGGGAGCCAAGGACTCTAAGGGGAGCGAATGCGGAAGGAAGACGAGAAGCGGGCAACCGATGCTCTGTTTCCGGAACGGTCCCTGGATTAAAAGTAAAGGGAGGGGTCAGTTGCTTATTTCAGCCACGGTGGGTCGGCAACTGACTCCTCTCGTCACGACCCACGATCGCGTAAAGATCGGGCAACCGCCGTGGTAGCCGCAATGGATCATGGGCCGGGGCCGATTGGACATGACGCGATAACGGGCGGACAAGTGGTGCCTCGGTTCAACCCTCGAGGGAGCAAGTTCCCAGGAAACGGCGTGCCGGCCCACAGCCGCCAGCCGGACCCTCACCGGAGCCGGTTCGTCCCGAGACGGCCGGGAAAACTCCGCAAGGCCCAGCCTCGACGACTAGATCGACCGAGTCGAGCCGGAGGCCCTGGGACTTCGATGAAGACGAGCAAGACTTCGGCGAAAAGAAGAACCCGCCAAAGCCCCATGCTAGCCCATGAGACTTCGCCAGTTTCGGGGGCTAGTGTCGTGGGGATGACTTAGGGGGCGCACCACGGGCCAGGCAGTATGCCGGCTGGCATCCCAGGAAGTCCACACGGTTTCCGCACGAGAAGACCGGCTCCGTCTGAAGGGCCGGCTGCGCCAGCAGCCGGCTGGCGACTCCGCGGGGGAGAGCTGGAGCCGGGCGATGGAGACAAAACCTCTCAACGGTTGTCTGGCCAAAAGCAGGACGGTCCCAACAAGAACGGCAGAGGCGCGGGACAGGAGTAACGAGCGCCGCGACCACGACCGACCAATGAGGGGACGAAGACTCTTCCCCACGGCGGGATCCGAGGCAAAGGAGAGGGGATATGCCCTCCAGATGTCGGCCCAGGGAAAAGGCACTTTCTAAAGTGCCTTTGCCAGAGTGTGGCCAGGGGGATCAGGCCAAGGACGCTGTCGCCGAGGAGCCGGCATCCGGCCGAAGCGTTACCGAAACCTGTAACCAGGCCCCCGTCTATATAAGGGGGCCTGGACCCTTAGCATAGAGGAGGTCCGATCTTCTTCTTCCTCCTCTAGCCGAACAGCTCGAGGAGCACTGTAATTGCTACTATCCAATCAATACGAAGCAGGCAGGAAGTAGGGGTTTACCTCCAACCGGGAGGGCCCTGAACCTGGGTAAACCGAGGTGTCTCTGTTGGCACAATCCCGAGCCGGACCCATCGTCACCAACGTCGAGCCCCTCCGATAAGCCTCCCCATGGCTACTGTCTCTAAATTCCCAGGACACGGCTCGAAATCAATCTGGGGCTAGGGTTTTGAAGAAAACAAGAAAGGAGGGAGAGGCGGTGGTGGGGGCGTTTTATAGTGGGTACGACATACAGAGGGGTTAGGGTTTGCGCAGGGGGCGTCGATCGACGGCTGGTAGAGGTGCCATGGATGCCCAGGGCTCCTGCCAGAGCTAGGTGACGGCCTGACAGGTGGGCCCAACCTATTAGTGTCGGGAGAGAGGGGAAACCGGTACCCTTTCGGGACGATGCACTACTGGGCCTCGGGCCGAATATGGGGCTGGGCCGAAATGGCTCCCCCTAGCCTTTTCTTATTTTCTTTTCCTTTTTCTTTTCTGATTTCTGAAATCTGATTTACTTTGTATCTTTTGCAAATTTGCTTCTATTCAAATCAAACAAACTTCTAAATTTTTCTAAAATCCAACACAATGTTTTAAGCCAGTAATTCACAATTTTTAAAATAAAAGATGTTTTTCAATAAAACTTTATATACATAGAAAGGAGGACTTGCTTGCATAAATAGAATTGGATTAGGGTTTGAGAAAATTATTCTTTGAAATTGGGAGAATAATCTTTTATTAATTGAAAACACTCTCAATTATAGTTTTGAAAAATAATCTTTATAAACACTTTTGTAATTCATCCCTCTGCAAGCAAGGCTTGCATAAGTTTGAATAAAGATATAGGAAAATAATATTTTTGGATATTCTGCTTTTCTCAAAGAAGTTCTTCCAAGAAATAATTAAGAGTTTGAAATAGTTTTTCTAATAAAGCTTTTAAATAAACTCAAAAAGTTTTAAATCCCTATGAAAATTCAATCAACACATGCAAAACAAAAGCAAAAATTCCCCCCCAAAATTTGATAAAATCTTGGGATGTTACACTTAGCTACTAGGGGACCCATTTATGGAGGAATTACATAAAGATGGTCTTGATCATGATATGCAGCTCACAAGATCTACACATGAGGCGCATGGAGGAGAAGACAACCATCTAGCTACTGCTATGGACCCATGGCAGTGGTGGACTACTCATGCATCACTCTAGAGGCTGGCATGGTGATGAAGAGGGCCTCCGGTGATGATTCCCCTCTCCGGCAGGGTGCCGGGAAGAGCTTCTAGACCCTCCCGATCTTGGGTCGACGACGGCGGCGGCTTGTAGTATGTTTCGTGGAAAAGTGTTCGGGCCTTTAGGGTTTTCCCGACAAAGGGAATTTATAGGCGGAAGGGCGATGTCAGGGAGTGGACCAGGGGCCCACACCACCTGGTGGCGCGGCCAGGGGGTGGCCCGCACCACCCTATGGTGTGGCTGCCTCCTGGCTGATCTCTGTCTCTCCTCTGGACCCGTCTTCGTGTCAGGTAAATAGGAACTTTGGTTTTCATTTCGTCCAATTCTGAGAATATTTCCTATGTAACTTTTTTGAAACACAAAAACAGCAGAAAACACGAACTGGCACTGTGGCATCTTGTTAATAGGTTAGTTCTGGAAAATGCATTAAAATGCCACGAAGTGTAAACAAAACACAAAGCAATTGGTGTAAAACAAGCATGGAGCATCAAAAATTATAGATACGTTTGCAACGTATCAAGCATCCCCAAGCTTAACTCCTGCTCGTCCTCGAGTAGGTAAGTGATAACAAAATAATAATTTTTTAGGTGACATGCACCCAACACAATCTTGACCAAGTCTATGTAAAGCATTGCTAGCTGAGATCAAAGTACTCTAAACATGGGCATAAAAGATATAACTTTAACAATAGAACTTAGCAACCATGATACAACATGAAAAGAAACACAAACAAAAGATCATGAATAATAATGCATTGAAAGGTATTTGTTTGTTTCGAGCATAGAGAAAACATAGCAAAGTGGTATTAAGCTTGTCCCTCATGGAGTAGCAAAACATAAATGCATAGGACACCTTCAAAGTTCAAGAGGGTGACTAGATACAAATAATTTGAGAACAAGCAATACCATAATCATGAATCAATCAATAATAAATTTTGGGACTATGCACATTATACTCAGAATGACAACTATGCTCTCTTAATCGGTGCATAAAGATAGAAGATGAAGACTCAACATAAAAGTAAAAGATAGGCCCTTTCGCAGAGGGAAGCAGGGATTTAACATGTGCAAGAGCTTTTCATTTGTAAAACATAGATAAAAATTGTTTTGAGAGGTGGTTGTTCGTGTCAATGAATGGCAATGGGGTTCTTGCTATCTTCCATACTAAACAAGTTGAGAGAGGTTCTGAGTTCTTGAAAAATTGGCATTTGCATGCTCTTTTATAAAGTTTGGCACTCCTCCCCACTTTTCCTTTCACAAACCATGGCTAACCGAATCCTTGGGGTGCCTGCCAACAATCACATACCATGGAGGAGTGCCTTTTTCTTTTCTTTTTTAAAGGTCATAATGGTCTGACCAGCTCTCTTGAAAAATTAGTGACGAGCAGATAAAGCATGCAAGTCAAGGGTACTTAATTTAATAAGGAAGATAACATACCCGACCACTACGTCCTCATGAGCTAAAAACAGTGTCACAAAATGAGAAATATTTTGAAGGTTTTGAAACGTAGCACATGAAAATTTGCTTGGAATGGTTTGAAATTCCATGCATAAGAATTTATAGTGGACTCTTTGAAATAACTTTGGTTTTTGGGAGTTGGATGCACGAGTAGAGCTCATACTCAATACAGGTGAGGGCTAGCAAAAGACTGGGAGCGACCAACTAAGAGAGCAATATCGGCCATAATAATGCATAGAGACAAAACATTATTAATCAAAGCATAAAGTGGTATCACAAGTCAAAAACCAAATGATCATAGAGGCTTGAGGGGACTGGTTTAAAGTCAAAACATGGTGTGAGCATGCGCCAAGTCAACCCAAATAAAGCATCAAAGGAGAATACCACAATATTATGCTTCTATATGATAAAAACAACGCATGATTCTTTGAAAGGCACATTAAGCACTCTCAGTTATTTGAGACAAGTCATGCTACAACAATAACTACTAAGCATACAATCAAAATAATATCTATCATGACATGCTAAAGTCTAAGCAACAGTCTAAACAAGACCCCTTTTGCACCACTATAAGTATGAAACATTTTACTCTTTTCCAACACCAATGAACCTATTTGAAACAACTCTCAAGGATGAAAAACAACAAAGAACAGAGGTCTAAACACACCTAGCTACAAAGAACTAACAAGTTCTGAACAAAAATAAAGGCAAAAAACAAAAGCTAAACGCAGTACTAGAAAAAGAGAACACTCGTGGAACGATGAGTAAAAACTAGAGTGTTCTAGGCAATGAAAACAGAGTGTGTCTTCTCCAAAAGAAATATGTTGGGGTCCAATCATTTATTGCAGCAAACAAAACAAAAGAAAACTGAAAGCAAAAATAAAGACGCTCCAAGAAAAACACATAGTATATGAAGCAATAAATATATGGTGTCTTGAAAGATGACCTGATATTTTTGTTGATGAAGAAGGGGTGCCATGGGGCATCCCCAAGATTTGATGCTTGTAGCTCTTTGATATTTCTTGGGGTGACATGGGCATCCCCAATATTGAGCTTTTGTCAATACTTCATCTCATCTCATCATTCTCCTTTCCCTATACTTGAAAACTTTTTTCATACAAAACTTCACACAATTCTCATTAGCAACATTAGTGTATGCAAGATAGTAGATCCACTTTTGGTTCAGTTTCAATGCAAGTACAACACTTAATAACACATTAGCTACTGTAGCAACTTCTCTCAATAGTTCCGTGATCAAAAGAACTCAAAAAGAAAGAGATCAAGAGGCAAATGCAAATAGTGGTAGAAATCTGTGAAAACATAACAACTTGTAAAGATCAATTTTTTCGAAAATCTTCTGTTGCTCAAATCGAAAAGTACAAAACTAATGAAAGTTATATAATAACCTGGGGCATGTGTACAAGAAATTGCAGATCAATACGATGTTCTGGGAATTTTCACGAATTTTTACAGCGAGGCGCAGGAATCTGTTTCGGGACAGCAACTTCCCCAAATCTTACCTTCCTCCAATCAGAGGCTATTCTTGGCACAAAAACGAAATAAAAATGATTAGGAGAGGTCATTACAGTAGTAACAACTTCCAAGACTCAACAAAAATAAAAATTACTGAAAATAAAACATTGGGTTATCTCCCAAGAGTGCTTTTCTTTAACGCCTTTGAGCTAGGCGCAGAAAGTGAGAATCAAGTATTTTCAAACAAAGAAGCATCAACACCAGATGCCTTACGTCTACCTCTCTTACCTTTACACTTACCTTTAGGGAACTCATGATGATTTCCTGGTGGGGAAGTGAATTTCATAGTGCCTTTTCCCACATCTATTATTGCTCCCAGGAGCTTTAGCAGAGATCTTCCAAGTGTGATTTGTCCATTTCCTACACATTCAATAACGAGATAGTCAGTAGATACCATTCTTCCCAAGATTTTTGTAAACACTCCTTCAGCTACTCCAATGGGCAATATAATGGAATTATTGGTAAGAGATATTCCTTCTCCACCCTCAGAAAGTCCGCAATGATTCAAAGATTCATAAATATCTTTAGGCATAAGGCAAAATTCAGACATGATATCACAACGAGCATGAAAAGTTTCACCATTGAGGGTTCAGAATTTATTGGCACAAAATCAAGACGCTCATGCAACATACTATAACATTCTTTTAAACAAGTTGTATTTGTATCAAGAGTGTTTAATCTAGCATAAATGCTCACAAGGGAAGAATCAAAATTACTAGGTGAGCTATATATTGCAATCAACTATTTTATGACATTAAAAGCTTGATCTCCATCGCAATGAAGGAAATCTCCTCCTGCTACATCATCCAAAGCATATCTATAACAAAGAACAAGACCAAAGTAAAAGCTACTAAGAAGCAAGCCCAGAGTCATTTTTGGTTCAGTTTTACCATGAGAATCATAATTCTAGACCAAGCTTCTTTTAAACTCTCTTCACTCCTTTGTTTGAAAGTAAAGATCATTTCCTCAAGCGACATAGTAGTAGGAACTAGACTAGACATAAGAACAACTTGAAGTAGGAACTAATTTTTTTGTATTTTTGATAAACAAGATGCAAACAAAATAAAGTAAAGAAACTAAGCAACACAATAACAAAGTAAAAAAGATTGGAAGTGAGAGACTCCCCTTGCAGAAATCTTCTTTCTCCCTGGCAACAGCGCCAGAAAAAGTCTTGACGTCTCACTGGACCAATTGGGAAACCCCAAGAGGAAGGTATGATGAGCACAGCAGTAAGTTTTCCCTCAGTTATGATACCAAGGTTTAATCGACCAGTAGGAGAAAGAAACCACTTCTGAAGGTTGTTGCTAGCTGACTTTGGCAACATCACCAGAGAAAGTCTTGCGCGTGGTGTTGGCGCCAGCAGCAATGTGGAACCTGCACACAACACAACCAAACTACTTTGCCCCAACTTACGATGAGGTTGTCAATCTCACCGGTTTGTTGTAAACAAAGGATTAGACATATAGTGTGGAAATAGATGTTTGCTTGCGGTGAAATAAAGTAAATGCTTGCGGAAAGAGTAAAAAGTGCTTGCAGTAGATGGTAATTGATGTCTATGCACGCGTTTGTTCTTGTAGACAGTGTTGGGCCTCCAAGTGCAGAGGTTTGTAGAGCAGCAGCAAGTTTCCCATAAGTGGATCACCCAAGTTTTATCGAACTCAGGGAGGAGGAGGTCAAAGCTATCCCTCTCAAGCAACCCTGCAATTACGATACAGAAAGTCTCTTGTGTCCCCAACACACCCAATACACTTGTCAGATGTATAGGTGCACTAGTTCGGCGAAGAGATAGTGAAATACAAGTAGTAGTGATGATTATAAGTAGTAAATGTAATCTGAAATAAATATCGCTGTGAGCAAACATGTAACAAAACTGAATGTAAACGGTGTGCAAAGCTTGGAAACAAGGCCTAGGGATCATACTTTCACTAGTGGACACACTCTCAACAAATATAACATAATTGAACCAATAGATACTATCATCAATATGCAACTCAAAACAATTCTCCAATGGAAAACGAACACTAATAATGCGTAGGGCTACGAAGCACTCCTCAAAGTTCGCATTTCCCCAAACTAGATTGTCCCACACTATCACCGTGAACACACTAGATGGTTCCAAAAAACACCAACAATTCATAGAGACATTAACCAAAAGAGACACACTTAATGCGCACACTGTCACCTTCACATCATGATACAAGGTGTCTCCGGAGATTACAAATATAAAGCACGGAAGTAGCATAATATCTGAATAATAACATCTACCAATTCAACTAGATACAAAGCTCACGATCACATAAAGATCACATCATGGGAGAGAGAGGTGAACCACATAGCTACCGGTTGAGCCCTCAGCCCCGGGGGAGAACTACTCCCTCCTCATCATCGGAGGCAGCAACGGCGATGGAGATGAAAGTGAGGTCGATGGAGACAGCGAAGATGGCGATGGAGACCGATGGAGATGGCTCCGGGGGCACTTCCCCATCCCGGCAGGGTGCCGGAACAGAGAACTTCTGTCCCCCGAAATTTGTCTTCGACGGCGGCGGAGCTGCGGAACTGTTCTGGGAAAAACGCCAATTGTTTTAGGGTTTTCCATCGGGAGGCTTCTTATAGGTGAAGGGGCGTCGTCAGAGGTGGACCAGGGTGGTCTCACCACAGGGGAGCGTGGCCAGGGGCTGGGCCGCGCCCCCTCATGGTGAGGCTGGCCCCTGGCCCCCCCGGCTCTCGTTCGGTCTTCGGTCCTCTTCCGGGAAAAATAGGAGTTCTGGAACTTGTTTCGTCCAATTCTGAGAATATTTCCTGTGTAGCTTTTCTGAAACACAAAAATAGCAAAAATAGGGAACTGGCACTGTGGCATCTTGTTAGTAGGTTAGTTCCAGAAATCGCATAAAAACGCCACAAATTGTAATGAAACACAAGGAAAATGGTGTAAAAACAAGCTTGGAGCATCAAAAATTATAGATACGTTTGAGACGTATCAAGCATCCCCAAGCTTAACTCCGGCTCGTCCTCGAGTAGGTAAGTGATAACAAAACAATAATTTTTTAGGTGACATGCACCATCACAATTTGATCAACGGGGTAGAGCATTGAGTGCTGAGATCAAAGAACTTAAAACATGGGCATGAAAGACAAAATCTTGATAATAGAAACTTAGCAACCATGTTATAGCATGAAAAGAAACACAAAGGAAAGATCATGAAAATGAAACAATGAAAGTCACGTGTGTGTTTCAACCATATGGAAAACATAGCAAATGGTTTTCAGCTTGTCCCTCATGGAGTAGCAAAACATAAATGCATAGGACACCTTCAAGTTTAAGAGGGCGACTATATACAAATAATTTAAGAGCAAATGAAACCATAATCATGAATCAATCAATGATAAGTTTGGGACAATGCACATTATACTTAGAATGACAACTATGATCTCTTAGAAGATGCATAAAGGTAGAAGGTAGAGACTCAACATAAAAGTAAAAGAAAGACCCTTCGCAGAGGGAAGCAGGGATTAAACATGTGCTAGAGCTTTTCATTTGTAAAACAGAGAGATAAAAATTTGGTTTTGAGAGGTGGTTGTCATTGTCGACGACTAGCAATGGGGTTCTTACTATCTTCCATACAAAAATGAAGCAAGTTTTTGAGAGAGAGAGATTGGCACTTTTGTGCTCTTTTATAAAGCTTGGCACTCCTCCCCACCTTTTTTCCTTTCACAAACCATGGCTAACCGATTCCATCGGGTGCCCACCAACATTCACATACCATGGAGGAGTGCCTTTTTTTTCTTTTTTCTTTCTTTTTGGAATAAGTCAATATGGAAGATAGAAAATCCGACCACTACGTCCCCATGAGCTGAAAACAGTGTCACAAAATGAGAAGTGTTTTGAAGGTTTTTTGAAAGGTAGCACATGAAATTTACTTGGAATGGCTTACAAATACCATGCATAGGAATTTATAGTGGACACAATGGCAAACTTGGTTTTTAGGAGTTGGATGCACGAGTAGAGCTCATACTCAGTACAAAACGAGGGCTAGCAAAGGACTGGGAGCGACCAACTAAGAGAGCAATAACGGCCATAATCATGCAAAGCGACAAAGCAACATTAAAATAAGCATAAGATGGCATCAAAAGTTAAAAACAAAATGATCATAGAGGCTATGGCAACTTTGTATGAGTCAAACATGTGTGAGCATGCACCAAGTCAACCCAAATAAAGCATCAAGGAGAAAACCAAATTAATGCTTCCAAATAATAAAAACAACGCATGATTTTTCAAAGGCTCATTAAGCAATCTCAGTCATATGAGACAAGTCATGCTACAGCAAAACCACTAAGCATACTATCAAAAAGACATGAAGGACGACATGCAAAAGCCTAAGCCGCAGTCTACACAAGCTCCTTTTTGTACCACTTTTTGCATGAAACTTTTTCTCTTTTCCAACACCATTCGAACCTTTTTAAAACAACTCTTTTGATGAATACCAATATGGACCAGAGGTAAAAATACACCTTGATGTAAAGATATAACAAGATCTGAACACAAATCAAGGCAAAAAACGAAAGCTAAACACAGTAGCAGAAAAAGAGAACACTCGTTGAACAATAAGAGTGAAAAACAGAGTGTTCTTGGCAAATGAAAAGCAAGGCAACTTCTCCAAAAGGAATTTGTTGGGGTCCAACCATTTATTGCTGCAAACAAAACTGAACAAAACTGAAAACTAAAACAACTGACGCTCCAAGAAAAATGCATAGTGCATGAAGCAATAAAAATATAGTGTGTTGAAAGGTGACCTGATTTTTGCCGATGAAGAAGGGGTGCCTCGGGGGCATCCCCAAGCTTTGACGCTTGTACCTCTTGGATATTTCTTGGGGTGCGTGGGCATCCCCAAGCTTGAGCTTTTGTCCATTCTTCAACTCATCTCATCATTCTCCAATCCCTACACTTGAAAACTTCCTTCATACAAAACTCAACACAATTCTATTAGCAACATTAGTGTAAGCATAACAATGAATCAACCCCTTTTTGCTTAAGATTTCAACTCAAAACCACCACATATAAAGCATATACTACTATAGCAACTTCCCCAAAAGTTCCGTGATCAAAAGAACTAAAAAAGAAAGCGATCGAGAGGCAAACACAAATAGTGGCAGAAATCTGTTAAAACAGAACAGCTGACAAAGGCCGAATTTTTAGAGGGTTTCTGTTGCTCAAATCAAAAAGTGTTAAACTAATGAAAGTTTGGATATAACCTGGGGCATATGCACAAGAAATCACAGGTCCAAAGATATTCTGAGAATTTTCACGAATTTTTACGGTGCAGCACCGAAATCTGTTTCAGGACAGCAACATCCCCAAATCTTACCTCACTCAAATTAGAGGCTTCTCTTGGCACAACAACGAAATAAAAAGGATAAGGAGAGGTTATTACAGTAGTAACAACTTCCAAGACTCAAATAAAAGAAAAAGAACTGAAAGTAAAACATTGGGTTATCTCCCAAGAGTGCTTTTCTTTAATGCCTTTGAGCTAGGCGCAGTAATTTCAGAAAATGCTCACATAGGCGCCCGAAAAGAACTTAAGGCAAAGATGCCATAAAGGAACTTGAAGCAATAGAGAGCATTAAAAAGCAAATATGAAACATATTTAAATCTAAACCACTTCCTATGAAAAATATTCTTGTAAAGAGACAAGTCATAAAAGCGCAAAGCAAAAAGCATAGGAAGGCAAAACAAGTATAACTTCAAGAATTCCAACAAAAAGAGGGGAAACTCAATATTGTTGAGGTTCATAAAACCATGTTTCCCTCTCTCATAGTAACCTTCAGTAGCATCATGAATAGAATTAACAACATAACTATCACATAAAGCTTCCCTATCATGAGCCACATGCATAAAAGAGTTAATACTCCCCACATGAACAATCGTAGTAGGAGCAGATTCAACAGAATAATTATTCTTATCACCATAATCATCAAAAACAGGAGGCATATTGTAATCATAACTAATTTTCTCCTCAAAAGTAGGCGAACTGAAAATTTTATACTCATCATCATAACCATCATAAACTAGAGGTTCAGTATCTCTACTACTTATAAAGGCACAAACTTGGCAGGAAAATTAGATCTCAGCCGTACATATCTCTTCATCCAACGATCCAGAATCGTTCATTCTCCCCTCCTCCCCCCATCTAAAAAAAACGCTGATGCCTTAATCCAGCACGACCAGACCCGCATGGCCTGATTTTGCGGATCCGTACTAGGCAAGAAACTGTCCAGAAATCCCCACCACCATCTCTGCGCCGCTGTCCGCGTCTCTGCGGATCTGATTTCGTGGATCCGTACCAAGCAAGGAACTGTCCAGAAATCCCCACCACCATCTCTGAGCTGCCGTCCGCGTCTCTGCGGATCCCCGCTGGCCGCCGGCCGTCGGCCTTCCTATCTCCTGCCCGAGGTGGACGCTGCCCGCCCACCGGCGACTACATGGACACCGCCCGCGGCGACTGCATCGACACTGCCCGCCATGACCGAGCTCGAGGCCGCCGCTGAGTGTCGCGCCCAAGATCGACGCCGCCCGACACGCTAACTATCCCTCGGAGGCCGCCCGCGGGTGGACACCGCCACGCCCGAGCTCGAGGCCGTGGTCTCCCCGACGGCCGGCGAGGTGGCGATGACCTCGCGCGATCGGCCGAGCTCGAGGCCGTGGTCTCCGTGACGGCCAGCGAGGCGGCGGTGACCTCGCGCGATCTAGCCTCGGAGGGAGCGACCCGAGCTCGATGGAGGCCTGGATCTGTGAGCTTTTTATTTGGGTTCTCTTGTATGGAACTTGCAATTTGTGTTCAATTTAGAAAACTTTCTATATGTGTAGCCAATCCAGCTTGGCCATAACCAGAAATTTGTGGACGTGTCGCAGATATACTTTTGTGTCATCCAAGCCATTTAGATTTTATATTATCAGACTTAGCAGCAATTTTCTTATAGAAGTATCTATCTGACTATCTGACTGATAATGGCATTTATTTTCCTTGTAGTCAGTGCTACTGGATTATGCTTGCTGCTATACAGAAGGAAGTGAAAACATGGTTGATAAATAATCAGAGTGTTCAATTTGTTTTTATTTCACCCTCCATGAGGACTCGGTTATCTCCTAGATCTGGGACATTAAGGTTTTGCTTCGTACCAGTGTGAATAGGTTCTTGATTGGTTTCCCTTATAACAGATATAAATGTGTGTGCTTTTGGTCTCAAAAACGTCTGTGCTGCCAGTTTGGTAGCACTTGTGTTGCGGTGCTCTTCTGTGCAGGCCTGTGCATTCAATTCATCACTTGTAATTTGATTCTGTGTAAACAGGTCATGCATGATCTTAGCAGCGGACGCTGGACAATACCAGTATACTCGTGGTTGTTCTATGCATAAAGTGTTCATATTAAGTGTTTTTTTACAAAGTTCCTTCCTCTGCAAGAAGTGATGGTTTGAGAGAAGTATCGAGATTGTCGTTTTGCAAGCTAATTTATGCAGAAGCAAGTTCTGAATTTAGCATTTCATGTTTTTATTAGCTACGTGCCCTGTATTTTTTTTGGATGTTTCAAATTGTGGTTTGTCTTTGTCTTCGTCTTTGTGAAGACGTGCATTGCATCTCTCTGAATCTGCTTGTCTATTTGATCCTTAGTCATTCATAATCATGCATAAAAATCTTAGATTATTTATCTATTTACTATATTTCATTAATCTAAGGAATATCTTATTTATCCAGACCACAGGAAGAAGAGGCTCTTCGGAAATTAAATGTACTGCATCATGATGCAATATCTACATGTCCAGATACTTCTGAAGAGGGAGAAGATGTACCATTAAAGAGTACTGCTGATCTTCTTCTTACAGAGAGAATGAAAATCAGATTTAGTGAGTGGCATGATGCGATAAGAAGCAATTCTAGAGTGGAAAATAATTTGTTTGGAAGCAATAAATTTGGCACAGACCAATTTGAGACAGTTTTCTTAAAAATGCCCCCAGCTATTATGCTTAATGGGTTCATATCACATCAGTTAAAGTTAATTCAACAGGTGACATTCCCTTGCCTTGAAATAGTGGCAGCAGCTAATTTGTGTCTATTTCATGTGCACAATTTCTTATATATTTAGATTATATAGATTTATCTTGAAATGATCATGATTCTTGTCCATTGCTTGTGATTGTTATCAATTTGGTCTGTTTCATGCCACATGCCGGCTGCTCCCGCCGGCACAATAGAGTCTCGTGCTATTGACTTGAGTTTAGTTTTTTCTGATCTAAGGAAAACATCCATGCTGATCTACATTAGAATTACTCCAACTGCATGTTTTCGGAATTGTGGTTTTGTTTAATTAGTGTATTCAGGGTAATTTCTTTGTCAAACTAGGTTTTATGAATCACAGTTTGACATGTAGATTAGTACAGAAAGTTGACGAGGTTCAGTGCATATCGGTTCAAACATTTTGGTAGCCAATCCATCTTGGCCATAACCAGCCATTTGTAGAAGTGTCGCAGATGTAGTGTTGTGCATCCCAAGCCATTTAGATTATATATTATCAGACTTAGCAAAAAACTTTCTTACAGAAGTATCTATCTGACTATATGGCTGATGAGGGCATTTATTTTCCTTGCAGTCAGTGCTACTGGATTATGCTTGCTGCTATAGAGAAGGAAGTGAAAACATGATTGATGAATAATCAGAGTGTTCAATTTGTTCTCATTTCACGTTTCATGAGTACTCGGTTATCTCCTGGATCTGGGACATTAATATTTTGCTTCGTACCAGTGTGAATAGGTTCTTGATTGTTTGCCTGTAGGTTCTGTTATGTTTAGACCGTTCTTTTGATTCTTATCAGGAGGAGCAAGACAACATACTCCAGACTACTCACTGGGTAAGATATCATGCAAATTTATGATAGCATATGTGTAGCTAAGTTTGTTAATCCGCTACTCCCTTTTTTATTTTACTTTGCAGGATTATGTTCATAATTAGGTTTATGGTCAGCGCTATTTTAGGAATTGATTTGATTGCTTTCACAAACGGGATCAGAATCAGATACACAGAGGGCTCCTGAGTTATGCTCTTCTAGCTATATTTGTCAAATTATCTTGGTAAAGGAGAGCCAATGGGTTTGTGGAACACCAATGCTGGTGAGCTCACATGTAGTTATGCAACTGATAAACCAAGAAATGCAAGCATTCCCCGAATTTCTCTTCATTTTCCAGTAATGGCTCATATATTGTGATGTACAACAATATTTCTATACATGTGTACAAAAAGGGAGAAAGCGAGATCTATCAGAGTTGTAGAGGAATAAGTTGGTATGTTTAAACCTCTGTAGCATGAATTGAAATGGATATTGTGGTTTATAATTTTATAACCTTTTGTCTGCTAATATTTGTTACTCTGCATTTTGGATGCAAGACTATACATTTGCATTTTGGATGTTTCATTTTGTGGTTTGTCTTTGTCTTCGTCTTTGTTAAGACGTGCGTTGCACGTGCCTGCTTACTAGTCATCATAAGCGAGAGAACAGCTATTTTGCAAAGCATATTCATCAAACATATCATCATAAGAAGGAACATGGATAGTACTAATGGTACAACAATTATTAACCTTAGAATTGGTACCAAAAAGATTTTCAATATCAAAAGTAGAGTGCTTTTCCCAATCATGATCACTAACATAGGTAACAGGCATAGGAACATCATCAAGATCAGAATTATCATAATATATAATAGGAGCAACATGCTTAGGGGAAGATACCGTTTCCTCTCGCCTTTTACTCCTCCTCTTCTTCTTCTTCTTACTCTTCTTACTCTCTCCTTCAGGAGGGAGAGGCTTGAAAGGCATCTTCTCCACATAATCTGGTTTACTGACAGAAACAACAGAAGAAACTTTGGAGGATTCCTCCTCTCTATTAATAAGATAGAAACATCTATTAGTCCTGTCATAGCTTGGCAAAACATCATGTTTCATAATATTTTGTATGTAAGTATTTGCGAGGCAATCTTTAACACAATAGAGACGACAACCACGAAGGGTGCTATTAATATCAACAACACTCATATCAACCAAAGAAATCTTTCTAGATATCTCTTCACACCCCAAAAACAAAGTAAGCTCATCATGCTAATTGAGAGTAATCTTGTCATCACAATACAAATTTATGGTACTCATTCGATTAAAAGAGTCACGATATTGGCTTGAGCATTGAAAATCAAAATGACCCGTGTCATCGCAAAGTTCACAAAGAAAAGGATAAAGCTCACAAACCTTTTCACCAAGCTCATCTAGAGCCTTGAGCCACATTCGGGTTTCTTCATTCCCATGGGTGATGCAATATCTTCCTTGTTGTGACTCTGTTCACAAGGTCTATGTACTCCACAAAAATTAACATGTTTATAGGAAGTAGTACTTTCAGAAATTTGAGCATGTTTATTGCAATCATCAATCACAATATCACTTTCTATGCAAGTGTCCTTAAAAGGTTCGTGATACACATCCCCATTTCCTTTCGGAACATTAATATGGGAAGCAAAGGCGTTAAAGTAATCAACCATAATTTGAGGATCAAGACCATATTTAGCACTAAGCTCTTGAAAATCAGCAGTTTTAGCGAAAGACTTAATGCAATCATACTCATAATTTATACCTGATCCTTTACCTTTGTCGCTATCCCAACCTTCAATATTGTTTTGAATTGTTTCAAGCAGATCCCACTTGGTGTCAACATCCTTGCTTGTGAAAGACCCATCAAAGCATGCATCTAGATAGTCCTTGTAATATCCTAAAAGCCTTGCATAAAAATTATTAATAACAATATTACGGGGAAGCTCATGAATAGGACATTTGAGCATTAGTGACTTCAAACTTCCCCACGCTTGGGCAATGCTTTCTCCCTCATGCGGATGAAAATTATAAATATAATTCCTATCTTTATAAACCTCACTAGAAGGATAGAATTTAGAATAAAAGAGAGGTACAATTTCCTCCCAGTCAACAGGTCGGCCATCCTTCAGTGTTTTATACCATTCCATAGCTCTGCCCTTCAGTGATAAAGAAAATAGCTTCCTCTTAACTTGGTTCATTGAAATACCTGCACACTGGAACAACTCGCATAATTCATGTATAAAGAGCAAATGATCACCGGGATGGACAGTTCCATCTCCTAAATAGCAGTTATCCATAGCACGTTCGACAATTTTCATAGGTATTTTAAATGGATGAGGAGCACAAGCATCATTAGAAACATCACATATGGGAGATAAAATATTATCAGAGCAAACTTTCTCCACTAAAGCTGGGGAACTAAAAATATCATGCTTAACAAAACCCACTTCCCCAAGCTTAGACTTTTCTATAGCATTAGCAACAACGGTATTCAAAGCATTAATACTAACAACACTATTAGCATGCAAATTAAGATCCAAAGGTTTTTCAATTTTCTCTTCAAATCTAAACTCAGGAAAAAGACTAAAGAACTCTTTACTTTCCATTAAGCCTAACTAGTGAAAATAAAAACAAGAAACAAAAAGATATAATTGCAGAATCTAAAGGAAATAACTTCGAGCACTCACACAGGAGGATGCGAGTACCTTTTACCTTACCTCCCCGGCAACGGCGCCAGAAAAGAGCTTGATGTCTACATACATGTCTGTTCTTGTAGACAGTGTTGGGCCTCCAAGTGCAGAGGTTTGTAGAGCAGCAGCAAGTTTCCCTTAAGTGGATCACCCAAGGTTTATTGAACTCAGGGAGGAGGAGGTCAAAGCTATCCCTCTCAAGAACCCTGCAATTACGATACAGAAAGTCTCTTGTGTCCCCAACACACCCAATACACTTGTCAGATGTATACGTGCACTAGTTTGGCAAAGAGATAGTGAAATACAAGTAGTAGTGATGATTATAAGTAGTAAATGTAATCTGAAATAAATATCGCTGCGAGCAAACATGTAACAAAACTAAATGTAAACGGTGTGCAAAGCTTGGAAACAAGGCCTAGGGATCATACTTTCACTAGTGGACACACTCTCAACAAATATAACATAATTGAACCAATAGATACTATCATCAATATGCAACTCAAAACAATTCTCTAACGGAAAACGAACACTAATCATGCATAGGGCTACGAAGCACTCCTCAAAGTTCGCATTTCCCCAAACTAGATTGTCCCACACTGTCACCATGAACGCACTAGATGGTTCCAACAAACACCAACAATTCATAGAGACATTAACCAAAAGAGACACACATAATGCGCACACTATCACCTTCACATCATGATACAAGGTGTCTCCGGAGATTACAAATATAAAGCATGGGAGTAGCATAATATCTGAATAATAACATCTACCAATTCAACTAGATACAAAGCTCATGATCACATAAAGATCACATCATGGGAGAGAGAGGTGAACCACATAGCTACCGGTAGAGCCCTCAGCCCCGGGGGAGAACTACTCCCTCCTCATCATCGGAGGTAGCAACGGCGATGGATATGGCAGTGAGGTCGATGGAGACGGCGGAGACGACGATGGAGACCGATGGAGATGGCTCCGGGGGCACTTCCCCGTCCCGGTAGGGTGCCAGAACAGATACTTTTGTTCCCCGAAATTTGTCTTTGATGGCGACGGAGCTGCGGAACTGTTCTAGGAAAAATGCCAATTGTTTTAGGGTTTTCCGTCGGGAGGCTTATTATAGGCGAAGGGGCATCGTCAGAGGTGGACCAGGGTGGTATCACCACAGGGGGGCGCGGCCAGGGGCTGGGCCACACCCCCTCATGGTGAGGCTGGCCCTTGGCCCCCTCCGGCTCTCGTTCGGTCTTCGGTCCTCTTCTGGGAAAAATAGGAGTTCTGGAACTTGTTTCGTCCAATTCCGAGAATATTTCTTATGTAGCTTTTCTGAAACACAAAAACAGCAGAAAACAGGGAACTGGCACTGTGGCATCTTGTTAGTAGGTTAGTTCCGGAAATCGCATAAAAATGCCACAAAGTGTAACGAAACACTAGGCAAATGGTGTAAAAACAAGCTTGGAGCATCAAAAATTATAGATACATTTGAGACGTATCAGTAATATAAATGTAAAAGAATGGACCGGGATCCACAGTTCACTAGAGGTGTCTCTCCATAAAGGTAAATAACATGCTGGGTAAACAAATTACAGTTGGAAAATTGACGAAATAAAAAATGCATAACAATGCATGTACATGTCATGAAGATCACTATGAGATTCACTTGGGCATTACAACATAATACATAGACCGTAATCCAACTGCATCTATGACTAATAATCCACCCGTAGGATATCATCCGAACAACCCTTGGGTATTAAGTTGCAAGCAACAGATTATCGCCTTAAACAAAGTGTGTAATGTAAACAATACAAATGTCCTTGAACAAAAGATTGTTGTTATCTCCCTTGTAGCAACAACACATCTACAACCTTAGAAGTTATTGTCACTCTCCTAGATTACTAGAGGCATGAACCCACTATCGAGCATAAATACTCCCTCTTGGAGTCACTAGCATGTACTTGGCCAAGATATCTAGTAGCAACGGAGAGCATGCAAGATCACAAATAATATAGATATGATAAATAAATAATCTACTTGACATAGTACTCAATATTCATCGGATCCCAACAAACACAACATGTAGAATTACATAAAGATGATCTTGATCATGATAGGCAGCTCATAAGATCTACACATGAGGCGCATGGAGGAGAAGACAACCATCTAGCTACTGCTATGGACCCATGGTCCAGTGGTGGACTACTCACGCATCATTTCGGAGCCTAGCATGGTGATGAAGAGGGCCTCCACTGATGATTCCCCTCTCCGACAGGGTGCCGAGAAGAGCTTATGGACTCTCCCGATCTCGGGTCGACGACGATGGCGGCTTGCAGTATGTTTCATGGAAAAGTGTTCGGGCCTTTAGGGTTTTCCCGACGAAGGGAATTTATGGGCGGAAGGGCGATGTCAGAGGGTGGACCAGGGGCCCACAACACCTGGTGGCGCGGCTAGGGGTGGCCCGCGCCACCCTATGGTGCAGCTGCCTCCTGGCTGATCTCCATCTCTCCTCTGGACTTCGTCTTCATGTCAGGTAAATAGGAACTTTGGCTTTCGTTTCGTCCAATTCTGAGAATATTTCATGTGTAACTTTTCTGAAACACAAAAACAGCAGAAAACAGGAACTGGCACTATGGCATCTTGTTAATAGGTTAGTTCCAGAAAATGCATAAAAATGTCACGAAGTGTATATAAAACACAAAGCAATTGGTGTAAAACAATTATGGAGCATCAAAAATTATAGATACGTTTGCAACGTATCAACGAGCGCGGAACTACACGCTCACTTTATGCAGCTTGTGGGTAACCATGTGCAGGACGTGAACACACAATTTGTTGATACTATGGAGAGGATCGATGGTCTCGAAGCCTCTTTCACGCAGAAACTTGATGCCAAATTCCAAGAGATGATGGCACGCCTCCCCCTTCCAGCGGCGGCTGCTCCCCAGCCGGCACAGGTCAGGCGTGCTCGGCATGTCCCTCGCCACGGGCCTCCTGCCGCTGTAGGTGCTGCTGCCCTGGATGATTCCGATGCTGATTATTATGGGGCGGATGAGTACATGGACGGGAGCGAGGAAGTCCTCCAACACCCTCCAGGCCGTCCGCGTGCCAATAACCCCCACGCACGCCATCTTCATCGACCACTGATACGTGGTGATGATAATGTTGCTAAACTAAAATTAAATATTCCACCATTTGAGGGACATTATAATCCTGATGTATATCTCTCTTGGGAATTAGAAGTAGAACAACTTTTTGCATGCTTAGCTTATCCTGATGATAAACGTGTTAGTGCTGCTACTTGTGAGTTCACTAGTTTTGCTTCTATATGGTGGTCTGAATATTGTCATTTACATCATGCTAATCCACCTACTACTTGGGATGCTTTAAAACGTGCTATGCACATTCGTTTTGTTCCTCCACACTACCAACGTGATTTACTAAAGAAATTAGCTCGTTTAGAACAAGGCAAAAATTCTATAGAGGAATATTACCAAGAATTACAAACTGGCATGATTCGTTGTGGTATAGAGGAAGATAACGAGGCCTTACTTGCTAGATTTTTCCGTGGGTTAAATAAAGAGATTCAAACAATTCTGGATTATAAGGAATACAATACTATCACCCGTTTATTTCACCTTGCATGCAAAGCTGAATGTGAAGTGCATGATAGGAGAGCTGCGACAAGAGCTAACTTTTCTGCAGGGCGTTCTACTTCATGGTACCCATGAATGCCGTATACACCGCATACTACTTCACCTTCTCCTTCCACGACCACACCATCACGGTCTTCTACTGCTACAATGCAACCATCCACATAGGTTGCCTCTGCTGGTCTAGCTCCAAGTTCTTCATCTTCCATGGCATCTACAGGGAACACAAGTCAGGTACAATGTCGCAAATGCACAGGACTTGGCCATTTTGCCCGTGACTGTCCCACTCTTCGTGTGATGGTTGCTCTTGCGGATGGAGGATACGATTCAACAAGTGAATATGATGAGGATACTTTGGCTCTCATTGCACATGATGAACTGCAAGCTGCCGCAACTCCTGAGACAAGTTCACAATATATGAGTGCGGAGGCTGCTGAAGCATATCCGATGATGGTTGCACAACGGGTTTTGAGTGTACAACTAACTCACTCTGAACCAAATCAACGCCATAATTTGTTCCATACCAAGGGAGTTGTGAAAGATCGCTATGTTCACATAATAATTGATGGAGGGAGCTGCAACAATTTGGCAAGCCTAGAGATGGTAGAGAAGCTCTCTATTACTACACGCCCTCACCCTCGCCCTTATTACATTCAATGGTTCAACAACAGCGGGAAAGTTAAGGTAACACGTAGTGTTTGTGTGCATTTTTCTATTGCTGCATATGATGATTATGTTGAGTGTGATGTCATTCCTATGCAAACATGTGCTCTTTTACTTGGTAGACCATGGCAATTTGATAGAAATTCTGTACACCATGGTGCAAAAAATTAGTATACTTTTGTTCATAATGATAAGCCAATTGTGTTACTACCTATGTCTCCTAAGAGTATTTTAAAATATTATC
The DNA here is from genome assembly GCA_007115705.1 of Dactylis glomerata. Lineage (NCBI taxonomy): Eukaryota > Viridiplantae > Streptophyta > Magnoliopsida > Poales > Poaceae > Dactylis > Dactylis glomerata. The sequence continues at coordinate 279,679 of QXEO01000311.1, read as the reverse complement.
TTGCTAGAGCTAGTAAAGCTCACAATGAGCAGAAAAAGCTAAGTGAAAATCAGATTGTTGTTAAAGAGATTATGCCTTTAAAAAGTACTACTAAAACTGATTCTAAACTTGCCAATGAAATTCGTTTGAAGAGTACTTGTTTACTTGCTAGCAAATCTGATATTTCTGAGATAGATCTAAACACTACTGAATGTTATGCATTCCTTTGCAAAGATGTCTTATTTTCTTTTGAGGATATGCCTCCTTCTTTGCCACCTGCGGTTGCTAACATTTTGCAAGAGTATGTGGACATTTTTCCACAAGATATACCACCCGGATTACCTCCTATCAGAGGAATAGAGCATCAAATTGATTTAATTCCTGGTGCTTCGCTGCCCGTGCGCTATATTGTACCAATCCTGAAGAGACGAAAGTTCAACGACAAATACAAGAACTCCTCGATAAAGGTTATATTCGTGAGTCTCTTAGTCCATGTGCTGTCCCTATTATTTTGGTACCTAAGAAAGATGGTTCTTCGCGCATGTGTACTGATTGTTGAGCTATCAATAATATTACTATTTGATATCATCATCCTATTCGTCGATTAGATGATATGCTTGATGAATTGAGTGGCTCTACCATGTTCTATAAAGTTGATTTGCATAGTGGTTATCACCAAATTCGTATGAAATTAGGAGATGAGTGGAAAACAACATTTAAAACTAAGTTTGGACTTTATGAGTGGTTAGTAATGCCTTTTGGGTTAACTAATACACCCAGCACTTTCATGAGATTAATGAACGAAGTTTTATGTGCTTTTATAGGACGTTTTGTGGTGGTATACTTTGATGATATTCTCATATATAGCAAATCTTTAGAGGACCATTAGGATCATTTACGTGATGTTTTCAATGCTTTACGCGATGCATGTTTGTTTGGTAATCTTGCAAAGTGCACCTTTTGTACCGATCGAGTTGCGTTTCTTGGCTATGTTGTTATAGCGCAGGGTAGTGAAGTTGATCCTGCCAAGATTAAAGCTATTTCTAGTTGGCCGCAGCCTAAAACGGTCACACAAGTGAGGAGTTTTCTTGGTCTCGCTGGATTGTACAGGTGCTTTGTGAAAGATTTTGGTTCTATTGTTGCGCTGCTAAATGAGCTTACAAAGAAAGATGTGCCATTTCTTTGGGGAGATGCACAACAAGATGCTTTTCTGCTGCTGAAAGATAGGTTAACACATGCTCCTTTACTTCAACATCCTAATTTTACAAAAACTTTTGAGTTGGAATGTGATGCTAGCGGTATTGGGTTGGGAGGAGTATTGTTACAAGATGGTAAACCTGTTGCATATTTTAGTGAAAAATTGAGTGGGCCTAGTCTAAACTATTCTACTTATGATAAAGAATTATATGCTCTTGTTCGGACATTAGAAACTTGGCAATATTATTTATGGCCTAAAGAATTTGTTATACATTTCGATCATGAATCTTTGAAGCATGTTTATAGTCAAGATAAACTGAATAAGCGCCATGCTAAGTGGGTTGAGTTTATTGAATCTTTTCCTTATGTCATTAAACACAAAAAGGGTAAAGATAATATTATTGCTGATGCTTTGTCGCGCCGCTATGCCATGCTTAATCAACTTGACTTCAAATTTTTTTGGGTTGGAAATAGTTAAGAAACAATATCCGCATGCTGTTGAATTTACAGATATATTGCTAAATTGTCAAGATGGTAGAACTTGGAACAAATTCGTCATCAATGACGGATTTGTGTTTTGTGCTGACAAGCTATGCATCCCAAATAGCTATGTTCGTCTTTTGTTCTTGCCGGAGACGCATGGAGGAGGGTTGATGGGTCACTTTGGAGTACAGAAGATGGAGGACGTACTTGCTGCACACTTCTTTTGGCCACGGATGCGTCGCGATGTTGAGAGATTTGTTGCTTGCTACACTACAAGTCAAAAAGCTAAGTCCCGCCTTAATCCTCATGGTTTATACATGCCTCTTCCTGTTCCTAGTGTGCCTTGCGAGGATATTTCTATGGATTTTGTTTTGGGATTACCTCGCACACAGAAGGGGAGGGATAGTATTTTTGTGGTAGTGGACAGATTTTCTAAGATGGCACACTTTATACCCTGTCATAAGAGTGATGATGCTGCACATGTTGCTGATTTCTTCTTTCGTAAAATTGTGCATTTGCATGGTGTGCCTAATACTATTGTGTCCGATCGTGATACTAAATTTCTGAGCCACTTTTGGAGATGTTTATGGGCTAAGTTGGGGACTAAATTGCTGTTTAGTACTACATGTCATCCCCAAACCGATGGACAAACTGAAGTACTAAATAGAACTTTATCTACTTTGCTAAGGGCTGTTTTAAAGAAGAACTTAAAAATATGGGAAGATTGTTTACCTCATATAGAATTTGCTTACAATCGTTCGCTGCATTCTACCACTAAGTTGTGTCCTTTTGAAGTTGTGTATAGTTTTGTTCCTCGTGCACCTATTGATTTATTGCCTCTTCCATCTAAGGTGCAACATAATTTTGATGCTACACAACATGCTGAACATATTTTGAAGCTACATGCAAATACTAAAGAGAATATAGAACACATGAATGCTAAATATAAAATTGCTAGAGATAAAGGAAGAAAGCATATTGTGTTTGATGTTGGTGATCTTGTTTGGTTGCATTTGCACAAATATTGTTTTCCTGATTTGCGCAAGTCTAAATTGATGCCACGCGTTGCTGGTCCGTTTAAAGTGTTAGAAAAAATTGAATGATAATGCATATGAACTTGAGCTTCTTGCAGAGTTTGGTACGGTAAGTCCTACATTTAACATTGCAGATTTGAAGCCATATTTTGGAGAAAAAGATGAGTTTGCGTCGAGGACGACTTCAATTCAAGAAGGGGAGGATAATGAGGACATCCCTAATGTTGATACAACCACTACACATCCTCATGTACAAGGACCTCTCACTAGAGCTCGTGCTAGGCAACTAAATTATTAGGTACTTTCGTTTCTCGGAACAATTCCTAATATATATGAGAATATGATGATGCCTAAATCAGATGTATTTGTTTTACTTAGGAATGATGGACTTAGCTTGGATGGAAGGGACAAGCATTGGACCATGGTCGTCCATGGAGATGGCAGCAAGCATTTGATCAAGGAGAAGACGCTACAAGTGGAGAATTCAGGACTTTGAAGCAACCGTGAGCAAGGATGGATGCTTGGACGAAATATACAAGATTACCCTTAATATTTTCGTCCATAGCCTTTAGATGGTGCTGCGTAACCTTATTTTATGGGCCAGACCCATGTAATTTCGAATTGGACCACTTAGGGTTTTTTAAGAGTCCGTATGTGAGGAGGAAAGCCTATCTAGGGTCCGTTTCAGCCACTCCCACAAGGGTGGACGAAAATCCCTACCTCTCCTCCTCATATATCCCTACTGGCTATCATTAGAACGCGGGTTTTGTTTAGATCAAGATTTAGCCATTACTATTCTTCGCCATAGGCACAAGAGTCGGATAGACCTTTTGTACCCCCACGTTATCATCCCTCTGGGAGTAATTCAATCTTCAAATTCATCCGCAATTCTGATTGCATACTTTTGTTCTTGCTTGTTCTTCGATTGCTTGCAGGAATAGACCCTCGTCATCAGGTTGATCTCGCACCCGCGTGGTCAATAGCCTCAGAAGTTGGTGTAACGATTGCTAAGGCGCAACGTCTTGTACGGTTGTAGTCGAATTATCAACGTCGACCTCCATCCAAATCGTAGTTATCAATCTCATCGAAAGATCGGGCACCTTTACCCCATCACGAACCTACTCAAGATACTAGCTAGCAAGCTTGTTAGGTAGGTTTCTTAAGTATAAAATTTTGAATTAATTGTTTTCAACTTTGGTTTGACTCTCTCGAGTCACACATCAATGTTTCAGAATTTATATATATATTATCTGAATGTTTCTTTGTACATCAAAATTGTGGAAAAGGACAATACAAAAAATGATGATCCATATACATCCAAAGTTTTCGATGGGGAGGGAGTGGAGGGCGGCGCTGGCCAGCAAGAAAGGTGGCGAAACTGTGGGCATAGATTTCTGAGTTTTTTGTCAAACTTCTAAATTATTATATTTAATAAAAATAAAAATGTAGCAACGCACGGACACATTTGCTAATCATGGTATAGTGAACATGTGGCAAGATGGTGGCTTCGGGTTGATCAATATTTTATCTTATAAAGCTTGATTGAATAGTATAATGAAAAGTCCGTGTGCATCATTTTGATGCTGAGACATGAGATTTCAAACACCTTTTCAAAAAAAAAATCAGCTTCCCGGCGGAAATTTAAAATTAGTGCAAGAAAAGAGGCTGTGAGACGTTTGATAATGCTTGTATTATTTTTTAAACGGCCTTAAGGCCTCCAGATTACGATGTGCTAGTGTGCAAAAAATAATTCTTAATTTTCTGGAGATGCTCCTATTGGATCAGTATACTAGAACAAAACATCTCAATTTTGTGTCTTTTCGGTTGGGTGTCAGATATCTTCCTTCTTCTTTCCACCTTGAAGCTTGATTGAGCAACTCAATGTCCTGGAAATCCTGAAACATGGTTCAGATTTCTCCACGCACTGCTTGCTCTATTTGCAAGGGTGTCGTGCAATTCCTAGACAACCAATGTCATCAGAACGGCATTTTTCTTCAGACGATGCATAAACGGAGACAAGATAGGCGGCCAAAGTGTGTATCATAGGCAACAACAAGTTAATATTCTACAACATCAACAACATCTGCATCTATCTTCTGAATTCTACACTTCTCTTACTCTGCATCTGTTGGTGTACAGTCTTGCAGATGCAGAAGCATCAGTACTGCGAAGCAAGGGGAAAACCAATTCCAGATATACACACATGGGCTGTACTACAGCAGTGCACTAGCATGGTTGCAAATTGGCAACCAAACTGTAGATATATACAATCACAAATTCACAAGGTTTTTTATCTTTGGATCAGCAAGGATTACAGACCTGTTGGTTGGTCACTCATCCTTGCTGCGGCAGCAGCAGACGTACTCGAGGCAGTAATCTCAGGCCTCGTGGCAGCAGAAGCAACAGCACAGCATGAAGAAGCTGCAGCAACCAAATGGAGAGAGAAAAGAATGACGCACCACATCACACGAACACATCTTTTTATATATCAATTTATACTTTTTCTGCAGCTGCAGCTACACATGATACTTGGGGTACCAGTCGCCGACGCTACTGCAAGGAGACACCAAGAACAAATGGAGAGCAGGAGCATCGAGCGTGCGCCTGTGAGCATGCAGTTTACTGACCAGGCATAGAGGAAGCCCTTCTCCTCGTGGGGCCTCTTCACGCGATCCATGGGCGACAACCTCCTGTCATCGCCCTGCGAAGAATCCTCGGCCTTCGTCTTCCTCGGGAACTGGAAGTTGCAATCTAGCGATGAGAACATGAAGAAAAGCGTGGGATGGAGGGAGAAGAGAGCGGGGCTGGGAGCGGCAGCTTGTTCTTGCTTCTGTTTTGTCATGGTAGCTCTCTGGCCAGGCTAGAGCTCACCTGGTTAGCCCCCTTTCCTTCGTAGTATCAGACTGTTTTATCCAGTAGAGATTCACCGACTACATTACTGTATCTTAGTTTTTGACTTTTCGTTTGCTTGGTTTATGCTGATACACGCGATTAATTCGAATCGTAATCATAGCGACTCCCCGCCAATCTTAAGCCAGGGATGCGGGTACGGCGGAAGATTCCTCGAGTGTCGCTCTGAGAGTGATATGTTGTCGGTTTGTGTCTCCAGCCTTTGAACGGCGGAGAAAGGAAGCAGTCTCCCGTTAAGGCCTCGTTTACTTCTAGGGTATTTGAGGGGATGAGAGGGTATTAATTCGTATCCCGGAATTTCCTCGGTAGGTTGTTTACTAGTTCGGGTTTTGAGGGGATAATCCCGGGATATCCCCACAAATCCCCTCCACTTTAGTGTATTTTTGGCTAGATTAAAAACTCTCCATCATGGTAGAGTATTTTTGGGGAAGTGTATTTGAGGAGATTTGAGGGTATTGGGTGAACACCAAATCCCCACATATCCCCACATCTATTGAGGGTGAAAATACCGGAGAAGTAAACAAGGCCTAAGACGTCGTTTTAAGTTAGTACATGATTGGTTCCAGATTCATGATTTGTTCTCTGGATTCGGGGATCTTCCAGATTGTAAAGACACGAACTTCATTTGCAGGTTACAGCAGCACGGAAGGGACCTGGAGGTGTCGGCCCCCGAAAAAAAAGAACAGGTGAAGGGATGCGATCCAAATTCAACGCCCGAAAGTGATTTGCGCCCTGAAGTGGCTGATAAATTCAGGGTTGAATGAAGGGACTTGGATGTAGTGTGATGCTCAAATTATATCCCATCATTTTTTAGAGTTAAATACATGGGAGTTTGTACGTCATGGATTTGCAAATAGCTCCATAAACTTGTAAAATGGGTGCAATGCCCAAAACTTGTTCTGGATGTGCAAATACCACACAGACTTGCAAAATGAGGTGTTTTTTCCTTTCAAAATAGGAGCTAAGTGCCCCAGCCTCCGCATCAAAATGATACACATGGCCTTATTTATTAAGCCTATATTCAAAATATTAAGTGTATTATTACATTTCGCTCACAGGTCAATCAAAGTGGCTGCAAATATCAGCTAACGAAACAGGGAGCAAGCTATAAAAAGTATATGCGACATCTCCAGTGCGCCTAGAGTGCAACCAGCCACCCTGGTTGAATATAGCCCAAACAACCGCCCAAACGATTGCATCCAGTATCCAAAGGCTCCCGCTGCTCCACAGAAAGAAGGTATGACCACAGATGAATCAATAAAGCCGCCCTGTGAATAACTTGTAGAAAATTTGGATTAGCACACCTATTGAACACTATCTCATTTCGATAATTCCGAATTGTCCAAACTAAGGGATAAACCCCAGCGCGGATTCGTTCCTTTTTTTTCTTATCAATCCTATTTAACCAGTTACCAAACAGATTAGTTATATTCATGGGTGGAGGTATATTAAAAGTACAATGCACTACTCAAAATGAGGTGTAGTGACCCTTCAATTTGTTAAGATGAAAATTACATTACATTAGTCCGATTTAGACAATTGGTTGCCACACTCGAGTGGTTGGGCCGGTAATTTTGCAAAAGAATAGGTATTGATGAAACTTGGTCTTTTGATCCTCTATTTGTTTGGTCGGTAGAAATAGCAATAATGGTCTTTTTTTTTCTCTGGCTTTGTTTATATTCATTCTTTTAGTCTCACCAAAAAACTTGGCCTAGCTTGATTAGAAGAAACTAGTCTTTTATATTCCATCATGTCCCCGACTAGGAGGAGGCCGGCGTCGCCGCTGCCAGACGTTTGCTGCGATGCCGACTGAGACTTGCTTGAGCAGGATAGGTAGTAGATTTTCCCCCTTGCCGCAGGCTCGTTTTGTCGCTCTCAGGATGAGGTTTAGGAAGGCTTTTGGAGTAAGATTATCCATGCCGATCAATTAGGGGTGGATTCAGTGGCTGATCTACGAGTGAAATGCGTAGACAGTCCTGGAACTTACCGGCGATGTCTAAAATGGTCCTGGAATTTAGAAAATACATCAAAACAGTTCTAAAACTTGTCCATGTTGTCCATATACGATCCTAGATACGTGTAAAGATGACCTGACAATGTGATTAGATGCACTGAGACGCTCTCGGGTGCCCCACACTGGCTACGCACAATGCTAAACGTTAAATTTTTGTCACAAATCTGTGCGTACTCCTTCTATAACCCACCCAACAAATCCACCTTCTAACCGGTTGTAGCTACCAAAACTTGGTTATTTTTTTAATAAAATAAATTCTTAATTACGTGTGGATACATCACGTGGCATGCTGAAAATTTGCTAAACCGATCCATGTTTATATGCACGCGGCATAGATGTATCCAACCTAAATAGATGTATCCAAGCTGAACAATGTACAGACAAAAAAAATATAAAAAACTCGTAACTCTATGTCCCCAAAAATAAAGCCTAAAAATATTTAGCCAGATATATACATGAAGATGGTAGGCAAATTTTTTTGTTTCAAAATACCTAGTATTTTGGGAGATACAAGAAGACAAATTTTGACTGAAATATACAAATTTTTGGTCCTATACACAATTAGAAATTTGTTTTTTGTAGCCCAAACCAAAATGAGTTTTCTACCAAAACTTCGCACAGATATACGGAATATGTATATATATTCCTGAAATAAATTTTGGATTTTTTGAAACTCAATAGTATAGTTTTCAAAATTTTCAAAAAAAAACACTAGTGTGCTTAGGTGCTGCAAATCCGTGTCCGTGTATAAGCAGGATATAATACTGTAAAGATGTCAGCGTAAACCAGTAGTACAAGTAGCCTTTTGGAGCCAGCTAATCTACATTAGTACATATTTGTAGAACAAACCATAAAGTTGGTTCTAGTTATCTAAAATGAACACAGAACAGTAGAAGAATGAACATGAAGCGTTCATCTGCTTTTATAGATTCTACAAATAAAAAATAGAGACCAACATTAGTAATTATAAATAGATAAAAAATTTAAGAGTATAGATACTATAGCTCGTTGTGGCAAATAAGCATCATCAGAAGAAGAATCCATTAGTGAAACGTGTTTCAAATATCTTTATGTCCGATAGTCTTCCCTAATGTGTAAGTGCCTCAGTGGGTCCAATCACATTGCCAGCTCCAGGACCGTACATGGACAACGAGGGACAAGATCTAGGACTGTTTTGATGTATTTTCTAAGTTTTAGAATTATTTCAGACATAGTCGATAAGTTCTAGGACTGTTGATGCATTTCACTCCTGATCTACCATAGGGCGAGCAGGAGCAGTTGCCCCGAGTTTCTTCACATGGAGCAGACTACCTCCTCTGTTTCCCGTTGATCTCAGCAATGCCATTGACGAAACTGTAGTTTTTTTTTGAAGTGATACATGGCAGAGGAGGAAGAAAGCCAAACTGGAATGGACAACTAGGCTTAAGTTAGGTGTGAAAGACCCATTTTTTTCACCACCTTTAACACCACAGAGGTACGAAACGGAGATCTTATTGTTTCTAGCATGCAACTAGAATGATTCTAGGTGAATGGGTCGCGAATAAATAATGGGGAAAGAGCAGTATGAAAGGGCTACATAGTTATAGAGATATCCGGGCGCAAGAAGCAGCGCCACAATGTTGAGGAGGCGCTCTATGCACCGCACCTAATCAATGGTGTCGCGCACTTCATTGTAGGCGTCAAGCGCCTAGACCATCCTCTCGTGAAACTCGATGACCAACTTCTCTGCCGGAGCAGCCAGAACCCCATGGTGGCGGCCTGGGACACCACCATGTGAAACTCCACCTAATAGAGGATGAAATTGTAATACCCCGGGTATCAACCCTACCCGACAATGCTACACCTTTAAACATTTTCCAAGAAAAAGATGAAATTATAAATTTCAGCACATATTGCTTTGTTTAAGGGGACATCGACAACACAATAAGCTCCACACACAACTACATGGTTCAACAAGACCAAGATAAAATTTATATCCATGATATCTCATAACGACCAACTCAAGATCCACAAATTCAAGCCAATCCTCATAGTAAGGAATAAGTCAAAAACCATCTCTTGCTAGGTTACACTAATCTATTTATACAAGGTTCTAATGTGTGAAAGTAGTGTGTGAATCATGTAGAGGTGCTACTCGCAATCTGACGAGGGTTAACTCGACAAATGTCCTAGATGAAGGACTTAGGATCGGGGGAAGAGGGCATCAGATGAACTCGAAGGTAAAGGTCAGTCAAACAAGGCATGATTATGCGTGTATCGAGAATAAGCGTAGTACTCAATTGGCTCAATCCCAATCTGTCCCTGGCCGGCCTCTCCTGGCCCCTATATATAGGTGGCCAGGTCTCGAGGATCTGGTCGGGTTCAATACAAATTACAGCGTCCGTATATGATATCAACTCATATTTCGACTATGTCTATGACTGGGCCTATCTTAACGGGCCTCAGGGGTACAAAGATAACATGCTCTATTAGTTATACCCTTGTCAGTAGCCCCCGAGATTCTACTAGAATTGTAGATTCAGGTTGAATCTCAAATCTTCATATCTTCGACTTGATCAATCTTCGACTTCTTATTTTTCCTGTATTCATTTAAACAACTCAAATTACTTTATTTCTCAAGGGGATTTTGGTTAACAAGCCTGGGTTCTCTGACGGATCAGGAAACCAGTTAACTGCCAGAGCAGAAACTTGCTACCTACTTCAGACTTAAGTCCCTGGACTTGAGTCTGGTACCTGGTCTAACCCAATCTTTTGCCGCATTTAGGACTTACAAAGAAAGCATTCCAGTAATTCTCAGGGTACCCAGTGCATCCACCGGGATTTTTCTTCGCATCGTAGATACAAAAAATTACTAGCAGAGTGCATTCAGGTGCCTATACTAGGCCACACAGGACAGATCCTAGGGTCTTACCTTCATGATCTGTTATAATCACGGCATTCAAATTTTGTCGCGATGACGCAACTCGAGAATCACAACTTTAATTACTTCAGCCTTGTTTGACTGTTTCAATGTCAAAAATCGTTGAGTTGTTTTTTTCAACTAGTCGCAAATCTCTCCTGATGGTAGTGAAACCACTTTGAGTTAACCTTGTCGACAATGAAGTCGATGACTGTGCCGATCCATAGTCGATGTTTTCTATTGTCATCGGGTGCACGACAGTGCTCCCGATGGTAGTAGCCGTTGAGGCTATAGTCGAATTTTTTTCGAGTATAGGCTCAAGTATACTGTCATCCCAGCTTCGTCGTTCTTGTATTAATTTTGTCAGGTGCGCGACTAGCGCTCCCGATGGTAGTAGCCCCCGAGGCTATAAGGGGGTTCTTGCAGCCTGTTATAGACTCAATTTTTTTTACTCCTTGCTATTCTTGCATCGTCATATCCTGCAAAAAAATTCTGTTTCTTTTCATTTCGTCGAGTAGGCGATCTATGCTTCTGATAAGAGTAGCCCCGAGGCTATACGTGGGTTCCTTGGAAACAATCATAGTCTCAGATCGTTTCTTGGACTTATAATTTTGTCGACTTTGTTTGATACTCATGACGTCATTGATGGAGTCACTCTCTGTGATGATTTGACTGGACGCTGACCGTTGCACATGGGCAGCGTAGTAATTTCCCAAATTTTCTGCCCGTTAGTGGGCTTGCCGCTTCCACTTCGCGCGCCATGTCGTGGCCCACGTTCCATCTTGCAGAAGCTTTATATACGGAGGGACTTGTGTTTTTACTGTTTACTGGTTGCTATTCCTCTGCCGCCGCCGCTGCTTCTTCCTCCTCGCGCTTGCTTTCTCCTCGCAACCCCCGAGTGTTTCATCCTCGCATGCCCATCAAGAAGGTTGCACACAGAGCGACAATGGTGAAGAAGGGTGGCAATAAGATGGCTCTCAAGTGGGTTCCTTCGTCGTTTGAGGAATCTGATCTGAAGAAGGCTAAAAAGGATGGCTTTCTCCCAGAAGGGGCGTCGATCATCTTCCCCGGTGACGAACGCATTCCCTCGCCGCCGAAAGGATATCAGGTTATGTTCCTTGCCTTCCTTCTTTGTGGCCTTTCTCTCCCTGCCCAGGAGTTTCTTTGTGGGCTTCTCTTTGTCTACGGCGTGCAGCTACATCAACTCACGCCAAATTCTATTCTCCATATCGCTTGTTTCGTCACTCTTTGTGAGTCTTTTCTTGGAATCGATCCACATTGGGTTCTTTGGAAATTTCTTTTCCGCCTCCGCCCAAGCGTTTCTTTAGATAAAAAAACCTGAGCTGGGCGGGGCTGTTGTATCTGTGCGATATGAATCGCATTACTTCGAGTTCAACATGGCTGCTTCGGTGCAAGGCTAGAGGCAAAAATGGTTCTATATCAAGGACCAGAAAGCCACTGCCTCTCATCAGTATGGTCTTCCTCCTTTTGATGCCAACCAAAATCTGACCAAGCTGACGACATGGGATGCTCCTCCTTCAGAAGCCGAAGTTGAAGTCATCAAGCCTTTGTTGACTCGTATTCAGAGACTCAAGAGCGCAGCGGGGGGCGGACTGATAGGGACGCAACTTATGGCGTTCTTCCTTCAGAGACACATTCAACCCCTTCAGGCTTGAGCTGCTAAGTTATGGTCTTACTCTGGTTCGACCGATCCTTCTCGAGTGTCTGACCAGGACCCAGGACCCAGAGAAAAAGGATCTCGACAAATGGGTGAGATCGTTGACTACTCTAACTGCGCAGATGGAGATCCCAGCCTGCACGGCTGCTTTTTTTGACTTCAATCACCCCTTGCCCGAGGTATGTATAACTCAAATTTTTTGACTTCTATTGTTTTGTGTTCCTGCATTGTGCGTTGCTTACTGATGTTGTTTTTCCAATTCTCTTTGTAGGACCACCAGTTTCTGGTTTTGCGCCCTCATCTACCCGTGGAAGGACCAATCGAAGCTGACCCTGCTCCTGTTAGTTCTGAAGCCCCCGAGGCTGATGAGAACCAGGACGGAGATGACGCCAAAGGATCTCTGGAGGAGAGCGACTCTACTATGTCGCCTCCCCCTGCTGACTCCGAAGAAAGAGGTCTGGAGAAAAAGAGGAAGCGCATAGGAGACTTAGCTTCCTCAAGTACCTCCGTTCCAAAAGATGCATCAGGGGAGCCTGCTGCTACCAAGGACTCTGAGATTGAAATGTTCAAGTTGCTGGACTCGTGAGTTTACTCCATTTTGCTTTCCTAGTTTTTCTATCCTTGCCTCTTTTTCTTCTTCTTGATATCGAATGACTTCTTCTTAGTGACAACGATAAGCCGAAGAAGGATGCTGCTGCAGTTCCTCTCTTTGGTACTTTGACTACTCCCGAAGGACACTCCCAAGAGGAAACTGCGGTGGTTAAACCATCGCCAGTCCTTTCTAAGAAGAAACCTACTGCACCTTCTTCAAAGCGTCAGAAAAGGGTGCTTCTCTTAAGGTTCATCAGTCATCTGCTTCTTCTGACAATGTGAGTACTATGTTTATTCTTGAGCTCTTAGACTCTCACACAACTCGCGCCCTGCAGCCTTTGATGCAGAGATTTCTTTCTCTTGGCGTTGAATGCGTCAAGATTCAGGAGACTGCTAATGAATCTCAAGGTATTTCTTCTGTACTTTTGACTCCTGCTTTTTTCCTTTTATGTGCTTGTTCCTATGCTTCTTATGGCTGCTGACGTCTCCCTCTCTTCTTTTTTGTATTATAGTCGTCCTGACCATGACTTATGCTCGTATATCGGCTCTGGAGGCCGAGTTGAGGACTTCTGTAGAGGCTTGGGAGAGTGCCAATGCTGCCAAGGTTTCTGCTGAGAAGGCTGCTAAGTCAGCAAAAATCAGAGCTAACAAAGCTGAAAAAGCCTTAGCTGATGCCCAACAAAAGGAGGCCAAGCGGGAACAGTCCGTGGCGGAGCGACTTGACAAGATCTCCGTTTTTGTTGGCAGTAAGTGTCGTATCACTCCTTTTTTGTAAGCTTTCATTTGCTGACATGTGTTTGCTTATTTTATTTGTGTCTTTGTGGTACAACAGAGAAAATTGGAGGCTTCAGCAGCCAAATACAGAGGATCCCCTACTGGCTGCAGTGGACATGCTAGAATCAAACTGGTGGCTTGTTCAGAATATCCTCTAGCGAGTTTGCCATGTTCTGATTCGTCTTTTTCCTAGGTTGTTCCCAAAGAAGAAGAATGAGATCCCTGCTGACAACCTTCGGAGGCTTATCGAATCTTTCGACACCATCGAGGATCCTGTCCGCGTGATGAAGCTCATCTCGATAAAGCGAGGTGTCGAAGGAGCGATAGCCCTTGCTCAAGCGCACGGGGAAGTGGTGGACTGGGAGAAAGTTGGCTCTTCCCATGCTCGCCCCCTCTTAGAGATGTTGGAATTCTTCAAGAAGGCGAAGAAGTATGCACCCAACATTGTGACCCTTATTTATCCGTCGGCAGCTTCTTCGACTTCTCCGCCTCCTTCCAGCACCCCTGCTGCCGATGATTCTGCGCCTTCTACCGCCACAGAGCCTGCTGCTGAGGTGGCGTAGATTTTTAGCCTACTTTTATAGATTTTATCCTTCCAGTTGATGTAGTAAACTTTTGTTGTCTTTTGCCGATACTTGATCGGGAAATGCTATATTTTGTAAATATTTCGATCTATGAAACGTTTATTCCTAGCATCCCTTGTGTTTGAGTTATTTTGCCTTGTTCTTTTGTCTTCCAGCCTGGATATGATGGTGGATCGTGCAAGCGCGTGGTTAACGTGGGAGCTTCTTCTTCTTCAATCCCCGGCAATGACGCCAGAAAAAATGCTTGATGGCATGTAGATGACCGCCCAGTTGGGAACCCCAAGAGGAAGGTATGATGAGCACAGCAGCAAGTCTTCCCTCAGTATGAAACCAAGGTTTATCGAACCAGTAGGAGAAAGAACCAACTTCTGAAGGTTGATGCTCGCTGGCTTCGCGATAGCTCCAGACAATTTATATATGGCGCCTTATCTGGGGCGTAGCTTTGCACCAGCAGCAATGTGGAACCTGCACACAACACAACTAAAGTACTTTGCCCCAACTTACAGTGAGGTTGTCAATCTCACTGGTTTGCTGTAAACAAAGGATTAAACATATCGTGTGGTAAAAGATAGTAGTTTGCGAGAATGTAAATAATGCGAGTAAATAGTAAATGGTAATAAGAATGTAAAAGAATAGACCGGGGTCCACAGTTCACTAGAGGTGTCTCTCCATAAGATAAAAACATGCTGGGTAAATAAATTACAGTTGGGCAATTGATAGAATAAAGAAAGCATACAGATGTCATGAGGATCACTATGAGATTCACTTGGGCATTACAACATAATACATAGACCGTAGTCCAACTGCATCTATGACTAATAATCCACCCGCCGGATGTCATCCGAGCAACCGTTGGGTATAAGTTGCAAGCAACAGATTATCGCCTTAAGCAAAGTGTGTAATGTAAACAATACAAATGTCCTTGAACACAAGATTGTTGTTTTTCCCTAGTAGCAATAGCACATCTACAACCTTAGAGGTTTCTGTCACTCCCCCAGATTACTAGAGGCATGAACCCACTATCGAGCATAAATACTCCCTCTTGGAGTCACTAGCATCTACTCGGCCAAGATATCTACTAGCAACGGAGAGCATGCAAGATCATAAACAACATAGAGATGATAAATCAATAAATCAACTTGACAAAGTATCAATATTCATTAGATCCCAACAAACACAACATGTAGAATTACACAACAATGATCTTGATCATGATAGGCAGCTCACAAGATCTAAACATAAAGCACATGGAGGAGAAGACAACCATCTAGCTACTGCTATGGACCCGTAGTCCAAGGTAGACTACTCACGCATCACTCCGGAGGCAGGCATGGTGATAAAGAAGGCCTCCGGTGGTGATTCTCCTCTCTGGCAGGGTGCCGGGAAGAGCTTCTAGACCCTCCCGATCTCACGCCGATGATGGCAGCGGCTTGCAGTATGTTTCATGGAAAATTGATCGGGTCCTTTAGGTTTTCTCGCCGAGGAGAATATATAGGCGGAAGGGCGGCGTCAGGAGGTGGGCCAGGTGGCCCCACCACCTGGTGGCGTGGGCCAGGGGCTGGCCGCGCCACCCTATGGTGTGGCTGGCCCCTGGCTCCCCCCGTCTCTGCTTTGGACTCCGTCTCGTGTCGGGAAAAATAGGAACTTTGGCTTTTTTTTCATCCAAATCTGAGAATATTTCCTGTGTAGCTTTTCTGAAACACAAAAACATCAGAAAACAGGGAACTGGCACTATGGCATCTCGTTAATAGGTTAGTTCTGGAAAATACATAAAAACGCCACGAAGTGTAACAAAACACAAAGCAAATGGTGCATAAACAAGCAAGGAATATCAAAATTATAGATTCGTTTGAGACGTATCAAGCATCCCCAAGCTTAACTCATGCTCGTCCTCGAGTAGGTAAGTGATAACAAAATATTAATTTTTGAGGTGACATGCACCAACACAATCTTGATCAAACAATGTAAAGCATTGAGTGCTGAGATCAAAGTACTCTAAACATGGGAATAAAAGACATAATCTTGACAACAAAACTTAGCAACCATGTTATAACATGAAAAGTGACACAAACAAAAGATCATGAGTAATAATGCATTGAAAGTCAAGTGTGTGTTTTGAGCATATAGAAAAACATAGCAAAGTGGTTTTCAGCTTGTCCTTCATGGAGTAGCAAAACATAAATGCATAGGACACCTTCAAGTTTAAGAGGGTGACTAGATACAAATAATTTAAGAACAAGCAAAACCATAATCATGAATCAATCAATAATAAATTTTGGGACTATGCACATTAAACTCAGAATGACAACTATGCTTTCTTAGAAGGTGCATAAAGGTAGAAGGTGGAGACTCAACATAAAAGTAAAAGAAAGGCCCTTCGCAGAGGGAAGCAATGATTAAACATGTGCTAGAGCTTTTCTTTTGTAAAACAGAGATAAAAATTTGTTTTGAGAGGTGGTTGTTCTTGTCAAACGACTGGCAATGGGGTTCTTACTATCTTCCATACTAAGCAAGTTTTGAGAGAGATTGATACTTTTGTGCTCTTTTATAAAGCTAGGTACTCCTCCCCACCTTTCCTTTCACAAACCATGGCTAACCGATTCCATCGGGTGCCCACCAACTTTTACAAACCATGGAGGAGTGCCTTTTTTTTTCTTTTTTTCCTTTTTCTTTTCTTTTTTGGAATAAAACAATATGGAAGATAGCAAATCCCACCACTACGTCCCCATGAGCTGAAAACTGTGTCACAAAATGAGAAGTATTTTGAAGGTTTTTTTTGAAAGGTAGCACATGAAAATTTACTTGGAATGGCTTGCAAATACCATGCATAGGAATTTATAGTGAACTCATTGGAAAACTTGGTTTTTGGGAGTTGGATGCACGAGAAGTATTCCCTCTCAGTACAAAATGAAGGCTAGCAAAAGACTGGGAGCGACCAACTAAGAGAGAAATAACGGCCATAATCATGCATAGCGACAAAACATTATTAACCAAAGCATAAAATGGTATCACAAGTAAAAAACCAAATGATCATAGAGGCTTATGGCGACTTGTTAAAGTCAAACATGGTGTAAGCATGCGCCAAATCAACCCAAATAAAGCATCAAAGGAGAAAACGACAATAATATGCTCCCATATAATAAAAACAACGCATGATTCTTTCAAAGGCACATTAAGCAATCTCAGTCATTTGAGACAAGTCATGCTACAGCAAAAACTACTAAGCATACTATCAAAATAACATCAAGCATGACATACAAAAGTCTAAGCCACAGTCTAAACAAGCTCCCATTTGTACCACTATAGGCATGAAACTTTTTTTCTCTTTTCCAACACCATTCAAACTTTTTGAATCAACTCTTAAAGATGAAAACCAACATAGACCAGAGGTCTAAATGCACCTTGATATAAAGAAATAACAAGATCTGGACAAAAATCAAGGTGAAAAAAAATGAAAGCTAAACGCAGTACTAGAAAAAAAAGAATAGTTGTTGAATGATAAGAGTGAAAACTAGAGTGTTTTTGGCAATGAAAAATGGAGTGCATCTTCTCCAAAAGAAATTTGTTGGGGTCCAACCATTTATTGCAGAAAACAAAAAAAAAAGAAAACTGAAAGAGAAAGTTAAGACGCTCCAAGAAAAAAGCTTAGTATACGAAGCAATAAAAATATAGTGTCTTGAAAGATGACCTGATTTTTGCCGATGAAGAAGGGGTGCATCGTGGCATCCCCAAGCTTTGACGCTTGTACCTCTTTGATATTTCTTGGGGTGACATGGTAATACCCAAGCTTGAGCTTTTTTCCATACTTCATCTCATCTCATCATTCTCCTTTCCCTACACTTGAAAACTTCCTTCATACAAAACTTCACACAACTCTATTAGCAACATTAGTGTAAGCACGATAGTAAATCTACTCTTTTGGTTCAGTTTCAAACTCAAGTATAACACCCATTAAAGCATAAGCTACTGTAGCAACTTCCTCAAAAGTTCTGTGATCAAAATAACTCAAAAAGAAAGCAATCGAGAGGCAAACACAAATAGTGGCAGAAATCTGTCAAAACAGAACAGCTGACAAAGATCGATTTTTCTGAGGACCTTCTGTTGCTCAAATCGAAAAGTGCAAAACTAATGAAAGTTTGGAAATAACCTGGGGCATGTGCACAAGAAATTGAAGATCAAAAAGACGTTCTGAGAATTTTCACGAATTGTTACGGTGCAGCGCAGAAATCTGTTTTAGGACAGCAACTTCCCCAAATCTTACCTTCCTCCAATTAGAGGTTCTTCTTGGCACAAAAACGAAATAAAAATTATAAGGAGAGGTCATTACAGTAGTAATAACTTCAAACACTCAACAAAAATAAAAAGTACTAAAAAGAAAACAATGGGTTATCTCCCAAGAGTGCTTTTCTTTAACGCCTTTGAGCTAGGCGCAGAAAGTGGAAATCAGGTAATATCAAGCGATGAAGCATCAAGTTCATAATTTTCTCTAAGAATAGAGTCAAAAAGTAATTTCTTTCTCTTTCTAGGGAAGTGTTCCATACCTTTCTTGAGTGGGAATTGATATTTAATGGTGCCTTCCTTCATATCAATGATGACACCAACAGTTCTAAGAAAGGTCTTCCCAAAATAATAGGACATGAAGCATTGCATTCAACATCCAAAACAAGGAAATCAACGGGAACAAGGTTATTGTTAGCCATAATAAGAACATCATTAATCCTTCCCAAAGGTTTCTTCTTAGCAACATCAGCAAGAGGAACATCAAAATAACAATTTTCAAGCGGTGGTAAACCAAGCATATCATAAATCTTTCTAGGCATAATAGAAATGCTTGCACCAAGATCACATAAAGCATGAAAATCAAAATCATTCACATTCATATCAATTATGAGCTCCCAACCATCTTCTAACTTCTTGGGAATAGAAACCTTTTGTTTCAAGTTTTCTTCCCTAATTTGCATGAGAGCATTCGTAATATGCTTTGTAAAAACAACATTCATAGAACTAGCATTAGGACTTAAAGCAAGCTTTTGAAAGAACAAAATAACTTCAGAAATATTGCAACCATTCACATCAAAATCATTGAAAGAAGTAGAGCTAATGTCTCCCATACTACGAAAAATTTCAGCACTTTTTATAGAAAAAGTTTTTACAGTTTTGGGCTTTTTTACACGAGGAGTAGGAGTTTTCTCTACACCAATCAAAGTAAGAGGATTGCTAGCATTTGAAACAACATCACTAGAGGTGGTAATAGTACAAACCTTCATATTTCTAGCCATCTCATCTTCTCTTTCCCACCTAGCATGCAATTCTGCTAACATCCTAATGTTTTCATCAATTCTAACCTGGATGGCATTCAAAGTCTTGCTTTCTTTCACATCACGAGGCAAAACTTTTAGTTTCAGAAGTTCAATATCAAGAGCAAGGCTATCAACTTTAAAAGCAAGAACATCTATTTTACCCAACTTTTCCTCAATAGACTTATTAAAAGCGGTTTGCTTACCAATGAAGTCCTTGATCATGAATTCAAGCTTAGAGGGCGCGCCCCTAGTGTTGTTGGAGGAATTACCATAAGAGTTTTCATAACCATTACCATTGGTAGAAGGATACGACCTATAATTGTTGCTAGCAAAATTGTTCCTATAAGCACTATTGTTGAAATTATTATTTCTAATGAAGTTTACATCAACATGCTCTTCTTGAGCAACCAAAGAGGCTAAAGGAACATTATTAGGATCAACATGATATCTATCATTAACAAGCATATCCATAATAGTATCAATCTTATCACTCAAGGAAGAGGTTTCTTTGACAGAATTTACCTTCTTACCTTGTGGAGCTCTCTCAGTGTGCCACTCAGAATAATTTACCATCATATTATCAAGAAGCTTTGTTGCGGCGCCCAAGGTGATGGACATAAAAGTACCTCCAACAACTGAATCCAAGAGGTTTCTTGAAGAAAAATTTAGTCCTACACAAAAGGTTTGGATAATCATCCAAGTAGTCAGTCCATGAGTGGGACAATTCTTTATCATAGATTTTATTCTTTCCCAAGCTTGAGCAACATGTTCATTATCAAACTGTCTAAATATC
This sequence comes from Dactylis glomerata, assembly GCA_007115705.1. Lineage (NCBI taxonomy): Eukaryota > Viridiplantae > Streptophyta > Magnoliopsida > Poales > Poaceae > Dactylis > Dactylis glomerata. The sequence continues at coordinate 259,443 of QXEO01000311.1, read as the reverse complement.
ATAATATCACTTCTCAAAGCTATAATCTTAGCAAGAGAATAATATTTTCCAATAAAAGCATCCTTACACTTAACCCAAGAATCAATACTATTTCTAGGCAAAGATAGTAACCAATCCTTAGCTCTTCCTCCTAAAGAGAAAGGAAACAACTTAAGATTAATAATATCACCATCTACATTCTTGTACTTTTGCATCTCACATAGCTCAACAAAATTGTTGAGATGAGTTGCAGCATCATCACTACTAGCACCAGAAAATTGATTTTTCATAACAAGATTCCACAAAGCAGGTTTAATCTCATAAAAATTTGCCTCAGGAGCAGGTGGCGCAATAGGAGTGCAGATAAAATCATTGTTGTTGGTGCTAGTAAAATCACACAACTTGGTGTTCTCAGGAGTACCCATTCTAGCAAAACTAAAAGAAGAAAAAAATAACAACTATAAAGGAACTATTTATTTTTTGATAAAAAGATGCAAGCAAAAATAAAATAAAGCAAAACAATAACAAAGTAAAAGATTGGAAGCGAGAGACTCCCCTTGCAGAAATCCTCTTTCTCCCCGGCAACGGCGCCAGAAAAATTGTTGTTGTCGCGTGGTTGACGTGGGAGCTTCTTCTTCTTCAATCCCTGGCCACGGTGCCAGAAAAATTGCTTGATGGCGTGTAGATGACTGCCCAGTTGGGAACCCCAAGAGGAAGGTATGATGAGCACAACAGCAAGCCTTCCCTCAGTATGAAACCAAGGTTTATCAAACTAGTAGGAGAAAGAACCAACTTCCGAAGGTTGATGCTCGCTGGCTTCGCGAGAGCTCCAGACAATTTATATATGGCGCTCTATCTGGGGTGTAGCTTTGCACCAGCAACAACGTGGAACCTGCACACAACACAACCAAAGTACTTTGCCCCAACTTACAGTGAGGTTGTCAATCTCACTGGTTTGCTGTAAACAAAGGATTAAACATATCGTGTGGTAAAACATAGTTGTTTGCGAGAATGTAAATAATGCGAGTAAATAGTAAACGGTAATAAGAGTGTAAAAGAATGGACCGGGGTCCATAGTTCACTAGAGGTGTCTCTCCATAAGATAAATAACATGCTGGGTAAACAAATTACAGTCGGGCAATTGATAGAATAAAGAAAGCATACAGATGTCATGAGGATCACTATGAGATTCACTTGGGCATTATAACATAATACATAGACCATAATCCAACTGCATCGATGACTAATAATCCACCTGCCGGATGTCATCCGAGCAACCATTGGGTATTAAGTTGCAAGCAACAGATTATCGCCTTAAGCAAAGTGTGTAATGTAAACAATACAAATATCCTTGAACACAAGATTGTTGTTTTCTCCCTAGTAGCAACAACACATCTACAACCTTAGAGATTTCTATCACTCCCCCAGATTACTAGAGGCATGAACCCACTATCGAGTATAAATACTCCCTCTTGGAGTCACTAGCATCTACTCGGCCAAGATATCTACTAGCAACGGAGAGCATGCAAGATCATAAACAACATAGAGATGATAAATCAATAAATTAACTTGACAAAGTATCAATATTCATCGGATCCCAACAAACACAACATGTAGAATTACACAACGATGATCTTGATCATGATAGGCAACACACAAGATCTAAACATGAAGCACATGTAGGAGAAGACAACCATCTGGCTACTGCTATGGACCCGTAGTCCAAGGTAGACAACTCATGCATCACTCCAGAGGCAGGCATGGTGATGAAGAAGGCCTCCGATGGTGATTCCTCTCTCCGGCAGGGTGCCGGGAAGAGCTTCTGGACCCTCCCAATCTCGCATCGATAACGGCGGTAGCTTGCAGTATGTTTCGTGGAAAATTGATCGGATCCTTTAGGTTTTCTCGCCAAGGAGAATATATAGGCGGAAGGGCGGTGTCAGGAGGTGGGCTAGGTGGCCCCACCACCTAGTGGCGTGGGCCAGGGGTTGGCCGCGCCACCCTATGGTGTGGCTGGCCCCTGGCTCCCCTCCGTCTCTGCTTTGGACTCTGTCTCATGTCAAGAAAAATAGGAACTTCGGCTTTTGTTTCATCCAATTTCGAGAATATTTCCTGTGTAGCTTTTCTAAAACACAAAAATAGTAGAAAACAAGGAACTGACACTGTGGCATCTCGTTAATAGGTTAGTTCCGAAAAATGCATAAAAACGCCACGAAGTGTAACAAAACACAAAGCAAATGGTGCATAAACAACCATGGAGCATAAAAAATTATAGATATGTTTGAGACGTATTAGATCTCCAAACTTTGATCGTAGCTCGCCTCCTGCGAATATATCGAGTTTTGAAGTTCCATCTGCTTCACACTCTCCTTGCCGCTGCGCTGAGTACTTGTCGAGGATTTCTGATCTTGAAGGTCGATTGTCGCTGCTGAAGCACCAAGCGAAAGCTGTTGTAGATCAGGCTGGGAGATCTTTCGGCTTGATGAAGCGGCTGTCCTCGCTTGAGAGCCAGGTGTCTGACCTGATGGCAAAGATCCTTCACCTTGAGGAGTGTAATTCTTTCCTTATTGGGATTATTGAATCGGCTTGCGAGCAGCTGCAATGTGAGTTCCTTGAAGCCCCCTTCTACTTTTTGCTGTGTTCCTGTGATTTTTGTGTTATAACTTTGTATTTTACAGGTGCTTGCTTAAACCCCATTGACAAGAATCATCGGGTTTCCGAACGGATTGCGGCTCTTGAGAGGGCATCGTCGGATACCAACACCTTTTGGATTGAACCGCGGCGTCGTAGCGCCATCGTTCTTCTGCAAGATTGTGCTCAGCATATCAGTGAATCAGTCGATGGTTGTCAAAAATCTTTGACAACCATGTTTTCTGTTATGCTTCCCCAGTATCCTCCGCCAGAGAATTTTGGGAACTACTCAAGGTTTTCAGGGTGAGCCGACTCGTCCATCGCTTGATAGAGCTTAACTTGGTGGCTGGTGCCAATTTTGTTCTTGGCTGGATACGAAAATGGCACCCAAGACTTAATTATAGTACTATGTCCCTTAGTTTGCCTCCTTCCCAAGGATCTGCGGAACTTCGAGTCCATATGGACGCCACGCTTCAACCGGCGAGAAGAATTATTGGTAGGTTACTTGAAGCTGATGCTAGCTTTTTCCGCGATTACGAATACTTGAACCCGCTCCGCGTTGATGATTCATATCAAGTGGAGTTGTAATGTTTGACTGTAGTGTATGTTTTTTGCGAATGCGAGAGTTATTTGTTCTGATGCTATTGTCAGAAACTTGTGCTCAAGGCACTATTTGTATTTGTTTATGTGTTTACCGCAATTCTGTTATGTGGCACTTGTGTTTTATCTTTGTTGAATTTGCACAAAGACTTGTAAAATCGAAAAGGAGGAACTTGTCTTTTTATTATGCTGGATGTAAAAATACATGGGATGTCCCAAGAGACTCGGCGAGTGACCTATGTTCTGGGTCTAGAGGGCATTGCCCTATTATAACTCGTGGCTTAGTAGCCTTATTTTTCCTACTCTACTTTCCTAATGCCTTATTGTATACTTGCTGTCTATGCTATAGAGGTCTCCTCCTCCTCTGTTGTAGCTTCCTTTGGGTCCAATGACTGTACTCGTAGTTTCTTTGCTTCTGGCTCTGCCGGACGTTCTTCGAGTTGTTTTGTAGTGCATGTAGTCACACTTCCTGTTTTATCCTTGTGCTGTCCGTAGGTGGCTGTCATGCCGAAGTTTTGCGCCATCTTGTGGAACTCCTTGTCGCATAGATCTGAGAGTTCGAAGCTCCCATTTACTGTGATGATTTCCCTTGGTCCTGGCATCTTGAGTACCAGGTAGATGTAGTGAGGTACTGCCATGAATCGCGAAAACGCGGGTCGCCCGAGGATGGCGTGATACTAAGAAGGCCAGTCCATGACTTCAAAGTCGAGCTTCTCTCTTCTATAGTTCTGGTGATTGCCAAAGCAAACGTTGAATGCTATTCGACCCAATGGGTAGTTGGCGCTTCCTGGTACAATTCCATGGAAAGAGCAGTCTGTTGGTTTCAGGAAATCCAGTGATATGTGCATTGCTCGAAGTGTTTTTGCGTAGATCAAGTTTATTCCACTTCCTGCATCCATGAATACCCATTCTACATCATACCCTCCAATCTGAGCTTTGAGTACCAGAGGCGCTTTTCCTGGCCAAGGTACTGTTATGGGGTGATCTTATCTGTTGAATTCTATGGGTTGCTTGGACCAGTGCAAATATTCTGTAGTCACTGGAGGCGATGTTACTGCTAAGTTTACTTGGCGAGATATGCTTTTCTCCTCTTTATTTGACTTTGGGATGGGTTGTATCATTGCTGCGATGTGCCCTTTAGATGGGATATACCCTCCTTCATTGTCGTTTCCTTGATTTGGTTGGTTTTGGCCTTGTGCTGCTCCGTTATTTGCTTGCTGGCTTGATGACGGTGTGTTTTTTGTGTTGCCCTCATAACCCTGCCTTCTTGCTTTAGCTTGCTTATTTCCTGCTGCCTCCTGAAGTTTCAGGAATGTTTTGCAGTCTTTCATTGCGTGTCTGGATACTCTTTTCCCATCAACGAATGCGAAGTGTATATGGCACAGTCCGTTTAGCATATCGTCTGGTGATGGATTGTATTCCCTGGGCCCCTTGGACTGAATCTTTTGTTGTTGCTGGAGTCTTCCCTACCGTAACTGCGGTATCCTGAGTTCCTACGATCATCTCCTTGATAATTATTATCTTTATATCCTGTAGCTACTTGACTGTGGGAGCCGTAGTTGTCATAGTTGCGGGATCTTCTCCTTTGACTGTTGTACGTATTTCCCCTATCGTCTTCTGGTGATCGCGTCCTCTTGTTATTACACGCGTCTTCGCCATCTGCGAATCTATTTGCTATGTCCATTAGTTCTGAAACTGTCCTTGGTTTAATTCTTCCCATTTCTTTGACTAGGTCTCCTCGTTGTAACCCAAGTGTAAAGGCGTCTATTGCTCGCTCATCTGAAACTTCGACTGCGGAATTCTTGATGATGCTCCACCTTTGAATGTATGACCTAAGTGTCTCATTGCGCTGATGTACACTGGCTTTAACTTCTATTGATGCTGGCCGTTTGTATGTTGACTTGAAGTTGCTTGTAAATTGCTTTGTGAGCTCTTCCCAGCTTCCGATTGTCTCTCTTTCTAGCTTACTCAACCATGACCGAGTTGCGCCAGTGAGGTGGAGTTGTAGACTTTGCATTGCTGTTTCCTTTGATCCTCCAAGTATTCTGACTGCCTGTAAATAATCTGAGAGCCATGATGATGGCTCCTGGGATCCATCGTATTTTTGCTGATCATGGGGTAGTTTGAAACCTTTGGGTACTGGTGTGGTGTGAACTCTATGAGTAAAGCATGATGCGCCCATCTCTTTTTCATTGTCTTCATAGTCATACGCCCTTAGGAGTCCTGGACCTTTGGGTTCCTCCATGCCTTGGGCTTTTGTGGTATTTTGGCAATGCTGACCTAGATCGTCGGCTACTACTCCTATGCCGAGGACTGTTGTGACGGCGTGGTGATCTAGGCTTGTGTGTACCTTTGTTGCGGTATGCCTCTTCGTCTTTGGCTGTTAATTTATTACCTACCATTCTTAATCCTTGTAATGCTGCTCGATGCATATGCTCTCTTGGATCCCATGGGCTTGGCGGCGTGGTGTATAGATATGTTTGTGCTGCCACAAGCGCTGCTTTGGGTGTTTTTGGTATAATATTGCCTTGCTCATCTACCGATAGGAAAGATGAGTCGAGGTTTCTAGAGAGGTTTCGCCTTTCTGAGTGCTCGAGGTTTCCAACTCTTGATCTGTGCCTGTGGTGCCTTTTGCTATTCGTATATGACGCGTTGTTGTGCTCTGCGCGAAAGGCTGCGCTTGCTGTAATTGCTGAGTCCCTCCTTTTCCATATTTCACTTCTTTCTTTTTCCAGTTGCCTTGATTGCTTTTGTAGGGCACAATGATACCCTAAGAGTACATTTTGGTTTGCATCTGTCGGCATAGCTGAGCCGTGCTCGATGGCTGCTTTGATTGTGTTCCACTCTTCTGCTGATAATCGAATTTTTGCTCAGTTTGCTAGAGTGTCTGCGGTGTCACCTTCCGCCAGATGATTTGCTGGGTTTAGTACTGGGTTGTTGTTGTTGTTGTTGTTGTTGAATTCTTCTGAGTTGTCTCCTACAATTGCGAGTACTTGGTACTGGTTGTCGAACTTGCTGCTGTAGCTTGAGAGAGTAGTTTGATTATCCTCATGAAGCTCCAATCCTGTTTTCCATGTATCCATGGACTTGTCTGAGATGTCGTCGCAGCAGATCATGAAGTCTTCTGATTGATCTCCTAAGTCAAGGTTATTCATGGTTTCGTCAAGTTCTTGGATTTTTTCTCCTATATTTTCCGTTGTTGCAAAGCTGACCAGCGAGTTTACCTCACTGGAAGAGCCTATCGATGATTATGACATTGCGATTGTCACGGTTTTGCTTGCCGACGGATCCGATTTCGTTGAATCTGAAAGGCGAGTCGAACCCAAAGATCCGACGCGAAAGTTTAGGTTTCCAATTGTCAGATCCATCTGATCCAGGCTTGCAAAGACTGGAGTAAGGGTTGGTGGATGAAGTTGAAAATCTACGGTCCCGAAGGATATCTGGTTTCCGTCGACTTTCGAGTTGCTGTTGGCTAGAAGTGAAAAAGCCGTCGAGTTCATGATTCCAACGCCCAGAGTCCCCATGGTCGGCGCCAATTGACGAGGGTTAACTCGACAAATGTCCTAGATGAAGGACTTAGGATCGGGGGAAGAGGGCATCGGATGAAGTCGAAGGTAAAGGTCAGTCGAACAAGGCGTGATTATGCGTGTATCAAGAATAAGCATAGTACTCAATTGGCTCAATCTCAATCTGTCCCTGGCCGGCCTCTCCTGGCCCCTATATATAGGTGGCCAGGTCTCAAGGATCCGGTCGGGTTCAATACAAATTACATCATCCGTATACGATATCAACTCGTATTTCGACTATGTCTATGACTGGGCCTATCTTAACGGGTCTCAGGGGTACAAAGATAACAGGCTCTATTAGCTATACCCTTGTCACAATCCCATGCATGTTATACTCAATGGTACCTAAAAACAAAGAAGCCACAAGGGTGAGTAAAAAGTACTCAACAAATACATAAAGAAATAATAAGCATTGCATAAAACACAACACCAATGATTATCTTTTAACACTGGTCATTGTGCAATGATGCTCCTATATGTCTTCATGCTCTTTGCTTTCACTCTATCCTTGCGAATACCAGTATCATTTGAGTGGACACCTATCAGTATCCACTCACTTCAACTTGTGGAGGTTGTTCACAATGTGGGTCGCAACTGATCATCGATGGTCTCAAGATGACTACCTCAGTAGGTCACAACACTATGCACTGTCTTTGAGATGCTATGCAATATGCAAGAGTCATCTTATCCTTTGTCATATACACTCTATTTATAGACATATAATAAAGCAATTTTCAGCCACCAAAATAAATAACAAGTGCTAGAAAATAAAATTCAAGTAAGGGGGATCATGCAAAATATTATCCCATCATATACTTGCCTCAACCGTGTGACACAAACTCTGAACTATAAGATTCTGATCGGAAGTACCAACACCTGCTATTGATTAAATTTTAGACTCAATACACATCCTCACTTCAAAAGCATACAAGCAAAATATATCATCGCACCTATACATAAGATTCTGACACTAACCTTCACAAATAGAAAACAAGGGGTAATTTGATATGATCTTTAAAGAACTAAAACGTGCTTTTATTTTGCCTAAACAACAAACTTGATTTAGATTTTCACAACTTAAAACTTGAGACTGTTGCACAATAGGATGGGTTTGGGTCATGCATTGCATTTATGCCTCTTCTATATTTAATAGTTGATATATTCTATTCTATGTTGTGGTGTGTGTGCATGTTGTTACAGGTCTTGTTGAACCCTGTAGTTGTGTGGAGATTATTGTGTTGTCATAGATGTCCCCTTAAAAAAGAAATCTATGATGAAATTTATAAATTCATCATGTTCTTGGGAAATGTTTAAAGGTGTAGCATTGCAAGGAAGGGTTGATACCTGGGGTGTTACAGAAATGCCTATGGAGCTTGTAGATCCAATCGATGAATATGATCCCATCCATCTCCCCCTCTTTCTCCTCCCCGACTAGTAGGTCCCCAAGGTTTGCCGCTAGGTGGTGCCGGAACAACTTGAGATTTCTTCCTCCTCGCCCGACAGCATGGCCGTGTGGTCCCACTAGAGCGACATGACCAAATAGAAGGAGAATAGAGACGAGGAAATGGAGATTTCATTTTTTTGTTCCTATTTTAACTTAAGTGAGGACTGTCATAGGAATTCTATGGAGGCTTCCTGGTCCGCCTGAGAAGGGAACCTTTGTGGGGCAGCCGTGTGACCAGTGGCCGGGCTGGCCACACTCATAACAGCTGTGAGTCGCCCCCACCGTTGCACACTTTGCAAGGTGCTCCTTGTGGATCTCCACCAGGTGACTAATGCGGCAACAAGCCGTGGCATCGTGGAGGCATGTCTCATGCAGATGGCACCACTTCTAGGGGGTCGGCTCCGCGGTGACGCCCGCGAGATTACCGGCCCCGGCCTTCCTCCCTACCGCAGCGGCAGGTCCTGGCTCAGCAGCGAGGGGCTTCTCCGGGGCGTGCCTGCTCGCCCTCTTCTTTGCGGCGGTGGGCACCGGGCTAGGAGGAGCTAGCGCCTCCTGGGCCGGGGCTTGCTGTTCTTGCTGACGACGTGCGGTGGCGCTGGAGCACTCCTTGCGGCAAAGCAAGGTGACGACCGCGACCCCCACCTTTGCCGATGCAGGGACTCCCGCCACCAGGGCTGGCCCCCCTAGCATCACAGCAGGTGCCGTCGACTGGGACGGTGCGGCGATAGGTTGGGCGAGGTAAGCCGCAGCGGGCCTCTCCGCACCCTTGCACGCCGCAACACGAGTAGCTCCACGCCGGGCGCGGCCGCCGCTCCTGCCTCTTGAGCGATACGAGAGGAACTAGGCTTCCCCACGACGGGGTAACACTGCACATACTCAGACAACTCCTAGAGACGTGCTTCCTAGGGCTTGTACGCTGGAGCCCCCGGCATTGGAGGGAAAGAAGTGAGAGAGCAAATGGCGGCCAGGGCCTCCCCGAGGTTGTTTACGCCTCGTGGGAACTGATCAAGGCGACGGGATGCTGTTGCTCCGTTGTTTGCTCCTCCCTCTACCCTTAGCGAACCAATGCAGGGGCTCACTGCACACAGAGCACTAGGCCGGGTGAGCGGCGGAACGCGCGCTGCCCTAGCATCCTCGTCGCTAGTGGCGCCTCCCATGCCTTTGAGAGGATCCGCGGTGGTAGTGCCTCCCGTTACTCGGCATTGGGGTCAGGCATCGTGATACGTCCATTTTGCATCAATATTTTGTACCATAATTTACTGTTATTCATTAATATATTTCATATTTAGAGATGATACTTATGTTGTTTCCTCTGTTTTTACATGTTTGATGATCGTTGGAGAATTTGCTGCCGGAGTCAGGATTCTGCTGGAAAAAGGACCGTCAAGATACCATATTTCTGAAGATCAACAATTCCAGAGAAATACCCAGAAATTCATATAATATCATAAGACGAAAGTAGCCAGGAGGAGGAGGCGAGAGGAGCAGCAGGGCGGGCTCACCACCAGGGGGCGCGAGCCCACCCCTAGCCGCGCCGCCCTATGGTGAGGCCACCCTGGCCCACTACTGCCATCACCCCCTCACGTATATCGTCGTCCCCGAAAACCTAACTGAGGGGACGACATTAGAGATAGACACCGCCACCTCTGCGGGGCGGAAAACACCGAGAGAGAAAAGCTCTCCGATAGGGAGAAATCTGCCAGGGAAATTCCTTCCCGGAGAGGGGAGATCGTCGCCATCGTCATCACCATCAAGCTAGACTTCATCAGGATCATCATCACCATCATCATCATCATCAACACCTTCATCTCCACCATCACCATGCTATCCCGCTGTAATATCTTGGGTTGAATCTTGTCAATTTCTTAGGGGAAACTTTCTCGGTGTTGATTACCTTTATAGTTGATGCTATTGAGTGGAACCGTTGAATTAAGTTTATGTTCAGATTGTTATTTACCATTATTTCACCTCTGGTCATGATCCATATGATGTCTTGTGAGTAGTTCGTTTAGTTCTTGAGGACATGGGAGAAGTCGAGATGTTAGTAGTGAAACTATGTTGAGTAATATTTAATGGTTTGATATTTAGGTTGTGGTGTTATTCTACTAGTGGTGTCATGTGAACATCAACTACATGATACTTCACCATCTATGGGCCTAGTGGAATGCATTGTGTATTTGGCTACTAATTGTGGGGTTGCCGGAGCGACAGAAACCTAAACCCCCGTTAGGAAACCATTGCACCAGGGAGCGTAAGATCTCAGAGTTTAAGGCTGTGGTTAGATTTATCTTAATTACTTTCTTGTATTTGCGGATGCTTGTAGGGGGGTTTAATCACAAGTGTGTATTAGTCCTAGTGACAAGGGTATAGATAATAGAGCCTGTCAGTTGAGTACCCCTGAGGCCCGTTGAGCTAGGCCCAATTGTAATACTAGTCGAAATACGAGTTCTTACCGTATGTCGATATTGTAATCTGTATTAGACCCTACCCGGTCCTCGAGACCTGGCCACCTATATATAGGGGCCAGGAGGGGACGGTGAGGGACAGATTGAAAGCAAGCCAGGTTCAATGTCCACGTTTACTTTCATAGACACCTTGTTTGACTGAGTTTACCTTCGAGTTCATCCGACGCCCTATCTCCCCGATCCTAAGTCCTTCATCTAGGACATTTGTCGAGTTCACCCCATGTCAATTGGCGCTGACTGTGGGGACTCTGGGCATTGGAATCATGAATTCGACGGCTTTTTCGGTTTTAGCCAAGAGCAATCCAGAAGTCGACGAAAATCAAGAGGTGGAATTGACGTTCGGAAGTCTAAGCTTCTACATCGGACCTTCGGGTACAACTCGCCTTTCGGATTCGACAAAATCAGTTCCATCGGCGGGCAAAGCAGAGAGGATAACAGCATCTGGATCATCTGTAGGCTCTTCTAGCGAGGCAAACTCGCCAGTCAGCCTAGTAGCACCAGAAAAATTACAGGGAAAATTCGAGGAACCCGACGAAATCGGGCAAGAGACCATGGTAGAAGAAGCAGTGGACGAATCAAGGGATATCGTCAGTAGAAGCAGCGACGTCTCCAAGAGCGTACACCAATTATGCGTTATCATCACAGAAGCAGCAGAAGAAGTAAACAATCAAACTATCAACAAGGAGGTCGACATGCAAGTCGACAAATTAAGGAGCAATGGCGGGAAAGAGAAGGAGAAAGTGCATGTTTCGGCTGGAGAGTGGAGAATGATCATGACAGCTGTTAACCACGGGACTGATGTACCTACAGATTCAAGAAGAGAAGTTTTAATGGGGTACCAATACGTGCTACACCAGCGCAGGAAAAAGTTAAGGGAGGAAAGAGATATGTTCATGAGGAGTCGAGGTGATGATAGTATGTCAAGCGAAGAACACTGGAATGAGTACAGTGACGCATCAGAAAGCAGCATGGAGAGGCACAAAGATCCGAAGCACAAAAGAAGAACAACAGCACGTGTAGTAGAAGAAAGCTATACGAGGAGCCCAAGCGCGAACCAACCAGAGGAGGAGGAAGAATTCGTGCAAGAAACACCAGAAGCAGCATTGATAGCAGCACAGGCATATCTACTAACCACGCAACCAAAACCTGGTAACCCACGGGAACAAATGCATCAAGCCGTGATACGGAGCCTCGGGCTAGTCGAAGAAAAGCTAAAAGGCAATATTTCGGAGAAAAAGTCGACTCACCGCAGTAAAAGGAAAAAAGAAGAGGAAAAGCGTAAATCTTCGTGGAACGAAACTAGCGAGTCCTCAAAAGGCGAGAAAAGACAAAAGATGAAGGAGGATGTAAGGAACATAATAGCACAAGCAAGGGTAAATAACTCACGTTATACGTGGAGGGAAGAAAACTACGAGGACGACAAAAAAGAGATGGGCGCGCTATGCTTTACCCACAGGGTTCGCAAAACGCGGGTACCCAAAGGTTTTAAGTTACCACATGACCAAGAAAAGTATGATGGATTGCAAGAGCGAACTCTATGGTTATCAGATTACCTGCAAGAAGTACAGATACTAGGAGGAACAAGAGCAACAGCCATGCAAAGTTTGCAGTTACACCTCATCGGCGCAGCACGGTCCTGGTTAAATACCCTACCCAACGATTCCATTGGAAGTTGGGGAGAATTAGAGAGTTAATTCGCAAGAAACTTTCGCTCAACGTATAAGCGTCCAGCATCGCTAGAAGAAGTCAAGTCATGCGTACAGCAGAAAGGCGAAACATTACGTTCTTATATACAACGCTGGAGTGTAATCAAAAACTCAGCAGAAGACGTCTCCGACGAAAGAGCGATAGATGCTTTTTCGAGCGGCCTTCGTCGTACAGACCTAGTAGAAAAGATAGGAAGAGCAAGGCCAAAAACAGTATCTGAGCTAATGGAAACAGCCAACAGATTCACCGATGGAGAAGATGCGTACAATAACAAAAGGGGGCGTTCACCGGAAGTCGACAAAACAAGCAGGCAAAGGCAAAGATACCGCAATGGCGACAACCACGGAAGGAGAAATCAGATAGCCGCAGGATACGATGAAAGGAATGAAGAAGGCTATGAAAACATCGAATTTCCTACGAGAGACAGTAGGGGAAAGGAGAAGCCAAGAGTTTCCAACCACCAGATGAAGGATTGCAGAACCTTCTTAAGGTTGCAAAACGCCATGGATTCAAGCCAAGGGGCACGTCAGGGAGGAAAAAGCACAAATCAAGGATATCAAATGCAGCGACTCGCAAAACAGCTGGAGTCAAAAGTATATATATCAGCAATGATCCAACCAGTACCAAAGTCGAAGAAAGAAAGGAAGAGCATATCAAGATAGGTCAACCTGGCAATAACGTCACCACCAGCTACTACGGAGTATCTAAAGTGGTCCGATCAACCAGTTAGGTTCAGCAGAGCAGACCACCCGAGGAAAGTCCCCAGACCAGGTCACTCACCAATGGTGCTCAAATCTCAAATAGGAGGATATGATATCGGAAGAGTATTCATGGATGCAGGAAGTGGTATAAACCTAATATACGCCAGAACGTTGAAAGCAATGTGCATATCATTGGAAAATCTAAAGCCAACAGATTGTTCTTTCCATGGAATAGTACCAGGAGCCGCAAATTATCCTTTGGGCAAAATAGAACTCGACGTCTGTTTTGGCGATAGCAGCAATTATCGCAGAGAAAAGCTGGAGTTTGAAGTCATGGACTGGCCCTCACAATACCACGCAATCCTGGGACACCCAGCATTCGCAAATTTTATGGCAGTACCTCACTACGCATATCTCACACTCAAGATACCAGGACCTAAAGGAACGATCATGGTACAAGGAAGCTTTGAAGTATCCAACACTTGTGACAAAGAATTTAATAGGTTGGCGCAAACCTTCGCATGACAGCAGAGTATGTAAGGCTAAAAGGCGAAACTGACCACAACGTGCTACCCGACATCGGGCGATCCCTGCCAGATCAGGCTTTCGATGCAACTCAGGACTCGAAGAAAATACAGGTCCATCCGACGGACCCAAACAAGACCACCTCCATAGCGGTAAACTTGGATCCCGCATAGGAAAGCGCGCTCGTTGAGTTCTTCCGTGAGCGCTGGGAAATCTTCGCCTGGTGTCCTTCAGATATGTCAGGTGTTCCCAGGGAACTCATCGAGCACGCACTAAACATGGATCCTAAAGCAAAGCCAGTCAAGCAACCACTACGACGATTTGATGAACCCAAGAGGAAAGCCATAGCGTCAGAGCTACATAGACTGGAAAATACAGGATTCATCCGAGAAATCAAAACATCGACTTGGGTATCTAATCCAGTCATAGTCCCCAAGAAAAACACAGACGTACAAAGAGTATGTGTCGACTACACATCCCTCAATAAGCACTGTCCAAAGGATCCCTTCCCCTTACCACGCATTCATCAAATAATCAACTCAACAGCGGGGTGCGAAAGGCTTTCCTTCCTAGATGCATACTCTGGTTACAATCAGATCAAATTAAAAAAAGAGGACGAGGAAAAGACAGCCTTCATTACACCATATGGCGTGTTCTGTTATCAGGTCATGCCTTTCGGCCTAAAAAACGCAGGGGCAACCTACCAGCGGATGATGCAAAATTGCCTCAGAAGTCAAATAGGACGAAATATCCAAGTTTACATCAACGACGTGGTCATCACCACAAGGAAGGAAGAGTCTCTGATCAGCGACCTGGCGGAAACTTTTGACAACCTGAACAAGTATAAGCTCAAGCTCAACCCGACCAAATGCTCTTTCGGTGTATCAGCAGGGCAACTTTTGGGGTTCCTAGTATCAGCAAGAGGAATAGAGTTAAACCCAGAAAAGATCCAAGCAATATTAACAATGGGAAAACCAACAAAGCTACACGATGTACAGAAGCTCGTAGGGCGCGTCGCGGCGCTAAGTCGATTTGTGGCTCGACTAGGAGAGAAGGCACTACCTTTCTACGCGCTCATGAAAAAATCAGATGATAAATTCGAGTGGACGGAAGAAGCGGATATAGCCTTCGCGCAATTGAAAAAAGTGCTCTCCACACCACCGGTGTTGGTCGCACCAAAGGAAAAAGAACCACTATTATTATACATTGCAGCAACACACCAAGTGGTAAGTACAGTACTAGTAGTCGAAAGAAGTGAAGAAGGAAAAGCTCACGACGTTCAGAGGCCACTCTATTTCATCAGTGAAGTACTCTCTCCAACAAAGCAAAGGTACCCGCACTATCAAAAGCTCGCATACAGTGTTTTCACAATAGCTCGGAAACTATAGCAATACTTTGCGGTGCACCCAATTATAGTGGTCAATGAAGCACCACTCTCCAATATATTGAACAACCCTTTGGCAACAGGATGTGTCTCTTTATGGAGAATTGAATTATCACCTCTGGACATCACGTACAAAAAGCGAAAGGCGATCAAGTCACAAATTCTGCCAGATTTCACAGCAGAGTGGCTGGAGTTACAAAGTACAGGTCCTCCAGATTTATCGAGTGTTTGGACGATGTATTTCGATGGCTCAAAAAGAATCCAAGGCGCAGGAGCAGGCGTAGTCCTGATATCACCACAAGGCGACAAACTGAAATATGTGTTACGGATGAGTTTTCCCCAAGCTTCTAATAATGAAGCCGAATACGAGGTGTTGCTCCACGGAATGAAAATGGCAAAAGCTTGTGGAGCAACTCGACTTAAAATATTTGGAGACTCGAACCTCGTTGTTCAACAAGTAATGAACAAATGCGACGCCATCAGCGACAACATGATAGCATATAGAAACTTATACTACTATCTCGAAGGAACATTTGATGGATGCGAAGTTTCGCACGTCAGCAGAGCCAGTAATGAGGAAGCCGATAATTTAGCAAACATCGGGTCCCAATGCTTACCCGTACCACAAGGAGTCTTCTGGGAGGAAATCATAGAGCGATCAATAAAGAACAGCAAAACCTCGACTACAGAGGGGCAAACGACAGGCTCGGGGGCTGGAAAAACAAGTGCAGCAGAACCAGAAGAAGTCACGATGATAGAAGAAACCTGGATGCAGCCATATCTGGCATACATGATAAACAAAATACTACCCGAAGACATGATAGAAGCAAAAATAGTAATACGACAATCCAAGGCTTTCGTCGTGCTACAAGAAAAGTTATATAAGAAAAGTATATCGGGCGTCCTGCAACGATGCGTCACTCCTCAAGAAGGACAAGAAATCTTAAAGGATATTCATGCAGGAGTATGTGGACATCACGCGAGTAGCAGAGCTATCCCGGCCAAAGCCTTTCGAGCAGGATTCTATTGGTTAACAGCCATTGAAGATGCAAAAGATATAGTTCGAAAGTGTAAAGCGTGCCCAAGGTTCGCATCTCGGCCACATGCGCCAGCAGCAGAGTTACAACCGATACCATTATCCTGGCCCTTTGCGCAGTGGGGTCTCGACATGGTAGGAAAATTGCACAAGTCTTGGCCAGGAGGGCACGTTTATATGCTGGTGGCAGTCGACAAATTCACCAAGTGGGTAGAAGCAGCCCAGTCGACAAATTCTAAAGCCGCAATAAATTTCATCAAGTCTATAGTCTTTCGCTTCGGAGTGCCACACAGCATAATCACAGACAATGGTACAAATTTCACGTCAAAGGAGTTCAAGGACTATTGCGAAGGATTGGGAATCAAACTGAAATTTGCATCTGTAACACATCCGAAGACAAACGGGCAAGTCGAAAAAGCCAACGGCTTAATATGCAACGGGATAAAGAAACGGTTGTTGGCACCCCTTAAAAAAGCCAAGCACTCTTGGGTAGATGAGCTACCCTCTGTACTCTGGAGTCTACGAACTACACCCAACGCAGCTACTCAAGAAACCCCCTTTTTCCTGGTCCATGGCGCAGAAACTGTGCTTCCAGTTGAAATAACTCATGAAGCTCTAAGGATTGCAGCATATAACGAGGCAACTTCAACAGAAGCACTACAGGATGATGTCGACGCACTCGATGAGGCAAGAGATGTAGCGCTCGCCAGAGCTACTCAGTATCAGCAAAATTTGCGAAATTACTACAGCAGTCGAGTTCGTCCACGATCTTTTGTGGTAGGAGATCTAGTTCTACGACTCAAGCAAGATGGCCATGGAAAACTCGAGTCCCCATGGGTGGGACCTTACATCGTGACAGAAGTGATACCAGGAGGAGCTTATAGACTACAAGACAAGAAAACGGGGCAACACGAGAGTAACCCGTGGAATGCAGAGCAGCTACGACGGTTCTACGCATAAGCGAAATAAGGCGACTAAGGAGTTTTTTCGAGTTACGACCCTCTGAATCCAGAACATGAGGCCATAGGTCGGGTTCATTGGGTCAGATCGACAATATGTGTAAATATTTTACTTTACACTCGGGGGCTAAGACCCTCGAGTCGTATGAAATAATTCTAACAAGTTTTGTGACTATCTGCGACATACTACAAGGTTGATTGCAACCCGATATTTTGACGGCACAATAAACGGTTCAAGGGAACCCGATAAAAAATTAAAGCGCATACCTTGGAATCATGATTCGTTCCCATGGTAAAACACATAATTTGGATACGATTGTTTCGGTACAATTGTTCATTCTAGATAAGCACGACGAAGAAAAACTGGATTATATAAAGAAGAAAACTAGTAAAACTACACTTCGGCTTCATACTCCTTCTGGCACTGGGTGCCGTCGTAGATTTTCACGTCGAACTTCGACGTGCCAACATGAAAATCAAAGGTCATAAAGAACCCCTGAGGGAGGTCATGATCCTCCGCAAATCGCGCCCAGCCGCCCTTGAAGAACTGTTCACCTGCGCCGTCGTACCACACCTCCACTTCATATGGAGTTCCTCCACCAGATTGTTCGCGGAGAATTGCTTCGCGCAGCCCCCGCCCATCCATGAATTTCGTGAAATTCAGGGGCAGGCGTTGAATCTCGCGGCATTGCGCATTGCAGATACAGAAGAACGAGTAGATCCTGGGCGGCGAAGAAGAAGTATCACGGGAATAAGCACTTGGACCTGGTGCGGCAGAAGGCACCTTAGGCTTATTCTTGCTCCCAGCCGGACGGCTGAGGTGTCGTTTCACCAGAACCGAAGATGATGCCCCCATGGATGCAGCGGTAGTTTTATTTTTACTACCGCGCGGGCGGCCGCGACCTCGCTTCACCACCGGGGCATCAATGTTCAACCGAGATTCACTTGCATCGGCCATGGGGGACAAGCGTCAGAGATATAAAACCTAGATGAGATGAGAAGACGATGCGGCAAAGGAAGATGGAGGAATTAGGGTTTTTACCCTGGTCAAAGTGTGCTTTATTTATAAGCACGTGCTAATGGGTCCCTGAAGTGGCAAGGCCCAAAGTAAATTTTCAGATTTTTGGCAGCGCAGATAAGCACAGAGGAGTTAAAGTAAAAAAAAAGAGCAGGTGCGAAGCGAAAAGGGATCCGAGGGAACGCAAGATCCTGGCAGACGAACAGGCTTCCCTGGTCTTCGACTCGGGGGCTTGCAACAGAAATAGAAGGAAATTCCATTCAAAAGTGAGCAAAATCAGCAAATAATACGAGAAGAAGAGCGTGGAGCAAATTTATCTATTCTATTGAGCCTATACCCGAAAAATTCGGCTATAGCCTCGGGGGCTACTCCCATCGAGAGCGCTGTCACGCACCCGATAGAAATAAGTCGACAAAAGAAAATAGCAAGGAACTTTGGCTATATCTCCAACAAAACATTGATTACTTCCATCGGGAGGTGTTCACGAAAAGTTAAAAAGGACAACTCGAAAAGTTGCGTATATTGATTCAGTCAAACAAGGCTGCGAAATATAATTCTCGAGTTGCGTCATCGCGGCAAAACTTGAATGCCGTGGTTGAAATATATCACGAAGGTAAGACCCTAGGATCCGTCCCGTGTGGCCCGGTATACGCACACGGATGCGCTCTGCTGGTATGTATCCGTGTCTACGATGCGAAGAAAAATCTTGGTGGACGCACTAGGTACCCTGAGAACCACTGGGATTCATTCTTTGTAAGTCCTAAATGCGGCAAAAGAATGGGTTTGACCAGTTTCCCGAATTCAAGTCCAAGGGGATTGAATTTGAAGTAGGTGACAAGTATCTGTTCCGGCAGTTAGCTGGCCTCTTGATCCGTCAGAGTTTTCAGGCTTGCTCATCAAAACCCCTTGCGAAGTATTATAATAAAAATAAGTTGAAAGACCAAGTCGAAGATTTGAAGATATGAAGAAGTTGAAGAAATGATCAAATCGAAGATTTAAAGATTAGAGATTCAACCCGAATCTGCAATTCTGGTAGAATCTCAGGGGCTACTGACAAGGGTATAGATAATAGAGCCCGTCAGTTGAGTATCCCTGAGGCCCGTTGAGCTAGGCCCAATTGTAATACTAGTCAAAATATGAGTTCTTACCGTATGTCGATATTGTAATCTGTATCGGACCCTACCCGATCCTCGAGACTTGGCCACCTATATATAGGGGCCAGGAGGGGACGGTGAGGGACAGATTGAAAGCAAGCCAGGTTCAATGCCCACGTTTACTTTCATAGACACCTTGTTTGACTGAGTTTACCTTCGAGTTCATCCGACGCCCTATCTCCCCGATCCTAAGTCCTTCATCTAGGACATTTGTCGAGTTCACCCCTCGTCACCTAGTAAGGGTAGTACGCTAGCACAGGTTCACCCCCATAACACTTATCAAACCAATGAAGATTACTTAGCAACATGAAGCAAAAGCTCTCGATAAAAACTCCCGTGTGTCCTTAGGAACGTTTGGTAATCATAAGTTACACAACCGGCTTGTCCTTTGCATTAGAAAGGATTGGGACACTTGTAGCAATTACTATTATTGTCTTTTATTTACTTGTACTTTATTTACTTGCATTACCAAATACCCCTGAAAACCCGTTTGCTAGTATTTACAGTGGATCCTTGATCAAAACCACTTGTCAACACCTTCTACTCCTCGTTGGGTTCGACACTCTTATTTATCGAAAGTACTATGATACACCTCCTATACTTGTGGGTCATCACAGCGTCGGGCTCAGGGCGGCTCCTCTGCGCCAGCCACCAGGGTCGGAGCAGGGGCATGCCTCACCGCCTCTTGAGCGTGCTGACTCGCCAAAGCAACAGGGCAGGGCACCCACCGCCCATCGTTGGGCGAGGCGGCCTAGCAAGCCGCACCGTCTCCTCCCCTAGGCATGGCCAAGGGACAGAAGAGGTGGAGTCGTTGAAGATGCCAAATCCGAAGTCGAGGAAGACGACGAAGACGAATATCGCGCCCCCTACCTGGCGTGCTAGATGTCGTGTGGTCGTACACGAACACCAGGGGACACACCCCCTTTGTTTTTTGGCAAGTAGCACGGATGAGATGCCTTTGTCACCTCAGAAAGCACAAAGAACACACAACGAGTTTTACCCTAGTTTAGGCCACGAGAGGGGATCTTGCGTAATACCCTACGTCTAGCATGTCTGAGCTTATTGAAAAAGATGTCGTCGGCGGGTGTACAAGGGCGTCGGTGGTTGTGCTAGGAAGCATCCGACCACCGGACTTGGCTAATCTATGCCTAGTCTACTCCATCTCTTCCGAGGTGAAGGAGATAGCTAGATAGATCTGAAAGCTGAGCCGGCTAGGGGAGATGCCTTTGCTCGCAAGCTTCCCTCCTCGCAAGGGGGGAGAGGCCTTCTCTCCTTCCTTCCCAGCAAAGGGAAGGGCCTTGCCTGGTGCCCGACAACGCCTTGCCGGGTTGAACATCCTGGGCAGAGCTTGCTAGAGGGTTTGCCGCGGGCATCGTCCCTGGACGCCTTCTAGGAAATGGTAAAGGGCAAAGACATGTCATCATGACAGAACTTCCAAAGATGCTGGTCAAGAGGTTCTCATGACATCTTCGAGAAGCTCTGCCGCAGGAGCAGCCCTCGGCTTCACCATGCCCTTGGTGCCTCCCACACTGCACTGCTTTAGATGGTTCTCTCCCACCTTCTGTGGGAGATGAGCACCATGGCCCTGGCTATATACAGTCGGGCCAGCGGCGGCCTTCGTCTTCTTCCCGCAAGTGGGCTTGTGGACGGCTCTTCGCCGCTTGGAAGCGGTGGCCGACCGTTCGGCAGTGCCTCAGTCTGGCCACCGGGCGGCGAGGCCTTATCTTCTGCCTTCGTGGAGCGGGCCAAGCAGCCGGCGCTGGGACCCCCTGGTGTAGAGCGACAACACTAGCAGACTAGCACATGAAGAAAATCATTACAGGAAACCAGCAACCTTGGTTGCACTGTAGTAGATCGGCAGGCGGCAGCAGCACTCCACAGCACGCATCCGGGTGACACGGTCAACAGCAGGCGGAATCTTGGTCAAGCTTCATAAACTAGCCAATGTAATTAAAAGTTTGAGCTGATGAAAGAGTTAGGAAATCCACATATACTGTAACACCCCCTCTCACATTTGACAGGAAAGACAAAGTCAACACTTGCATTAACTGGAGAAAAGCGACAGTTTGCTAATCTCCGTATAACTCAAGAGGCCTATATGTTAACACAAAGTGGGTATACCAGCAATTTTTTAATAAATTGCGCTACACAGAACACAGAACTCAAACTCGAGACTTTGACCCTGATACCATGTCAAGCTTCATGCAGTAGTCAACGCAACCAAAAGTCTGAACTGATAGAAAGAGTTAGACAATCCACGGTAGCACATCCTCCTCAAGCTAAAAGATATTCTTTCTTCAATGTTTACCACTTGTAATTAGGGTAAAGTATTTGGTTTTTTCCCACCTTGTTGTATAGGTTTTACCTTTCTCCACTATGTCCATTTGGTTTCCTCATCTCTTCTGAACTTAGCTACTTGTTCATTTGCCTCTCACATAAGCTTTTTCTCGAAGACATTAAGAGGTGTTGTCTCCGCCTTCAAGTCTAAATTATCAATAATTTTGGACAAGCGTTCCTTTTTCCTTTCTACATACACTAGTTTGATTTTTTTAATCTTTTAGAAACTTGCGTAGTTGCCGGATCTTATTCTGCCAAACCTCCGTATGATTTTTACCATTGGAAAAACAGCATCCCACTCTTTGGCACTCGGTTAAGAAAACATTCATTTCACAACTAGAATAACTCAAAAAAGAAAGATACTTTATTTCCCATATGAGCTTGTTCACCTGAGTTGATAGGGAAAGATGTGTGGTCGGAGCTAGCTCTAGTTAGTGCTCGCACAGAATTGCTCCTATGATACACTAGCCAGAATTCTATCTAGCTTTATCACAAGTAAGATTTTCTTTTCAATTGGCACATGTGAATTGTCTACCCCACAAAGCTAGTTATCGAAAGTCTAAACTTTCAATAATAGCATTGAAATTAAAAGGTCATCTAGCTTTAAAATTATCATTATTCTTTTCATCTTGTCGACGATTGATATTAAAATCACCCTCAACCAAAAAACGCAATGAATCATCCTCGCATCTGCATACTAACTCAATTAACAACGCACCTTTCCGAGCATCTTGAGCAGCACAATACACAGCGACAAGAGCACTCACCCCTATATGTATATGTCAAACTGCTGCACTTAGCCACTTACCCCTGGCTGGCAAAGCTCATGCTGCATTCTCTCCCTGGACGTGTCGTGACTCGTGATGGTGTTGCTTCGCTGCTATATCAAGCCACACGTTCCTTGCAAAAAAAAAAAAAAAAAAAAAAAACGTCGGCTCTCTTTGGCAGCATCCTCTGGTTGTAATAAGAGAGAATGAGTTGAGGAACGGATGGCTTATAGGGCTGGAGTATTCTAAGAAGTACTACAGAGCAACATTGTCTCTAGTTCATATTCATGATTCGTGTGATGTATTTGGAATATTATCTCACTAGTTCTCATCAAGGGTAGTTTGTGGTGTCAATAGGCTATGTATTTTAATGCCTTCCGAGAGGATAAGAATGGTGATCATACCTTTTGTTTTTGTTTGTAGGGGAGATTTGTGTGTGGGTGTGTTGCATAACTCAGTTCCTCATTGCGCTATGGACTTCCTTGTGAAGGAGTGTAACATTTTTCTTCTTACAAAACAGATTTAACTGATGCCAACAAGTCAATGGAGTGCAAATCTGTATAGGAATGAAAATACCTTTTACATCAAGATATGATCCATGTCCATCCAAACTACTCCCTTTGTCCCAAATCAATTTTTTTTATATACACATGTGTCTACACACTAAAAAAAAAACTTTACATGTATATCCAATCATAATATTACTTACAAAGATGAAATTTATTCTTCCATAAATGTCCTTGCTCAAATATTAATTATGCTCCATATATAGACTATGTGGGGACCATGAAAACCCAAGCATGCTAACCGCGTGAGGCCCTATATTTGTATATAAATTACACCCTGCAAAAATATTAGGTAGTGCGGTAATTGCACATAGTTATCTCTTTTCAATGCCAGCGGCTATATATTTTTTGTGCCCTAGCGATTTGAGATCTCAGTCACAACACAATACTCTTGTACTATTATCGCTTGCCCCAGTGCTTGTACGAAAGACTACGGCTGAAATCAAAGGTATATCTAGGAAATAGATCTCAAATCTTGTTTACTCTAGCTTTTCTAAGATCTATAATGCCTAAAGTCGAGCACTAGTTCTCCACAATATGTAGCATCTCACTTGTTCTTGGAAATAACATTAGGATCACAATGGAGTGAGTGGCACATGGGTGTACAAAGTCCCACGTTGTTTGTGAGATCTATAATATCTTGCTATGAAGCTTTAAATTGTAAAACATGCAGCATAGATCTTATTTCATTATTGCCCTATATATACTGGGATTCTTTATAGATTGTATGGTTCTTTCAATCGATTTCTTTGCAGTAATCACATCATTTGATTGTTTATGACATGCATATCAATATGTTATCATGATTTTTCGAGATCCCTTTTTTGGATAAACATTGACTAGCGTATTTTGTCCCCCTCATATGGCAAGATCTTACCATTAATTTGAGATCTTTTATTCGGTATATCCATTAGATTTGCATATAATGCTAAAATATTATGGGAGAGAGTCAAGAAAGTACGTCACTATAATTTTGTGTAGAGTATTACATTCGTTAGATCTGCATCAGCCCACACGACCAATATTGGGAATTCTCCATATTGAATTGTACATGCACTTTGAGTTATACAGTTCTGTACACGGGCCTTTTTCCTCTACGGAGTACGTTGTTTTGTATTTCACTGATACTTTCAGTTGTAGATCTGGGGAGTAAAATATTTTATGAAAATTTATTAAGCAACAAACTTCTCTAGCACTATTTCTTAGCTAGTGATCTCTATCTACATGATTTTTTTGGTGCAGATTACCATGGACGGACAGCGGGAGCAAGAGAACACTGATGTGCGCACTGAGCTTGGCCTCGCCATCGCAAGCCCTGGTGACGACAACCTGATGTTGCAAGACCATGGTGGTGTGTTGGATGGCCACCTTGGACTTGGGGCAAACACCAACATGGGCAACAGTACTGGTGGTGCTAGCGCAACAGCTACTGAACAAGACAGCGGAGAGACTCGTGGCCACGAGAGGGCGGCAGCAAGGCGTAGTACCAACCGTCACAACAGAGATCAGATCGCAAAACTCGAAGCGTACGTATGCAATATATTTTTACATGAGAACAGATCAATATTTATTTATTTTTATTAATGTATTTTTCGTATTGAAGAAGATCTGTGCTGATCCGTTTGTCACTTTGGAACCCCTTTATGTGGTGGTTCAGACTGGGCGTGGACATCTGTAATAACGACTATGTTTGGTTGCATGTTAATGGAACCAGGGGGCTTGGCTCCTTTTATCTAAAAAAATCCGTTTGTCACTAACGTTGCAGTGCGTACCGCGAAAACTCTCATCCAGACCAGAAAGAGCGTACGGACATTGGCAACATGGTTGGCATAACTGAACTCCAGGTCAAGTTCTGGTTCCAAAACCGACGCACCTCCCAGAAGGTAGATACCATTCTCTTACGCTGTGAATTACACATGAGATCACAATATGCAGTTATGAAAATTGCTGTTTATAAAGTACTACTAAAGTAGCATTTGGTTGGCTTGTCATCATCTTGTTATGTAGGACCCACTACTATATGTTCCTCTTGTAAACATGATGGCATCCTACTGGAATGGTTCGTTCCTGAAATTAATATGTACTTGCAGACCCATGAACATAGGCGGGAGCTCAAGGAGCTTCAAGAAGTGAAAGAGGCGCTAGAAGCTGAACGCTCCCAGAACAAGAGGCTCAATTACGAACTTCAGCGTGCAACCGCCTTGGCGAGCTTCCGTGCTCATGGGGATCCAACGATGGCAGTCAATGATGGCAGCCAGCGTGACACCAACACCATGCTGATTGATCTTCCTGCCCGCGCTTTAGACGAATTCTTGAAACTTGCTAGCGCAGGCACGCCGATGTGGTCGCCGACTCCTGATGGCGACGTCGAGGTGCTCAATCTCCAGCAGTACATGCTCACCATGTCCCCAAGTATTTTCGGGCCATACCGGACGGGGTTTGCTGTGGATGCAACCAGGAAGACTGGTGAAGTGATGTGCACCGCCCATAGCCTCGTCGGCATCTTTATGAACGCGGTATGTACAGACCCGTCTCCGACCTCCATCCATTCACTCATCCATTCCTGTAAAAATGTTCATATTATCATTCATATATAAAGGACATTTGTGATCACGCGTGTTTGAACTGTTTGTTTGCAGGACTACTGGTCGGGTATGTTCTCGGGGATCGTGGCGAGCGCCAGCTCCCACACCATTTTCACTAACGGTGCTTCACCACATGGAATGGTTCTACTGGTACGTGATAACCTGACGGGCAAGGGTGAGGGTGTGGCCATGTACCATGTTAATTTAGCTTCTTCCGGTATTGATCGCCTGTGCCGCATATACATGCGCAGATGGATGCAGAGCTTAGGGTGCTGGCGCCACGGGTGCCGGTCCGAAAGATCAAGTTCGTGAGGCACAGCCAGGAGGTGCAGCCTGGTAAATGGGCGCTGGTGGATGTTTCCATTGATGAAATCCTAGGCGTGCCACCAGCATACATAGCCAGCAGGCTTCGTCCCAGTGGCTGCCTTGTTGAGGATAGAAACAATGGCTACTGCAAGGTACTATACTCTATTCTATTCGCTATGGCCTGAAATTACAGAATGTGCATGCAATCTTAGATATGAAAAACTATCTGTTTGGTTTTGTGGAAGGTTCCTTAGATATTGGCCTGAAATTACAGTAAGCCACCAACTTTTTGCAATACACACACAACAGTTTATAGTGGTTTTATAAAAGATGGGGTAATGGCCCCAGCCTCTGCATCAGCTGAGAAATTTAACATGCGCCAGGTCACATGGATTGTGAACATGGAGTACGACGAGACCAATGTGTTACCGATGTATCGTCCACTTCTCCGCTCGGGCAAGGCATTTGGCGCTTGCCGCTGGCTTGCATCCCTCCAAAGACAATCCGAGTACTTTGCCATCCTGCATACCAAAAACATCCCCGGCAACGCAGGTGAGGCATCGTTGACCATAGAACAAATAAAACATGAGCATGTGTAAGAATCCAATTCCAAACTATTATGTAATATATGGGTTCATAAATATGGAGCAGCTAAAATAATGCCCAGTGTGAGGAAGAACATATTTGAGGTTGCCCAACGGATGAGAAGGAGCTTCTACGAGGCAATGTTTGGCCCATGGAGCAAGCCATTGAGAAGCGTCGATGAGTGGCATGGCGACTGTGGCATGGGCGCCGATGGTTATAAGGTGGTTGCGCGTATTGTTACTTCCTCTGCAGGTAGCGGTGCACCTAGGGAGCAGGTTGGCGATGTTGTGTTAAGCGCCACGGCACCCATATGGCTCCCTGGCATACCGGCACGAAAGGTGTTCGACTACCTCAGCGATGGAAAACATCGCGGAGAATGGGACAACCTTGCCAATGGTGCACCCATCCTCCAGGACGGGCATTTTGCTACAGGACTGCTCCCTGGCAACGCCGTCTCCGTCCTCCGCACCATTGTAAGTTCGGTGTGCTACTACTCTGCTAGTTTTTTTTTTCTTACTTTAGCTTCAACCAGTTATCATTACCCAAGAGTTAAAGTTGTGACATGACACGATGTTAAGATTTAAGTATAAAGTAGTGTTCTTGTGCCTCAATTTTTTCATCCAATTCTTATAGGCTTCCGGAACAAGTGGCAAGTTGATCCTGCAAGAGGTGTGCGCCGACGCATCAGGCATGGCGTTGGCGTATGCTGCAGTGGATGGACAATCCATGCAGCATGCCATGGCCAGTGGCGACCACAGCTCCCTTTGCCTACTGCCATGCGGGCTGGTAATCCTCCCTGATGGCGTGTCTCCAGTTCCTACAGCGTGCTCCTCTAGCACCGCCGTCAGCTACAACAACAGCAGCGCTGGATCGTTCGTCTCTGCCATCTACCAGACGCAGCTGAATGTCCAGGAGCCAAAGAAACAGGCTGCCCACGACCATGCCGGGCATCTGCTCTGTCGTGTCGTCAGGAAGATCAAAGATATCGTCCAGGCAAACAGGGTTGCTGATGCCTGATGCATGACCCATTTACAGCTTGAGATTGATGGATATTTGGAGGAATCTTTAAAAATTGGAATCTTTAAGACATGCGACTCTGTTAAATTAAAAGCATTCGTTTCAAGGTAGGCTTAAATTGCTTGGTGCTCATCATACCAACTGAGATTGTCTTCACTGCGAGTGACCATTGAGCGCATGCAGAATCTCATGTGTACAAGCATAAGGGCCGATGCCGCTGACCAACTAGGGTCAAATACACCCACCCATTTGATTTGATGTCGTGCCATTTAAACTGTTCGATGGCTAGCTAGTTTACTCTCTTGTCAGAACCACTTCAGATGTTAGTTTCCGATCATTTAAGGTTGATTTTTAAGTACCAAGCATATGCTATGAAATAAAGCCACCTCGCTAGGACACTTGTCGCAACCTACAACCTTGATGAAGGGGTGACCATGTCAGTGACATATGCCCTGACCTCACACCTATGCTCATATTCATAAAACTGGAGGCCTTGCAAGCCGCCCAATAGCGAGCAGGAGCATAAACCAGTACAACAGTCCCTCATCACGCGCAATTGCACGCGCTCTCCCAATTCACCACCTCCATCTTGCTCGGGCCTATCTTTATGACAGGGATCCATGCATCGACATTGCAAGGCCTTCCATCGACACCACCACAGCGCCAGATAGTGCCACCTCCCTGCGTGCATCCATCATCACGCGTCCGCCGCAGAGACTCCGCTGCTCCACGTTGCTGAAATCCACCACCATCGACGTGGTAGAAGAACACCTCTCCACCATCAGATTCCCTCCAGACATCTCACGCTCCAAAATAATTCCCTCGCGAGCGAAAACAACACTGAAAGTTCTGCCATCATCTAATACGGCATTAACCTAGACCTAGGATTTTCCACGGAACATTATAAGGCGGGATTGCAGCAACGACGTCTTCAAGAAGGAACATCATCCAAGGATGTTTCCATCGTCGGCTTCGATCGCATCAGATCCCTGCTCTCACTGGAAAACCGCCTTGCCTCCAACCCGCGAGTCGCAACCAGCGGCTAAACTGCAGAAGAGGGAGGCCACCACCAGTCCAACCATCATCGATCTACCCGGAGAGAAGTATTCACGCTGTTTGCCGCACTGTCATTGGACCGGCTATGTCATGATGCCTCGCAACACGAACGCCATGGCCACCTAGCTCGTCAACGCTGGCACCACCATGGTGCCAGGCGGCCTTTGCAGCCAGGACGAACTACTCATCTGCCTATAGACATTGTCCTAGATCCCACCTATAACCACCAAGAGTTTTATCGACACCATCGGGCAGAGGGACCCCCACCGCCGCCGTATGCACCACAATCACCGTCCATGACCCATAGCAGCGGTCCACCAAAACCCTGATGCCGCCAGATGAAGGGGGCTGCCGCTTGTGGAGAAGGGCCTCGTCGCCACCGTATGCACCATTGGCATTGCCAAACATCTTTCTCCACTTGCGGCGAGGGAGGAGATATATTGGATGGTGGCGGCTAGCGTTGCGGGGGAGGAGTTCAAGGGCAATTACGCTAAAGAATGGGCACCCAATTCTTAACTACATAGGGAGAGGTAAAAATGTCAGGGGTTTACAATATGCGATGATCTAGCATGGCAACATATGGGAGGTATATATAGAGGTGGTGACCTAGGTCGTAACTAATCCATATATACCGCTAAGACTCCACTCCGTCTGAAGCCTCCGGCGGTGGGTCTCCACTCCTCTTTAGCAGAAGTTATCCTTTATATGAATATCACAACATAACACCATAATCACTTGAACTAAATATAAAATATATACTTAATCTCAAGAGTTCAAATCCACTTCTAGTGTATCATTTTGGTAACTATCTAGGGATCTAAACCCACTTTTTGTATAGGC
Source organism: Dactylis glomerata (assembly GCA_007115705.1). Taxonomy (NCBI): domain Eukaryota; kingdom Viridiplantae; phylum Streptophyta; class Magnoliopsida; order Poales; family Poaceae; genus Dactylis; species Dactylis glomerata. The sequence goes on along the minus strand of QXEO01000311.1, from coordinate 230,215 downwards.
TTAGCAATTTTAGGAGTGCACTCGATGCAGATTCGTTCCCCTTTTCTAAAATAAGGCCACAATGTGCCAAAGTGTATCCGATCTTGTATTGGTTGCACTTCATATGAATTTACAGTAGTTCTATTCATGTGAAAGGTGAACTTTAGTAACATTTTTTTATGTGATTTGATGATCAGAGAACCCGGCTAGCGTGCGATGTCGTATGTTAGGGTTAGCTCTCATGGCGTCTCCACCATATCTTTTTGTCATGTCATATCGATGTACATAGTCATACTTCAAATGTCTATACATATATGATCGCTATCCAAATAACATGTCATGTCATACAATATACATTCCATATACTATTTAATTTAAAATCATATGTATGTTGTTTGGTTGGTGGCAACGAGCGCTTCAAAAATAAGTATTTTCATTGGGTATGTTTTTGCAAATTATTAGGGACCGGGGCTATATGGTACTAACAGTGGGGTTACTAGATAGTAATCCCTTCTATGATCAATAAGGTTAACTCGTGTAATGCAGCTAGAGATACACTCAGTGTTGATCGATCTACAATAACGACATGGTGTGTGCCCACTTGTGCACATAACCACTGACATATCAAGGCTGCCCATTAGTGGATGTGCCTCAGAGCACACATGAAGTTACTTCTATCGATAGGAAATAAGGCAATTGTCTTTACAAGTGCTGTCGGAACCCTAAGTGAACTCATATTACAAAGACTTCCTCTGAAAGATTATAACTCCACTAAAAATAAAGAAAATTATTCCTTGATGTTTTGACACCTTGGAAAGGCTAGTGTTTTGATAATAAAGGACTACCAATCACTAGTACAGAGCGACATCAAGGATAACTCATTGGGAATGACACCAAAGGGCCCAATCTTAAATGTCTTTGTGCACTAAGGATAATCCCCTTCTATTTCTAGTTTAGCTACCAGATTTGAGGACCTTGATATTTTATCTAGGGAATTTTCAATATAATAAAAAGAAGGTGTTGTCAAACACCTTAAGTCTTACAAAGCACCGGGTCTAGATGACTTCAATGGTTTATTTCTGAATAATATTGGCAATAGTGAAAAGAGCATTTTATTGAACTTCTCAAGGATTTCCATTCTATACTCCGCTACATAATAAATCCTTCATTACTCTTATCCCAGAGAAGCAACATGCAAAGAAGGACAATGAGTTCAGACCCATTTCTTTGACACACACAAGTTTGAAATTGTTTTTTAAAAGGAATACAGTAGGGGAAGCCCCTATAGTGTTTTTATAAATAAGAACCCAAATTTGCGTCTGTGGGGACTTGAACCTGGGTGGCTGGGTTTTACATCCACTTCCCTAACCATGTGAGCTAGGCTGACTTCTTGAGTTTGAAATTATTGACCATGGTTGCTGCCAACAGACTACAGAAAGAAATTAAAAGATGTATTCATGCCAACCAATATGGTTTTATTAGATGTAAAGCTATACATGGTTGCTTTGCTTTGTATTTGAAGTATTTGCAACAATGCAATCATTCCAAAATGGACATAGTTGTGTTAAAATTGGACTTTGAGAATGATTTTTGACACAATAGAACACTATGCGATCCCACAAATCCAAAAATGCAAAGGTTGTAAGGAAATTTTCAAAAGGTGGGTGAAGGAAATTCTTACTTTTGGGACATCTTCAATTACTCTTAATGGAGTTCATGTAAAGAACATCATTTTTTTCAAAGAGGTGATAGACTAGGTGATCTGTTGTCTCCACTATTATATGATCTTGGTGGTATTCTTCATCGGAGATTTGTGATTAATGCATACTTGAATGGGATTTTGACGTTACCAATTCAACCCCGCATGTGAATTTCTTATACTTAGTATGTTGATGGAACTATTTTAGTGTTACCTGCTGAAGGGTCTCAGGTTACAAAGTTTAAAGGATACGTTGGCTGATTTTACTACTTTAGCTAGACAAAAGGTCATTCTTCGTAAGTCATCTATGATCCCCCATTAAGTTTAGCTAGTGAAAGCTAGTGACTTAGCTGCTGCTTTTTGTTGTGTGTTGGTCATGCCTTTTACTTATTTTGGTTTTACCGTAGGAACCGCTACGCCTTATATCAGAGATTTTTCCCCACTTATAGACAGGGTTGAGAGAATATTAACTGCTAGTGCAATTTTCTCTCTTCGGGAGTGATGCATGCAAAATACATGCATGAACGTTATAGTTTATTGATGCATATTCCTACATATTATAATGTTATTATTTGTTATAATCATGATTTGCAATGATTTACAGTGATTTTCCATCGATCTCCCTTATTTTGGTTATAACTACGCAGAACAGGAAAACTTGTTTTGTGTATTTTTACGTTTCAGGAACCTTCCCGAACTCAAATTGACCTGGAATTTTTTGGACGTTAATATTTTATCACGAGAACCATCTGGAGAAGAAGAATTCAATGAGATGGGCCCTAAAGGCCAAACGAGCACAGGTGCCACGGGCCCCTGGCCAGGCCGCGCCACCCATGCCCGTTTGGGCCACGGAGCTCTGATGCCATCCATCTTCGTTTCCTGACGCTCAGCTTGACCTAAAAAAACCTATATAAAGACCCACCCCCTCGGCGTTCCTGAGAGGAGGCGGTGGAGAAACACGAAACATATAAACAAAGGCTGTTACAGCAAAGATTAGAGGGGGAAACACTACCAGACGCTTCTCCACCCTCTCCGACATCAACACCATCATCACCGCCATGAAGAGGGCGTAGTACACCTCTGGACTGTGGGTTTGTGGCAGTAGCTTGTTCTATCTCTCTCTTATGCTTCAATGTTTAGATGCCATATTAGCTGCCCAACATGATTATGGTGCATATTATGTAATTCCTATGTGGTGGATCTTTATTTTATTGGATGATTAATGAGATGTGATATGCTATTATATTCTTGATGTATGAGTAGATGCATATTATTACCCCGTTCTTTACTACTTGTTCTGATCCAACATGTATGCGAGAGCGCGAGAGGGGGATGGTGTGTATTAGATGGAGTAACTAGGTAGTAGTGATTGGATAGTGACAGTATTTATGATCTGCTATGGTGTTTTACCTATTCACGGTTACCTCACTAGGGATAAAGAGAATGCATGTGTTATAATTTCTTAGTGATAGCTGAGAATTCCAAGCGACATTCATAGGCATAGTTCTATTGTAATATATCCAAGCGGTAGCATATTGGATATTCAACGTCATGTCAAAGTATCTAAGGCTATACTCTGTTAATTCTTAATAATAAATTGCTTGAAGTGTATTCTTATCTAGTGGAGTATAAGTAAGATGTGTTGCATCATCTTTATATTAGGACATGATGCCCATATGAATATTATCAAGTTAACATAATAAAAATTATGTCAATGTTTTGGTTATCCATCTTACACTTAATGCCACCACAACTTTATGAGAGAGTAGACAAGTGAATCCATGAACCTGGCCTGGTCCAATTTTAATCATGAGAAACACATTTCCAACACTTTTACGTGCACTTTTATTTTTATCATTAATTAAATCAAAAAATACAAAAACATATTACTTTCTTGCATCCACATATAAAACCCAAAAATACCTTTACCGCATTTTATAAGTTGCATCTTAGCTTACTTTACCTTTCTTGCATGATATTTACTTTATTGCAATTTTATTTATTTTATTACATATCATATTTATTTTACTTGCATTCACACCTTGTGCTTGACAACCACTCGATGGAGGTGGGGACACAAGATAAGGAAATTGTTTTGTAGGTTGCTTGACAAAGAACAATGAGAGCTTTTTGGACTGTTCCCTGAGAGTTCGATATAAACCCCGAGTTTTCTCGTGGGTAAAATTAGTCTTGATACAACACTCTGCACTTCGAGTCCCAACGAGTTGCACCTTGCTTAGTGTCATTAGGGAGACATATTAATATTTGATAAATTTAGGCTTATCTTTATTTCCAACGAGTGTTCTTCTTTTTCTAGAACTGCGTTTAGCTTTTGTTTTTCGCCTTGATTTTTGTTCAGATCTTGTTATATCTTTTCATCACGGTGTATTTTGACCTCTGGTCCATGTTGGTTTTCATCAAAAGAGTTGTTTATAAAAAGTTTAAATGGTGTTGGAAAAGAGAAAAAGCTTTATGCAAAAAAGTGGTACAAAAAGGAGCTTGTGTAGGAGTTAATGACGCAAAACTACCACATTTGAGGCTAATGTGTCTGAAAACTATCACCTTTGGACATTTTGACACTTAACTACCTCTTTTGAGGCTAGGTCGCGACGCAGAGCACTGATGGCTTCTGTTTAACACTCTAATAAAGTTTCTGACCAGCTGGGCCCACTGTCAGGTCCACGTGGCAAAAGATAAAAAACGTGTTTACAAAAAAGACCCCTATAAATTGCATCTTCTATTTCTAGATCCTCCTATTTTACCGACGGCGACGAGCTCCGCCAGGGCGGGCGAACTTTGGCCAGGGCCCGCCTCGGCGACTTCCAAGCAGAGCCGACGCGGCTGAGCTCCGAAGCCAGGGCCACTGCATGGGCGAGCTCCGCTAGGGGCGACGCCGGTGACATTTGTCCGGGGCGGCACGGGCGAGCTCCCAGTAGGGGTGGGGCGGGATGGGCGGGCTCCCAGCAGGGGCAGAGCGATACCTCGCCGTCCGGCCTTCGTCGTGGACAAAGCCGGTGATGAGTCCGTCCCCATTCTCAGTTCGGGCAAGAGGCGGACCGCCATGACCGAGCATGGCCGACGCCTAGCGCCGCCGTTCCGCGACCTCCCATGCTTCCCCGACGAGCCGAGAAGCTGCGCCTCGCCGTCCGCTTCCACCCCGCCGAAGGAATCGACTCACTGTGCCTCAAATCGCCGTCGGCATCGTCGTTTCCTTGCCGGTATCCGAGCTCCGCCGCCGCCAAACTGGTCGCCGCCGGCCCGCCTCCGGCCACGCCGACCTCACCGGAGGACTCCTCGTGAGCTCCCGGTTCCGTTGGTCCTCTCCCCGTCCTCCCTCGTGCCTCGCCGTCGTCGCCGGTGAGCCGGCCGGCTCCCTGCCCGCCGTGCCGAGGAGGCCCGGTCAGCCCGCTGACCAGGTTGACCTGGTCCAGCGTGTCCTGACGGGTGGACCCTCGGGTCCCTCTGGTCAGTGACCGTGGGTCATTTTGACCGGGTCTAGGAGGATCTAGAAATAGAAGATGCAATTTATAGAGGTCTTTTTTGTAAAATTGACATGCACAGATTTTTTATCTTTTGCCATGTGGGCCTGACAATGGGCCCAGCTGGTCAGAAACTCTATTAGAGTGTTAAATAGAAGCCATCAGTGCTCCGCGTCGCGACCCAGCCTCAAAAGAGGTAGTTAAATATCAAAATGTCCAAAGGTGGTAGTTTCCAGACACATTAGCCTCAAATGTGGTAGTTTTACGTCATTAACTCGCTTGTGTAGACCGCGGCCTAGGCTTTTGCATGTCGTGCTTGATATCTTTTTGATAGTATGCTTAGTTGTTTTGCTATAGCATGACTTGTCTCAACTGAGATTGCTTAATGAGCCTTAAAAAAAATCATGCGTTGTTTTAATTACTAGCATAGTGGCCCGCGCAGATGCGCGGGCGACATCTTTATGGTTTTTAAAATTTCCTGTATAATCTATAAAAGGGAAACAATTCTAGACAACATAATGGAAAGTTATTTAACTAAATTCTAGAATATCATGTTCAAATTATTAATGATTTGTATACTTTAATATAAATTTTATGAAGCCAGTATTGACTTGATGATATTTTTTGATTAATTTTAATTCTTTGAAGGTATCTAACCTAATATATCTGCATACATTTCTTACCCAATTGATCTTTTACTATTGATCTATTTTAAAATGATATATGTATATATAGCTCTAAATTTCAGAGATAATGAATTAATATTTGTATATATTTCATTTTTTAACTATTTCAGATGATTTTTTGTCCGAGGTTTGTGAGTTTGCGGGTCTCGTGCAGATGCCTACTATGCATTGTCTTTTACTTACCTGTAGCGTGCATCATCTTTTTCTTTGACCTGTATTGTGCATTGTCTTGCTTTGTCATTTAAATGGACTTCTAGTTCAAAAACAATAATACTTCTTTCATCTCAAAAAATATGTCAAAGTTTTTTTAAATTTAGATGTATCTATATCCTAAATTACGTCTAAATACATCTAAATTTAACAAATCTGCGACAATCATTTTTGGGAAGGAGGGAGTATAGTTTTTCTTAACTCTGTTCCGTCCTACCCATTTCCCCCATTGTCTTACCGTTCCACTTCACTTTGTTTGTTGTTCCATGTTTCCCCATTGTCTTACCGTTCCACATCTCCTTTTTCTATCCATCGCTGGACTCCAAATCTGGTCATCTCCGCTCAAAGGAATCCAGCAAAATCAGATCGCTGACGTTCTTCCTCGCCCACAAGTGGTGCCTACAAATGGAGGATGAGGCACTGCTGTTGGAGGATCATGGCGGATGCCCCTGATGAAGAGAGTCACGCACCTTCGGCCGAGCAGGACCTCGAGGTTTGTGGCACAGGATGGGATTATGGCCGGCGGTCTTCCGGTCGTATACTTGTTGAAGATAGAGGGCCTTGTTGTTGTTGTTCTTTTGAACTAGCACAGTGGCCCTCGCAAATGCAAGGGCATCATCTTTCGTGTGTTAGAAGTATTAGTTATTTATTTTTATGTTTTGTAGGATTTTTTCTCTTGTTCCTCTTATTCATTGCAAACCACACAACATTTTAAACATGGAAACATCTCCATAATACTACCTTGAGCATTTTATATAATACTACCTCTCATTGGCAATTTAAACATATAAATTTGAGCATATGTATTTATGAAAAAAGTAACATAAAATTATGTTACGATTTACATTTAATCATGGCATATTCTTCTAATTAGAGAACTGGAATTGAGCTTTTAAGCTTTAATTATCAATTGTTTAAATCTTGGCATTTCATTATGTTGAGGTATATCCTTTGGAGTGCTTATTGAAATGATCTTAACTGGATGGTTGTGGAAATGCCAAAAATATGGAGAATTATGTGTGCTAGGAGTAACTTAACATGATGAAATACTTATTCAATAATTACATGCATAATGGAGTATTGCAGCATGCAATCTAGAAATTAGGTAGTGTGATCTATGGACAATATAGGGACTTTGTTTACTTTTGCTTCATATGTGAGAGCATTGAATTACAAGCATCGACATGGCCCGACAATACACAAATTCTTAAATTACCAAACTCGCATATACAGATGGCCTATTTTTTCCTGGACTTAAACGCATCGCTAACTTATGCAATGCATGTGTGCACATGAATAGTGTGTAGGAGAGCTGTTATTGTACATGTTTTCCCCTTGTACAATGAACTTACATGCGGATCTAAATGATAGATCAAGTACAAATATAATTACGTAGGTCTAATATTTTCTCTATAGTATCCGAATATAATTGTGTTAGCCAACCTTAGTAAATCTAGTCTGATATGCCAATTACCCAACCTAAAAAAATAAACATGATGCTATTGTGTGTTATATCAGTATAATTATCTCTGTATCTATTACTGATTTATTATAAGACACAACTCTATTATTATTTTTATTCATATTATCCTAAATTTAAAAAAAATCTTCCATCAAGTAGCTTCCGACAATCCCGATGAAAGTTTCTGGCGAGATGCGTATTTACGTCCATGTACAAACGTCAACCGAAACAGACGACTACACATAGAAATGAGCTAAGCATCTTTTGCTCGGATATAGCTGGATCAATTTGCTCTATAGTCATGTACTTAGGGAAAATGATTTGCCGCATATTTGGCTTGGCGGTCCGGGTAGGCATGGCTTGGTGGCGTGGGTCAGCTAATTAGGAACTGGCGGATGTCAGGTACACGCTTCGTGTCTTGTTTTTTTTAGCTTGGTTTAGATGTGTCAGTTTTGGACTTTTTTGACCCATCTAATTTGTACGTAACTTATATTATCTTTTTATCTCGGCCGTTATATTTAAAATCAATGGAGTATATATTTTTGTCTTATGTGGCTTAACGTGGTGTCTCTATTTTAAAACCCCGTATTGTGCTTTTAGTATATAGTAGATAGATCGTGAGAATGCCGCTATGAATTGCTACCAGCTTATTTTCTATTTTGATTCTGTAATGGGAGTACTAATACAATCTCGATCTCCTTGCAGGTGGATGGGACTGGGTTAGCTAGGAGGGAGGAGGAGCTGCATCCGACGCCTTCGAGGAAATGACAAAAAACTACCACATATGCGCCAATAGTGTCACATAGGTACCACTTTTGATTTTTTTGACACATAAATACCATTTTTGAGGTATGGTTGTGACAAATAGCACTGATTGTACCTGTTTAACAGATTAATATGATTTCTGACAAGATGGGCCCACCTGTCGGGTCTTGTCGGGTCTACGTGGCAGGTGGAAACCTAAGATCTAGCTGCGTTTTGCAAAAAGCTCCAGAATTTTATTTTTTAACAACAGAAATGTCCTTCATAATATTCTCCACTTTAAAAAATAATCCAAGAAAGAATTCCCCACCTCCCGTGGCTGGAGGTCACCGGCGAAGTTCCTCGCCGCCCCGCTTCGGCTGCCTCGCCGCTCTCCACACCCGCACCGGACACCTCACCGCCCTCCACACCGCTCCGGTTGCCTCTCCGCCGTCCACCCCCCGCTCCGGCCCGAGGAGGACGCCGGCCAGAGAACGCGCCGGGGAGCAGGGAGCGCCGTCGGGAGGAGCTCAACATGCGCGTGGACCTGGGCGGCCGACCGCCGCACGCAGGTGAGCTGCGAGAGAAGAGGAGCGGAGCAGCGGGGGCATGCGCCGGAGCAGCACGGCGGCGGGGGCATGCGCCCGAGGGAGCTCCACCGCCATCCCCCACGAGCTCGCGCCGGCCGTGGTATCTGCGCCACTCTCTGCCTATTCCTGTGCCGGTTTGCCTAGGTAGTCGAGGACGGGGAGCCTTTTCACGCAACTGAGCACGAGCGTCACCGCTGCCATTACTCCGGCGAGGAATTCCGGTCGGAGGTCGCGGCGGTCGGTGATGCGCGTGGTGCAGGGAGCAGCTGGGCGGACGCCCCCGCCGATGCTTGGGCAGCGGCGTGCAGGGAGCAGCTGGGTGGACGCCCCCGCCGAACCGACTCTTCCCGCCTCTCCCCTGCTCGCGCAGCTCGTCTGTGTGCGGCGGCCGGTGGTGAGCCTGACCATCACGCGGCTCCGGACCAAGGCGGCGACGGCAGGCGTGCTCCTGACGTGGCCGGAGGGCGAAGCGACGGCGAGACAACGACGGCCGGAGTTGAAGAAGACCGGATTTTCTTTTTTTTTTCATTTGTTTAGGTGGGGATTGAGGAGGATCAATGTGTGGCAAAAAAATAAGATTCTGGGTTTTTTTGCAAAATAAAACATGACATTAGGGTTTCACCTGCCACGTCATCCTGACATGTGGGCTATACTAGTCAGAAATATTGTTAAAATGCTAAATAGAACGAATTAGGGCTATTTGTCACGGTCGAACCACAAAAATGGTATTTATGTGTCAAAAAATTCAAAAGTGGTAGCTAGCTGACACGTTCGGCACAAATGTGGTAGTTTTTTGTCATTTTCTCGATGCCTTCCCACCTCCACGCCCATGTGGTGGCCAGTCGACCAACCGCAAGGTTAGTGTTGGCCGGTCGCTTCGATGCCTGCTATAAATTTCAGTACTGTTTGCTAAGATCAGAGCAGCTTATATTAGAGAAACGGGCAGACAAAGTAGATTTGATCATTTTAATAAACGTGATTAGCGGATACATAGATGATTGGCTGGTGGTGCAAATTGTTTTTGCTGCTTGGTCTTATACAAGTTCTTGTGTTAGATAACTTTTCCTACTTTAGTTCCCGATGTTTATGTTCATCTGGTCGGAAGTTACTTGAGCTTTTACTAGCACAATACCCGTGTGTTGCTACGGACAAAACAACATCAACCACTAACTTATGCGAATACGAAGGGAATCAATGTCATGTGTATCCTTCATGCTCATGGCGATTTTTATGCGTTTTATTACGGCTGTGACACGTGGTGACCATATGCGGTCCGTCCACAGCTGTGGCGGCGATATTCGTGCTCTGCCCCAATATGCCTACTTAATATTTAACCTCATTTTATAATATCGTGTGATAAATAATTTCACGCTTGCAGCTGATTAAACTCTCCAATGCTACATGGGCCTTTTAAAATTTCCCAAAAACTTCCCTCTCTTAGGTGTTCTCCCAGGTCTTTGATGTTTCTTTTGTCTTTGAGTCTGTATGCCTTTTCACCTCATACTTTGGTTGGTCATGTGGTTGTCAGGTCGAGTCCTTTTCCTTTTTTTACTTTGGTTACTACCCTTTTAGCTGGCTTTGGTCCACCCGCTGTAGGACTTAGAGCTTGAAGGGCTTTCTCTCCTTTCTAATATATAGCACAACTACCCGTGCGTTGCAACGGGAACAAAAGCGAGCATTTTGTTTCAGACAAGTTAGGAGTCGGACTCTGACTCCTCGTGCTACCGTTTAAAACGATAATTTTCTTGGTGTTCCCACCCTCGCAGACGATCTTTTTCCGCTACCCCATGTACCTGACTTTGTGGAGGTACTATGGTATATTACTCGGAGGTCTACCTTCAAATGAATCCATTATTTGGAACTAAACTCTAAATATTGATAAAAAATTGGAATTATTTTGCAAACAAATATGTTCGTCTTTCTAATATAATGAGCAGTGTTTAGTGTTCATAAAAAAAGAAATATAAAACTGAAGCACACTTGCAATATGGTGGAAACTGTAGTAATAATCAGCCTTTATATTCTCACATTGCATTTCATTTGTCCTTTTAATATAGTGGGTAGCGCTAGTGCTCTTACGTGCTTTTTTGAAAAAATTAAACATGTCTAAAAAACAATAGAAAAACTTAAGAAGACATATCTTATGGTGCACATTGTAGCAATGAATTGATTTTAGATTTATGCATGAGTGCAGGAGTTGAATGGGCCAGAGGTCTTGCATGGATATCATTGCTACCGATATGGGTCACTTATCTTTGGGTTGGTGACCTTCTAGATGCACACCTCGATGTAGTCATCATCCATGCACGGCTGGTTTTCACGGACCAGCAGGAAGCCAGGAACACATTCTTTTCCAGTCCGTCCAACTGACAGCATCTGCAGTTTGTGACGTCTTGCCGCTGCCCTTTGGTTTGTTCAGCAGTTCAGCTGGTACGCGACCTCCATCGTGAGTTGTGACAATGTTGTGTCGGGGCGGATGCAGATCATGGACATCCCATCCGCGGCAGTCATCCGAGTGGTAGCTGTAGCGGAAGTTGATCATGCAGCAGTGGTGGCTGATCGTGCAGCAGTGCTGGCCGCCGGTGAGGTTAGCTTTGATGGCTATCGTCTGAATCGTGTTTGTGGCTGTGGTCGTTGGCATCGTCCCCGTTGTTGCAGGGTAGATGGTGAACGGCTTGGCCTGATCGAGTGGCTTCATCCATAAACTCTTTCCTCCTCATCATGCGTTTAATTCTAGGGACCCGATTAGGCAGTGGCACTGCCATGCATCCTGAATTTCCGATCCATGGCACGGTACGGTGGCCGGCCGGCGGGGTAGAAGTATGGTGGCTTTCAGGAGATCTTTTGATGGGCCATCGGCAGACCTGGCGGCACACTCATGCATCTGCTGTTGGGTCACCATCAGGTCGAGCTGTACCAGCGGCGGACGGACTGGCCGATGCTCAGAAATCCCATGGCGTGCTGGGCTGTCGCTCAGCTATCCCAACAACAGAATCGGCGGCGATCGTATCTGCTTTTTTAGAATCGAGTTGTGCTTTGTAGATCAGAGCACCTAGATTAGAGCGAGATCGGAAACAACTTTGTATTAGAATCAATGTGGAACACACTGGATGACGCGTGCTTCTCGGGCGCGTGTGACAGGCTGTTTCCTTGGCAACAGTGGTGGGACGGAGAACGTGACGTTTCGACATTTTTATTTTTGTCCAACCGTTTTTCTGACTTACCGGTGGCATTGATGGGTAATTTTATGTTTGGGTAAAAACATACTTTAGGTGGATTGAAAGCATATTTACGACCGCCACGGACCATGCCTGTAGTCCATGACAACCATACACTTCGACATGACCAGACTGTCCAACTAACCGAATAAAATCCCGTTGACCCATTCCCTTCATCCTCCTAACCATCCCCCAATAGAACTTCGGCGACCCACCATACATTCCACTTGTGTGCCTCATCCCCGCCCTCGTCCAGTGCATGACTTCATCATTGTTCAGGCTCATTGGCCCTTGACTTCGCCCCTTTAGGGCATCTACAACGCAGGTGCTAACAGCGGGCGCCAGGGTCAATTTCCTGGTAGTTAAGCCGAAATCCCACCCGATCCCGGGATTTTGCCTTGCGTCGACGCATAGCTAGACGGCGGGCGCTAAGGCTCTTTTTCCCGCACGAGCCAGTTCGACTAGGCGGCGGGCGCTACCAGACGCTAGAAAAGAAAATCTTGGAGAATTCTAGAAGCCTTTCCATAACGGATTAAACAGCGAACTCAAAACAGAGCCTGCGTAGTGGCTCGCCTTTGCCCGTGTGGCCAAACAAGGCCGCGCGCGGAGCAAGAATCCATGGCGGCGGGAGATCGTCCGGAACCGGCAACATAGCCTAAATCGGAGAGCAGGGCCGCGGCGACTTGTGGTTGTGGGCATAGTTCGAGGTGCGCGCGGTCCTTGTTTTCTTATTTGTCTCTCGTACCCTGGCCTGGAGACGTACAAACCCGCGTCGAATTTGCTTCCCTAGAACGCCGCAGCGTGATGGCAACTCGATCGACTACTTGTACCATGCGATATAGAGGGGACGTTCGAGAAGGACAGGACCAAACATCGGGGCAAGCCGTGGTGCGACGGACGGACCAAACGTATGCCCTGGCCACCTCAACCTCCAGGCTCCCAGCAGGGCAGGCGTTGCGGCCGTGCCTGCCGCCGCCCTGGTCTCCTCAACCCCTAGCAGGGCAAGCGCTGCGACCGTGCTCGCCTGCGTCCTGGCCTGCTCGACGTGGGCAAGCGGCGAGCCCACTGGGCGGATGTGCAGCGAGAGGCTGCGGGGGCAGAAGTACGGGGCGCGACCGGCCGTGGTGGACTACCGAGACCGGAAGCGAGGAGGATAGCGATGAGAGGAAGGGGTGTGCTGGGCTTAATACATATCGAACAGTTTTTTTACTAACCAATGGCATTGATGGGTAATTAAGTGTTTAGAGGATAAAAACGTGTTTTAGGTGGATTGAAAGCGTACTTGCGAGCCACATACCATACCTCTAGTAATATTATTAGTAGAGATAGCAGATATGCCCGTGCGTTGCGACGGCAGAGAAAATATATGGTCATAGAGCCACATGAAGTAAATTCTAGTTGACATTGCTATGACGCCGGGTTTGATGATATTAGGCGAATTGATAAAATGTGAATTGATGATTTCTTATTTATTTTTAACTTGTTGGAAGATTTTCCCATGGGAATATAAGAGCTAAATATGCAATTACAATAAGAAAATAATGGCTTTACTGTTTCGAGCCTACTTTTCTAGATGATTATTTGTTACAAAATAACTAAGCCAAGCAAGTTTTGCAAGGAAACTAATTTGATGAAGACAGAGCAATAAAAAAATATAGCATGAAATTTTGAATGCTTTGTTAATATAAAGAGGGGAGCAGGATGAGGAAATAATTATATAGCCACTATTACTAACTATAATGAAAAGTATTCTATTTTTTAGCCATATAAAAGAAGCGGTATTTGATGCTCCAAATTAATGTTACTGAAACAACTCAATATGAAGTCTGAATGCAAAATCGTGCCTAACATCCTAAGCATACCTCATTCAGCTTTAACACACCTCAATCCTAGGCTTAGTAGCATCATACTTAGCTTCGCTTGACCAAATCACACAAATAAGGCAATTATACTATATATCTAATCGAGATGATTAAGTTACCTCTTGCTAAGCCAGACACGCCTAAAAAAGGAAGTAATGAATGCAGGAGCAAGCCGCCATGAGAAGTAATCCTATGGAAAGTTTCGAGACCTGTTGACCTGCAGCAATCTGTGACATGTGAGTGGTCACCGTGAGAGTGAATGGACTCAGGGCGCGCTGTAGACCTCGGCCAGGAGGATGTCTAGTAGTACGTGGGAGGAGAAGGCTGCCTCCGCTTTCATGCTGTCGGGCGAGACGAAGCGGTGATGAAACTATGGAGAGATAAGGCATCAGTTCCTGGCCATCGATCCCCGTAGACCGTATGGCCACCACTGAACCCCGAAGGTCCACTTTTGTTGGTCCAGGCATGTTACCCGTACTGAACTTTTGAAGCACCGATGAGAAACTCAGTTGAATTTGCTACAGACATTTGATAGCCATGGATGAGCATGATATGACAGTACCTCAGACAGAAGCCGACGGCCGAAACTGCGGACTGGGTTGGGACAGCAAGTAACCGACGCCCAAAGCTGAACAGGGACGACGATGACGTGCAACACCAACAACCCCAGTTAGGCTTCACGGTCGGTGGCGGATAGATGCGACCTAGGATTTCCCAGCGGCGTGCGTCTCCAGCGTAGTCGGTCGTTGCCGGTCGGGGACACTCCGAGTGCTATCTGATGCTCTGGCTGGAGGTCATGCACAACATCACCACCGCGATCCTCATCGGCTAGCATGTGGCCATGGCCGCCACCGGCGCGGTGTCCGCATTGATGTGATAAGCATAGTGGAACATGATCGTTTGACGTAGGCTTAGGAAGTGCAACGCCAACCACCGTAGTTAGGTTGCGCGGCCGGGGACGAACAGGTGCAACCTGACTTACCCGAAGGCGTGCGTCTCCAACCACCGAGCCGCGTTGCGGTGACGACTGACATGCTCGTACCCAATGCTGCAGTCCAAGACTGTCGCGTCCGGCGGAGATCTGGCCACCGCGAGATGCTGTTGCGCGAGTTGCAGGGTGTGGAGCGGATGAAACGGCTGCCCTAGCGTGCTACGACTCGTTTATTCGTTGCTGCCATCGTGGCCTCTTGTCCTATGTCCTAAATAATATACTCCTGGTAGTGGTATGCAATCCGGTCCAACTTTGAAAAGAATTTTGATTCTGACATGGAATAGCTAGTCCTGAAGGGAGTGCTACAGGAGGCGTGATGTACAAATTTTTTAAGGGACAGCGTGCAAACCGTTTTTTTACTTACTGGTGGCATTAGTTATAATATGTAATTTAGTGGGAGGGCAATTTAGTCCAAAAAATATGGTTGATGATGAAAATCTTACCGCTTTTATTATTAGGTATAGATAAATATAGCACAAATGTCCGTGCGTTGCCACGGCCTAATAAATTTAAACCTAAATTATATAATATAAGTCTCTTAAATTTACATATAACAAATCAAGATGTCACTAAGGTGAGAGGCAATAGCAGACCGCTGCTGGCGGTATGAATAAATTTAGTTATGACACATATGGAAATTCACTATGAACTGAATGCAGAACATCCGATTTACAAATAAACTGAAGTCTGGTAGAACCATATTGTTGTATACAACTTACAATTTTGAGTTGGGAATCATACAACTTCCTTCCTCCTGCTACATAATGACAAGACCGTTGCAGGAAGATGCGTTAAGTGAATCCCCGGCTCATTGAAACCATACATAAGCATCAATGTCTGATACGACACTGGTGACACATTTTTGTGTTGACATTGTACCGGTTTAAAGCAGTATAGATGGATAAGAAAGTGCTAGAGCTTGCAAAAGCATCTTTTTCGACATATGATGGTATTAACATAGAGAAATTCAAAAGGCTGAAACGTTCAAATATGCATTTAGGACTATCGCAGCATAAATTTTCTGTAAACAAAGGTATGTGCTTAAACTGATACACTTCAAAAATTAAGAATAAAAAAAAAGAGGAACCCAAATTCTAATGGGCAGCAAAATAATCTACCGATGGATGGATGTGTCAGCAAATATGCAATTAGGAGGACTATCTCTGTGTAGATTTTTAGTGAACATTCAGGGCAGCCATTGATGACCTCGAGCTACGAGAATTTCAATTGTTTGGTCGGCGATACACCTGGTGCAACGAAAGAGAGAACACCACACACACCAGAATTGACCGTTTTTTCATGTCTAAGGAGTGGGAACTCAAATACCCACAATATCAGTTGTCTACGGGATCGACCGCAATTTCAGATCATTGTCCTCTGTTCCTAAAAAAGATGCAGGCCAACAAATTCAGAGGTTTCCGTTTTGAAACTTTCTGGCTAAAGATTGATGGATTCTTCGAGGTAGTGAGAAAAGCCTGGGACAAGCCAGTAAACTCTCAAGATGCAAGCAAAATCCTGATCACCAAGTTGGGAAGAACTGCCATGGCCCTCAAAAAATGGGACAGGAAAAGAGCACAAGAAAGAAGATTAAAAGCTGATGTGGCCAATGAAGTAATCTTTCAGTTGGATGTGGCGCAGGAAAGCAGGAGCTTATCTGTCGAAGAAAGGGACTTGCGGCAATTGCTCAAGAACAGGCTATTGGGATTTGTGGCAATTGAGCGAATAAAATGGAGACAAAGGTCGAGGTTGCTCTGGATCAAGGAAGGTGATGCTAACTCTAGACTTTTTCATCTGAGGGCAAACGGCAGAAGGAGAAAGAATCACATCCCAATGTTGTCAGGGCGAGTTGGGATGGTAAGTGCGCATAATGCAAAGGCTGCTCTCTTATTTGATCACTTCGAGGCCCTAATTGGCAAGCAGCATGATAGAACTTCACGGCTGAATTGGGAGTTCCTAGGGCTGCCGTCTGTTGATTTGAGGCACCTTGATATTCAGTTCTCAGAGGAAGAAATAAAGAATGCTGTAATGGAGATGCATGGAGAGAAAGCACCCGGCCCTGATGGCTTTATTGGGGATTTTTTCAAGCAATGCTGGACAATAATAAAAGATGATTTGGTGCAAGCTTTCCAACAATTACATTGTCTTAGAGGGAAAAAATGGCACCTTCTTAATTCAGCTCATATTGTGTTGCTTCCAAAAAAGGAAGGGGCAGCATCTGCAAGTGACTTTCGGCCAGTGAGTCTGATGCACAGTGTGGCAAAGATTGCATGCAAGCTGCTTGCATCTAGGCTAGGACCTGAACTGCAAAATATGGTTTCGGGTAACCAAAGTGCATTCATCAAAACAAGGTCGATCCAAGACAATTTTCTGTACGTCAAGAATGTGATTAAGGACGCTCACAAACTTAAAAAGCCTTTATTGTTCCTCAAGCTTGATATTGCAAAGGCATTTGATTCAGTTCACTGGAGTTATATTCTGGAGGTACTCAAAGGATTTGGGTTTGGACAGAGGTGGTGTGACCTGGTCTCTGTTCTGCTGGCTACCTCGTCATCAAAGATTCTTCTGAATGGTAACCCTGGAAGATTGTTGTGTCACAAGAGAGGTTTGAGGCAGGGAGACCCGCTATCCCCGCTGCTGTTCATCCTAATGATGGAGCCGCTGCACAAGCTCCTCCAAAAAGCCACAGATTTGGGGTTGTTATCGCCTTTGGGGTTGAGGGCTGCACGAACTAGAACAAGTTTCTACGATGACGATGCTGCTCTGTTCTTAAACCCAGTAAAAGAGGAAGTGACGGTAACTCAAAGAGTGTTGCATACTTTTGGAGAAATTTCAGGGTTAAAGGCAAATCTGAGCAAATGTGTGGTCTACCCAATAAACTGCACCAACCTGAATGTAACTGATGTATTAAGTGAATTTGGTGGTTCAACTGGTAGCTTCCCCTGCCAATACCTGGGTCTACCTCTTGGGGTCCGAAAGCCTTCTAGGGCTGAATTGCAACGATTGATTGACAAGATTGCCGGCAAGCTGAAACCATGGAAAGGAAAACTTATGACGCGGACAGGAAGATTAACTCTCATCAATGCAGTTCTGACTTCATCCTTAACTTACTTCCTCACAAGTTTTTTCCTAACTCCATGGGCAATAAAAAAGATAGATAAGATAAGGAGGAGTTTTCTGTGGAAAGGAGATGAAGAAGCAAAAGGAGGACATTGCTTAGTAAATTGGAAGACGGTTTGCACTCCAAAAAAGTATGGTGGCCTGGGCATAAAAGACCTAGCCTTATTTGGGCGTGCTCTAAGGCTACGATGGCCGTGGCTAGCATGGGATGGGAATGAGAGACCATGGAAAGGAATGAATATCCCTTGTGACCGCACTGATATGCAGCTATTCGCGGCATGCACGAAAATTACTCTTGGAAATGGGCAAAGCACAAAATTTTGGACGGATAGGTGGCTAAATGGCTCTGCCCCGGAGGAGATCGCCCCTTTACTGTTTGCTTTGGCAAGACGAAAACACTTAACAGTTGCTCAGGCGATTACTAATGGCCGATGGCTTAGAGGGCTATCTAGGATTGCAAATGAGGAGGAATTACACCAATTCCTGCAGCTTTGGGCATTGATTGATGAAGTGCAACTCACTGATGCTCCAGATGATATTACTTGGCTGCCATGTGCTACTGGACAATACACAGCAAAATCTGCTTATGAGATGCAGTTTATTGGCCGAATTGAGCAGCCTCATCTCGAGAAGGTTTGGCAGGCGAAGGTGGAGGGCAAAGTAAAAAATTTCCTCTGGTTGTTGCTCAGGAACAGAAACTGGACCTCAGATCGCCTCACTCGACGAAGACTCCCTTGCAACCCTATTTGCAAGTTATGTGACCAAGAGAACGAAACAGCGGCACATCTGTCAATTGGCTGTAGCTACGTCAAGGAGGTGTGGGCTTGTTTTCAGCAGGAAAACACACCGATGGCCTCCGTTGCCTCCCACGTCAGATCGGTAAACAGATGGTGGCGCAAAATTCAGATTTGTGCTCCAAGGGTTCAGCGCAAGGATACGATCAAGCTAGCTGCATACATCATTTGGAACATTTGGAAAGAACGAGGAAGACGGGTGTTCGAAGGTATTGAGATGAATCCTGAAACTCTTGCACACCACATCAGAGAGGAGATGGCTTTGATTTCTGCGGCTTACATGCTGTAGGTGTTTTGCTGAGTTAGAAGATACAGACGTCTGGGTATGTTTCTAGATATTACAGACATCTGTAGGTGTTGTCTGAGAATCTTAGCTAATATTGGCTTGTAATTTGTAACTTTTCTTCCTTCTATCAATGTTAAAAAAAGGCAGGGCCCCTGCCGTTCAGGGTCAATAGTAAATGCGTAAACCAGTACATGAATAAAAATATTAAAACAACAATCTTGGTTCAGTCATTGTTAATTTGTTACCGAGCATGACAAGAGCACAAGTCTGAAGCGGCATTGCACCGCAATTCCCAGTTTGGTAGCAAACAATCTCCCGCTACATGGACGTGTTAGCCGGTAGAACAACTAAAAAAAAAGTAAATCAGCACTATGTCGGCGACAAGCTAGGTAAGCCCCAGATTAACATTTTTACATGCAAATAAAATATCACAACGGATCCAACTTATGGAAAGCTAGGTAGTGTCTGCATTCTGGATCAGGACCCTTGTGTTTTGTTACCCGAACTACAAGACATAACAGTTTCCAAAATCATATAATCATACATGATAAAGGATGCACCATGTAATCATGAAAATGTAGGAAAAAAAGAAACTAAGATCTCTAAGTACCAGGAATGCTAATAGCTGATTTTCCCTTGTTAATTAATTGATACATTCACTTTGTAGCTAGAACATCAGAAGGTCTCACATAGCCAGAAAAAACGTATTGTTCTGTAGTAACCAACAAATGTCGAATGTAATGTATTAATTCAGACCGAACTACAATGCATAACAGTTTCCAAAATCCTATAATCATACATGATAAAGGATGGACCATGTAATCATGGAAAATATAGGAAAAGAGGAAAGTAAGATCTCTAAGTACCAGGATATGCTAATAGTTGATTTTTCCTTGATAATTAATTGATACATTCACTTTGTAGCTAGAACATCAGAAGGTCTCACATAGCTAGAAAAAACGTACTCCCTCCGTTTCAAAATATAAGATGTTTTAGCTTTGTGAAGCAAATGTATTTAGATATTTTTTAGTGTGTAGGTTCACTCGAATATACACACTAAAACATGTCTAGATACATTTGCTTCACAAACCTAAAACATCTTATATTTTAAAACGGAGAGAGTATTATTCTGTAGTAACCAACAAATGTTGAATGTACTGTATTAATTCAGAAAATTTATTGAGCCGTCAACCATTACCATTTATTTTGCATTCAGCAATGAAAAAGGCCTAAACTTCACTTAATAATATGAACCTGAACTTGGTTTCTTTTTTTGGGTAAAAATACAGGAAGACTGGTTGCTATGCAGGGTGTGCTACAAGAGCAGAACAACTACCACGAGGTCACCATCTGCAGAAGCCTACACATTGTACACATTAGCTAGTTAGACCTGCACGCTTGCTACTCTTCTTCCTCGCATCCCCGGTCGCCTGCTGATCCTCTCGACCGCGCTCTTGCTTGAGACCTCTCCCCATAGGCTCGTCGTAACGCAGGGGCGCCGTCTGATCTGACAGTGACGCGAGGACGCGATTGTGCACATGCATGGCGCCGTGACCTCATGGTGTGCTGTCGGCCCCACCGCATTAGGAGGCTATGCAACACTGACGCGTCGGCGGTTACCTCCACCTTTCACGCGGTTTCGTTCAGCCGCCGTCGAGAGGGTCCGCCATAGCGCCTTCAACTTCACTCGTCGATTCGTTGCCGGCAGCAGGAAGGTCGCATTGTCAAGGTCCTTGATCGCCGCACCTCATACGAGCTCACTTTGGTGCAGCATGGTGGCTGTAGAGGCCACCACCAAGGTCATGTCGCCGACGTCTCACAGCGGCAAGAACACATCTACGATCTTGTCCGTAACGTGACCATGGCGTAGACTTTAGATCCTCGCCGTTCTCACCTCTGAATTTTTTCATCTTGTGTTCTTTCCTGTGGGTGGAATTTTCTCTGGGCTACGCGATCCTCATAGTCTGTTTCTTTCTCACACCGTGGAGATAAAAAAATCGTATAGCCGTTGCTTTGTAGTCCTCCAACTTTGTTCAGGGGATATGCTAGCGGGAGGCAGCAATCGTCGCTTGCAGCCTGTTTGAACTGTCTCGATTGGAGATCTAATTAGTAATAACGAGCACAGGTGCCACGGGCCCCTGGCCAGGCCGCGCCACCCATGCCCGTTTGGGCCACGGAGCTCTGATGCCATCCATCTTCGTTTCCTGACGCTCAGCTTGACCTAAAAAAACCTATATAAAGACCCACTCCCTCGGCGTTCCTGAGAGGAGGCGGTGGAGAAACACGAAACATATAAACAAAGGCTGTTACAGCAAAGATTAGAGGGGGAAACACTACCAGACGCTTCTCCACCCTCTCCGACATCAACACCATCATCACCGCCATGAAGAGGGCGTAGTACACCTCTGGACTGTGGGTTTGTGGCAGTAGCTTGTTCTATCTCTCTCTTATGCTTCAATGTTTAGATGCCATATTAGCTGCCCAACATGATTATGGTGCATATTATGTAATTCCTATGTGGTGGATCTTTATTTTATTGGATGATTAATGAGATGTGATATGCTATTATATTCTTGATGTATGAGTAGATGCATATTATTACCCCGTTCTTTACTACCTCTTTTGAGGCTAGGTCGCGACGCAGAGCACTGATGGCTTCTGTTTAACACTCTAATAAAGTTTCTGACCATCTGGGCCCACTGTCAGGTCCACGTGGCAAAAGATAAAAAACGTGTTTACAAAAAAGACCCCTATAAATTGCATCTTCTATTTCTAGATCCTCCTATTTTACCGACGGCGACGAGCTCCGCCAGGGCGGGCGAACTCTGGCCAGGGCCCGCCTCGGCGACTTCCAAGCAGAGCCGACGCGGCTGAGCTCCGAAGCCAGGGCCACTGCATGGGCGAGCTCCGCTAGGGGCGACGCCGGTGACATTTGTCCGGGGCGGCATGGGCGAGCTCCCAGTAGGGGTGGGGCGGGATGGGCGGGCTCCCAGCAGGGGCAGAGCGATACCTCGCCGTCCGGCCTTCGTCGTGGACAAAGCCGGTGATGAGTCCGTCCCCATTCTCAGTTCGGGCAAGAGGCGGACCGCCATGACCGAGCATGGCCGACGCCTAGCGCCGCCGTTCCGCGACCTCCCATGCTTCCCCGACGAGCCGAGAAGCTGCGCCTCGCCGTCCTCTTCCACCCCGCCGAAGGAATCGACTCACTGTTCCTCAAATCGCCGTCGGCATCGTCGTTTCCTTGCCGGTATCCGAGCTCCTCCGCCGCCAAACTGGTCGCCGCCGGCCCTCCTCCGGCCACGCCGACCTCACCGGAGGACTCCTCGTGAGCTCCCGGTTCCGTTGGTCCTCTCCCCGTCCTCCCTCGTGCCTCGCCGTCGTCGCCGGTGAGCCGGCCGGCTCCCTGCCCGCCGTGCCGAGGAGGCCCGGTCAGCCCGCTGACCAGGTTGACCTGGTCCAGCGTGTCCTGACGGGTGGACCCTCGGGTCCCTCTGGTCAGTGACCGTGGGTCATTTTGACCGGGTCTAGGAGGATCTAGAAATAGAAGATGCAATTTATAGAGGTCTTTTTTGTAAAATTGACATGCACAGATTTTTTATCTTTTGCCATGTGGGCCTGACAGTGGGCCCAGCTGGTCAGAAACTCTATTAGAGTGTTAAATAGAAGCCATCAGTGCTCCGCGTCGCGACCCAGCCTCAAAAGAGGTAGTTAAATATCAAAATGTCCAAAGGTGGTAGTTTCCAGACACATTAGCCTCAAATGTGGTAGTTTTACGTCATTAACTCGCTTGTGTAGACCGCGGCCTAGGCTTTTGCATGTCGTGCTTGATATCTTTTTGATAGTATGCTTAGTTGTTTTGCTGTAGCATGACTTGTCTCAACTGAGATTGCTTAATGAGCCTTAAAAAAAATCATGCGTTGTTTTAATTACTAGCACAGTGGCCCGCGCAGATGCGCGGGCGACATCTTTATGGTTTTTAAAATTTCCTGTATAATCTATAAAAGGGAAACAATTCTAGACAACATAATGGAAAGTTATTTAACTAAATTCTAGAATATCATGTTCAAATTATTAATGATTTGTATACTTTAATATAAATTTTATGAAGCCAGTATTGACTTGATGATATTTTTTGATTAATTTTAATTCTTTGAAGGTATCTAACCTAATATATCTGCATACATTTCTTACCCAATTGATCTTTTACTATTGATCTATTTTAAAATGATATATGTATATATAGCTCTAAATTTCAGAGATAATGAATTAATATTTGTATATATTTCATTTTTTAACTATTTCAGATGATTTTTTGTCCGAGGTTTGTGAGTTTGCGGGTCTCGTGCAGATGCCTACTATGCATTGTCTTTTACTTACCTGTAGCGTGCATCATCTTTTTCTTTGACCTGTATTGTGCATTGTCTTGCTTTGTCATTTAAATGGACTTCTAGTTCAAAAACAATAATACTTCTTTCATCTCAAAAAATATGTCAAAGTTTTTTTAAATTTAGATGTATCTATATCCTAAATTACGTCTAAATACATCTAAATTTAACAAATCTGCGACAATCATTTTTGGGAAGGAGGGAGTATAGTTTTTCTTAACTCTGTTCCGTCCTACCCATTTCCCCCATTGTCTTACCGTTCCACTTCACTTTGTTTGCTGTTCCATGTTTCCCCATTGTCTTACCGTTCCACATCTCCTTTTTCTATCCATCGCTGGACTCCAAATCTGGTCATCTCCGCTCAAAGGAATCCAGCAAAATCAGATCGCTGACGTTCTTCCTCGCCCACAAGTGGTGCCTACAAATGGAGGATGAGGCACTGATGTTGGAGGATCATGGCGGATGCCCCTGATGAAGAGAGTCACGCACCTTCGGCCGAGCAGGACCTCGAGGTTTGTGGCACAGGATGGGATTATGGCCGGCGGTCTTCCGGTCGTATACTTGTTGAAGATAGAGGGCCTTGTTGTTGTTGTTCTTTTGAACTAGCACAGTGGCCCTCGCAAATGCAAGGGCATCATCTTTCGTGTGTTAGAAGTATTAGTTATTTATTTTTATGTTTTGTAGGAATTTTTCTCTTGTTCCTCTTATTCATTGCAAACCACACAACATTTTAAACATGGAAACATCTCCATAATACTACCTTGAGCATTTTATATAATACTACCTCTCATTGGCAATTTAAACATATAAATTTGAGCATATGTATTTATGAAAAAAGTAACATAAAATTATGTTACGATTTACATTTAATCATGGCATATTCTTCTAATTAGAGAACTGGAATTGAGCTTTTAAGCTTTAATTATCAATTGTTTAAATCTTGGCATTTCATTATGTTGAGGTATATCCTTTGGAGTGCTTATTGAAATGATCTTAACTGGATGGTTGTGGAAATGCCAAAAATATGGAGAATTATGTGTGCTAGGAGTAACTTAACATGATGAAATACTTATTCAATAATTACATGCATAATGGAGTATTGCAGCATGCAATCTAGAAATTAGGTAGTGTGATCTATGGACAATATAGGGACTTTGTTTACTTTTGCTTCATATGTGAGAGCATTGAATTACAAGCATCGACATGGCCCGACAATACACAAATTCTTAAATTACCAAACTCGCATATACAGATGGCCTATTTTTTCCTGGACTTAAACGCATCGCTAACTTATGCAATGCATGTGTGCACATGAATAGTGTGTAGGAGAGCTGTTATTGTACATGTTTTCCCCTTGTACAATGAACTTACATGCGGATCTAAATGATAGATCAAGTACAAATATAATTACGTAGGTCTAATATTTGCTCTATAGTATCCGAATATAATTGTGTTAGCCAACCTTAGTAAATCTAGTCTGATATGCCAATTACCCAACCTAAAAAAATAAACATGATGCTATTGTGTGTTATATCAGTATAATTATCTCTGTATCTATTACTGATTTATTATAAGACACGACTCTATTATTATTTTTATTCATATTATCCTAAATTAAAAAAAAAATCTTCCATCAAGTAGCTTCCGACAATCCCGATGAAAGTTTCTGGCGAGATGCGTATTTACGTCCATGTACAAACGTCAACCGAAACAGACGACTACACATAGAAATGAGCTAAGCATCTTTTGCTCGGATATAGCTGGATCAATTTGCTCTATAGTCATGTACTTAGGGAAAATGATTTGCCGCATATTTGGCTTGGCGGTCCGGGTAGGCATGGCTTGGTCGCGTGGGTCAGCTAATTAGGAACTGGCGGATGTCAGGTACACGCTTCGTGTCTTGTTTTTTTTTTAGCTTGGTTTAGACGTGTCAGTTTTGGACTTTTTTGACCCATCTAATTTGTACGTAACTTATATTATCTTTTTATCTCGGCCGTTATACACTAGTAGAAAACAGGCCTAATATCCAGGATGAATTTGAGCTTTAGTCCCGGTTGTGTTTTGATCCGGGACTAATGCTCACATTAGTCCCGGTTCAAAAGGCTATGTGGGCCAGAAATCTTTAGTTCCGGTTCAAATGGGACCTTTAGTCCCGGTTGAAGATACGAACCGGAACTAAAGGGTTAGTGACCTTTAGTCCCGGTTGGTATCTCCAACCGGGACTAAAGCCCCACCCTTTAGTCCCGGTTGGTGTTACCAACCCGGACTAAAGGGTCTCCCCCAATTTTCCTCTCATGTCTACCCCCCCCCCCCGCGTAGAAAAAACGTCTAAAAAAAATAAACGAAAATGATAAAAACTTCAAATTTCAAAATCCTTTGACATGCATGTACCTCATGCAACTAACTTTTATGGAAAATTTGAAATTTTGAAATTTGAATTTTTTTGCAAAAAAAGGTTGTTCCAAATTAAAACGGCTCTAACTTTTGCATACGGACTCAAAAAAAACGTATAATATATGAAAAAATATCTACACAAAATTTTACATCCGATTTCAATGGCCGTAGGCCGTTTGCACAAATTCTACTTTCTCAAAATTCCAAAGGGAAATATGAAAGCAGGAAGATTTTAGTTTTTGTTAGAAAAATGAGAAAAAAAAAGATTTTTTGAAGGATTTTTTAATTTCTTTAGTTTTTTCATCCACTTTTTAGTTATTTTGAAGTTTTTAGATTATTTTGGAATTTTTTAAGATTTTTGAATTTTTTGTTTTTTTTAATATTTTGAGTTTTAAAATTAATAATTAAATTTTGCATAAAGATTATTTGAAATTCATTGATGCTTATTATTACTTAATCATTATTACTTATTTTTGAAATTATTTGGAACTCAAAAAAGTAAAATGATATGTTATCAAAGTCTAAGGGGTTAATACAATTCATAGCATAGTATTATCAATAAGTCGCGAGCGCAGTCTTGGAAGCTAGTAGGGAAGGAATAGAGAAGTTAAGCGTGCTAAGGGTGGAGTAGTGTAAGGATGGGTGACCGGCCGGGAAGTGGGACCACGAGTATATACTTTGACATGACATAGGGGTGGTGATTAGAGATTAGAGGGAAAACTGTCAAACAAATCAAAAATCCAAAAATAGGAAAATTAAAAAAAAATTGAAATAATCTGAAACTTTTTTCGAAAATATTTGAAAATAACAAAATAACCTTTAGTCCCGGTTGGTGTTACCAACCGGGACTAAAGGGTTCTCCAGCCCACAGCACTCAGGGCGGCCACGTGGAGGGTCTTTAGTCCCGGGTTGTGGCACAACCGGGACTAAAGAGGGGGACTTTTAGTCCCGATTGGTTAGTCCCGGTTGCTACAACCGGGACTAAAGGCCTTTACCAACCGGGACTAAAAGCCGTTTTTCTACTAGTGATATTTAAAATCAATGGAGTATATATTTTTGTCTTATGTGGCTTAACGTGGTGTCTCTATTTTAAAACCCTGTATTGTGCTTTTAGTATATAGTAGATTGATCCTGATGTTGTGCGGCAAGTTGGTCATGACCACCGACCACATATATAAAAGCATGTGCTAGGTTGTTTTCTGTTGTAGTGTGAATCAAACTCTGCTGCGCTAGGAGGACACGAGCTAGGCAGTTTTTTTGTTTTAGTTCGGATCGAACTCTGCTCGATGAACGTGACAACGTGCGCTTAGGAGGACTACGTATTGATGATTGATGAAACGGATAAAAAGGTGTATTATGTAGTTTTGTGGGAGGGTAAAACGGTCTAAAAAAAGTGGTTGACGACGGAAACCTTACGTACTTTATTATTAGGTAGGTATAGAGATATAGACTACAAGATATGATTTTGGAATACACATGCCTCCTTAATACTGGTCTATTTCAGAATTCCCTCCTGCGCTATAGAATTAATTTCTTGGCAAGTTCTTTCAGAAAATAAATGATTTCTACAGTCATAGCATTAGCCAGACTATTTAGATTTTTTTTTGGCTCATATCATATATAAAGATACCAAAGTGTCAATATTGAGATTTGACTACCTACGTGCATGATTCCAGTATAATTGAGATTTAAGTGTTATACTTTCCCATATTTTCCTGTTTGGATGTGGCAATTTTCTCCTTTTGTTGGTTTTGATTTATCTTGAAGCCAAAGTGCACATGTTTAAAAAGGTTACGTACTGATAATTTTATAGTGAGGTTCATGGCAGTTGTGTTTTGCTTATATAATTAGCACCCTGATGGTGGTCTGATGAGGTAGATTTTGTAGTGCTCACAGCATATATTTGTTGATCCAAAGGATATTATCTAATGTTCTGCTCTTGAAAACTTTAGTTCTGCAGTTGATGTTGCTATGCAGTTGTCTACTATAAATCATGGTACAATTTCAATTTCATCAATTGGACATTTCAATCTGTTTGCGATCTTGCTGTTGAAAAATATATTGTAGGGTTGTGCGTTTTAGTAACAAAACATGGTTTTTTTAATGCATTTTTTTCTGGGCTTGGGTCCAGCAACGACAGTGTTATGCCCCTACCTCCATGCATATATCTAAGAAAATCAAGGAGTGTCAATTTTTGCTATTAGTTTAAACTAGCAAGGTGGCCCTCGCAAATTCGAGGGCATTATTGTAGTTTTTGTTTGAAAAATAGGTTTATGTTATATGCATCATCTTTAATGTGTTAATTTTTTTTAAAGAGGAATGATTTTCTGAATAGAATTGCAAAATAATTTGTCCATGATGCAGTTAATAGAAAATAACTTATCATTTGTTTATAGGTAGGACAACTAAGAAGGAGAATTTTTATTGCTTTGTGTGGAATTTTCTTTGGCTCATATGCTAAACCCATTGAAAATTCATGGCAGCCTTCTAAATATGGTATATTCTACATATGAATTGCGTGCTTCAACTCTCAATTGGTGCGTAGTTTTGGATACAAATATTTTGCTTATAATGAAAGTAATAAACACAAATAGAAGTAGAGAATATCCCCAGCTTAATTTTATGTATTTCTTTATATTCATTGTCAAATTATACACCGATGGTTAAATTTTTAGAAAAAATGGATACCACACCAAGGAAGAACATTTCATCGGCAAATTGGAATGTCTCGATCCAAGTTGAGACCCACCAACAGAAATTGATTTGTTATTGGCATTTTGTTATAGCGGCACCAATTCTTCGATACGTGAATGTGCAACCTTCAGCAAAATACTTAGAAAATATATTTTCAAAATATTGGTATCTCTTTGCATGCTTCGTACTGAAATTGAAAAATGTGTTTTCTCGTGACAATATATTGTATACTCAACCATAAATACTAATAGATCTGTAATGAATATATTTAACTTCATATAGATATTCACTATTTTATTCTTAAAACTATACCATATAATTTCCACCCATTCAAGTTAGGTAGCTAATTTTTTTCATGGGCGCACCTAGAGTGGGCCTATAGCATGGGAGCTTTTGTAATTTCTACTATGGCAGCTAGCGTTGACTAAATGAATATATATGGTTTATATTGATCGACTTTTCTCTCCAGATATGATATGCTATGGAGTTCTATCCGTGTACGATCAGTAGTCTTTTTTTATTTATTCCACTAATATCAATTTAAGTCTAACCACAATTTTTTCAAATAATTTTATTACAGAAAAAGAGACGGTAGTGTAGTTGATATCGGGTACAGATGGGTAATGGAATTTAAATTGCACCGGACCATATATTATCTAGAATGATGCCCAAGGTGAGTTCTAATATGGTCAGAGCATATTATGAGATGATCACATCTTTATCGTGTAACAATGGTCTAGCTAAGCTAGCTATGATGCTTTTTTTTGAACGAATGCATGTAAGTCTAGGATCTTTGAAAATATTTCCTTTTTTTTCCTTGCGTTGAACGGATAATAATTAGCTATTTTTTCCTTATATTGAACAGACGTACCAGCACGCTCTCTATGGAAATAAATCAGCCGGCTTTTTTTTCTTACAGGAAGAATAACGTGTATACATACATGTCAGAAGTTTATTTTTCTTTATATTGAACAGTTGTACCTTTATGTGACATATTTATTTTTGTACACATACATGGTTATACATAACACTTATTTTTTTAATCTTAGACGTTAAGATCAATATCAGCGGTTGATATTTTTATATTTTACATTTAACTGAGATTACGTATAAAAGACATATTGATGAGCACGTTGCATAATATGGAAAACCTTTTTGTTTTTAGGAAGTGTCCAGTTAACTCACGTCATTCACATAGACGTGACAAGGTTTTTTTTTCCTAATCACCTTATTCATGCACAACACGTTTGGTATTTCTTTTTTTAACGTTTAACTCTAATACGTGACATGCTGACTCTATTTTCGTACAAACTACAGTTTAGCGTAACGTTTTTAGCTTTAAATCGCAGCCATATATTTTAGATCTAACTATCAAAATTAATTTAGATGATGTGGATTAACGTGGTGGCTCTATTTTAAAACCCAGTATTGTGCTTTTAGTATATAATAGATAGATTTTTATCATTAAAATGCTGCTTCTTGAATGTTCATCTATGTAGCAGCAAACTAACATGAATGCTAATCAACATGTGCGCACCGATTTATAGTTGTCCCTTTCTTCCATTGGAGATGTCACCTATCTCTACATATCTTTACTATTGGTTTGCAGTTGGTGAAGCCACTTTGCCTCTACATCATTTGATTTCTGAAATTACCCCTAACACAAAAAGCAACCGCAACCATCACAATCAATTTTTATTAATACGTAAAGCAATTAGTTAGTCTAAATTAGCCTAAGATCTCGGCACATTAAACATCAATCAATCACCAAAAATCAAGCGACATTAATACGTAAACGTTTTAGCCTATAAACTCTCGTCCTGCCTCTCCCCTCTCTTGTCGCCTCTAGCTCAAGATCGATGACGCCGCCCTTGCACCTTACCTCCACCGGCCCACCCAAATGTTCCTTCGAGCACATATACTTTCCCGGCGACCTACATCTTGCCGCGAGCAGCCCACCCCAGCGCGCTGCCCACGATTCCATACTCGGCCAACCATCTTCACGCTCCGCCACGCTGGATCCGGAGCTGGCCAAGCTCCTGGCCGCCGCCGCGATGACCCGGACCGGCCGTCCGGCCCAAATCCACGTTGTCATCTTCCCCATATGACGCAGCTACTCATATATCGATCTTTTTCATGACGAACGGCTGCGAGATCAGGTTTCGCTCCTAAACACGACCAACCCAGTCACTCTCCGTTGTCGTACATGTTTTTAATTTTCCTAATTTTATTTGTGTTCTGCAGATCAAACGATAGTTGCAGCCTTGCAGGACTATAAGAGAAGGCAGTCCGGCGCTTGCGTGAAGGTACAACCTGCCTCAATATGTTCTTATGGTCTACTCTCATGAGGGAAACAAGTACAGCAGGTCGTGGCCGTGCCCTCGTTGCGCAACAGTATATTGCATTGTCTTTGATTATGATCTTTGCTTATACTAACTTCCCATATTTCTTCCATTTCTGTATAATTTTATTTGGTAGATCTGGTACCGTGGACATATTGTAGACATGTTCTCTTCAAATAATTAAAAAAATGTTTTCATATCTTCATACTCCCATCGATCAGTTACTGCATCCGGTTGTTTGTTGATAAATGACTTCGCGTGTTTAGGAGCGGCTTGTTGGTCTAATTGTAGAATTAAGCATTCCTGTTGCTAGCTGTGAAAATATGCCACTCTGATGTATGGCGCCATTTCAATCTCAAGGTTAGGTTAAAAAAATTGCCCTTGCATATCACCCTGCCCGCCAGAAATATTATTTTGCACTTCTATGGGTCATTATATTCTGTAGCGATAATTACTTGGAATAATTTTTATTTGCTGATAGATCTCTTCCATGTATCCTCCTGTTTGAAAATTTAAGAACTCTCCTTTGATGGTTATGAAGATTTTAGATCTCTTCCATGTATTCAGAGGTACATCTAACTGCTATTTAGAATCAGACCGGGACTGATTTTTTTCTATACTGGTTGCCATTTATTTCTTGTATAGTCTACGGATG
The DNA here is from genome assembly GCA_007115705.1 of Dactylis glomerata. Lineage (NCBI taxonomy): Eukaryota > Viridiplantae > Streptophyta > Magnoliopsida > Poales > Poaceae > Dactylis > Dactylis glomerata. Next base: position 198,631 of record QXEO01000311.1, on the reverse strand, counting down.
TAGGACATTAATTTGATTATCAGTTGCCTACACTTTATAGTATTTTGTAACTGTGATAGCTTTATAAATGAAGGATGCATATTTACCGGTTCTCTGCGACATGCTCACATATTGCAGAAGTACAACAGGTCCCGGAAGCTCATTGATCCCTTGAACGACAGTGGCGGCAAGCCGGAGAAGCATGTCACTTGCTCAACAGTGGTGACACTGTTGAATATGATGTAAGCATCGATTAACCTTAATATGCAGTTCATAGACATGCATGATAGCCTGGGCGATGTTCTGCCAAACTTCTAAAAAATATATGTTTTGCTTGTTGCTATTAAGAAATCTTTGTGGCGGCTTTAGTCATGTAGATGTAGATGCTAGGTGGATGGGTTCAATGTTAAATGACTGAGTTGTATTTTGAAAGAAAGCTAATGGTATAATTGTTATCTGATTAGCATAGGCATTATGTTCAACCATTTATCATAGAAGTCAGTGCTAAAGTCTATACTAAGAAAAAATTAGAAGTTCCATTAGTAAATCCTCACTTATTAGAACCCTTCGATAAGAGATATTATGTTCTGAAATTTGGTCAAATATAATATATACCATGCAATAGTGTTTGTCTTTAGTTGGTACTTAATTATCTCCAATAGGTTGTATGCACATGTATGTAATTGCCGATAGAATGGTAGCATCTCTTGGTAGTTGTTGAAGCCCAAATTTGCATTTTGACCTCCTCAGTGTGCATTTATGATGAATTTGTTGTTATTGACATGCTTCTTCACGAAATACCAAACTCCTTCATTTTGTGCACCCATTTTGTAGCATGGAAGCCAGGGGGTGTCGTGGACTCACATTTGGCACATAAGTAGGCGCCTATGTCAGGAGAGTGTCGGCCGGTGAACAAGTGTGGACATGTGGAACGTTGAGGTAGAAAATAGGCGATAGTTGATTGTTTGGTTTGTAAAAATGAGAGGATAGATTTTTGAGGGCTTGTTTGATTCAATATGTTTTGAATAATCCATTCAATAAGTAAAAAAATTCCCCAGTCCACTCTCCACCGTGAGGATTAAGCGAACAAGGCTTTGTCTGTTTCCATTGTGTCCTTTGTGTGGTTGGAAGAGAGAAAGAAAGTGTGTAGTATTAAACTTGTTGAATTCATGTAGCTACTTACTAGCTGATCCATTTCGGTTCACCACATTAAGATGTGCAATGCGGCTCCATTTATTGATTTGGCGAGATTAAATCCCTTCAAGTCAAAATCCCCCTAAGTCTACTTCAATCCTCTCCAAGCCCTTCTAGGAAAATATTAACTAAATATGGCTGAAGAGGGATTAGGAACCGCCTCTAGAGTTGGAGAATTCAAACATATATATAATGAATGAGTTGACTCCAAGTGGAGTTGAAATAATCACTGGGCGCAACAAGGACACACATAAACACTGGAAGTGCAGATCTCCTGAAGACGGATGGAAGGATGAGAAAAAATGTTGTGTATCCTAATGAGACATGGTTGGAGGACGACATGTCTTACGAGGTACAAGTTTCCTTTAGGGATGGTAGATAAAAAAATGCTAGGGTTTGTAGCATAATTACATACTATGTGCACATACTATTTCACACGCGTGTTCATCGTAAAATTAGGTGTATATAACTTATTATTATTCCATAGCAACATATGGGATATCTTTTTAGGTGGGATGAGATAATGCAATGATCAAGCGTCATCATAACGACAAAGGTGGAGGTGGAGTTGAGAGATTGAAAAAGAGGGAAAGACGAAATGAACCCCATTAGAAAATTACCGAGGTAGGAGGAGATACATGAGGAAGCGTTGCAAAGAAGGACACATAGGGAGTAACAACAGCATGCCAAAAGATAAAGTGTCGTGGGCTACTGGTGAGTTCACCAAAGGGGAACCATGAAGAGTCAAGGATTAGGAATATATGCACAATGAAGCAAATGATGCAAAAAAGAGAGGATGTTTTACTCGAAAGAAAAAACACATGGCTTTGTAACAGGCAAGAGTTGATATAATCTAAGATGGAGGAAGATATCTACATGGTTGCAAAAATAATTACATGTAGACTAATAGCCTTTATACGCTAGATTGTTTTTTCCCGTAGCAACGCACGGGCATTCAACTAGTAGTTATAATTCTTGTGAAAGGCGGGTTAATTAACAAAATTAATATCAAAATGTACTGCTTGCCCCGTTCATTTGTACAATACAATATAATGGAACTCTGAAGCTTTAAACATCAGATTTTGTTAGCATTAACTATTGATTTTATCTTTGTGTCCGTATTATTTCCTCTTATGGATCATTCTCATTAAGAAATACACGACATTTTATATAGGATTACATAACTAAACTGGTAACTTAATTTGTCATTTATGCTGTATGTGAGTATTTAACTATGTTATTCATAAGTATTAGTGAATCATGTACCACTACTTTTGGTGAAACCTCTCATGATATTGATTAGTTTTTCCCATAACGTGTTTATACATATTCAAATTAACCGGCAATTTACGTGCCTGCTAGATCAATTGGTTCGAGCTCGTTTGCATAGTTCTACATCTCTACACTCAGTGGCGGTGATGTCAAAATGCCAAATTGACTGATAAATTGGGTTAGTGAGGTCATAATCTAGTATTTTTTGGGTCAAAATTGTATATTCATAGCTAGTATAATTATGCTCTCATTTTTTTGTGATGTCACTTGACATCATAAAATAGGTGCACCTCCACCCCTGTCTACACTCACATGTCCTTATGTGCATGGCAATATAGAGAAATATTTAGTGTCTTCTCTAAATGACGTGGATAGCTAAGAGAAGGTGTGCTTTCTCTACCATTCTGCATGCCCTCAGTGTTAGGGAAGAAAGTATTTATTAGGAAATGTTTTTTTAGGTGAAGTTGATGGATTTATTTACATCATAGCAAAGGTGAAGTTGATGCTCTAAATGACATGGATTCAACGCCAGTGTCCAAAAGGTTATTAGCCATATGAACATATTATATAATATATATGTGTCCAATGAATTTTATTCTTGTTGGGATTTTTAGCACGTATTTTTTTATTAACCTGTACAACAGTACACATTTTTATACATGTTCTTAATTCTTAATGGATGGCTTATGCATGGACAAATTAAGGTGAATTAATCAGTCATGCTTCTATCTAGTTAAAATAAATTTGAAAGCTTTTCTCCTTGCTTCCGCCTACCTGCTAAACAATTGCTATATAATGTTTCTAAGCTCCTCCAACCAAAATATTTCATATACACGATGAGTTTGTTTGATTCATTATCAGCCTATCAGGAGCTTGCAATTTGCTGATTAGCTAACGGATGTATCAGTACAATGTGTAGTAAACACCTCAGGAAAAAAGAGATTGTATCCGTGCGGAGTTTACTGGAAAGAAGGAAGGTACCTGAGCTGTGACTTAATATCCAATGCCGGACAGTGCTGTCGGTTCCATGCGGTGGCCCTAGCCGACACAAATATCAGTTCTACCTTTAGGCCGCCTTGATGGCACAGGAAAGCCCACATCTACTAAGCAACGAAGACATCAACAGATGACGTGCATGCTGCACCTGATCAAGTAATCAGCTCTGGTAGAGGGCAGCAGCAAACTTTGATCATGATAGCTGCACATCTCTTGTGTTTAGAGATGGTGACAAAATTCTCTAGACTGTGTATTGTACTGTATACATATGTAACATATGAATGGAGCTGTGTCAAAGAAAATATACATATCATCTGACACTACATATCTAGCGGTGGTCATTTCTTTGATTCTAGTCTTCAATCTGACCTAGATCTGGGCTGACACTGTTGAGACAAATCTTTGATCGTCCCGCTGGATTTGCACGGGCGGTCTGGTGCGTGCATGAGGAAGCCAAATTGAAATCTAATCAATTGATCAGCGCGCACCTGTAGTTCCTTGACGCTGTGCGCACGCATACGGGGACGGGGAAGACGGCGTGCGTGAGGTAGCCATGCATAGATTAGAGATTTGTTTTTTCTTGATTAGCTAGGTGAAACGAAGGGGTACGGGGAAAATTATGTATGGCATTGGTGGGTAATTTTCTTAAAATTTTATGTCAATAGATTACTTGTAAGATCTATTGGCTGTCATTGGCTAATTAATTAAACTGATGGCCGGATGTTTCTGATTATTGTGGGATTTTCTAGACTATTTTTCTTTTTTCTAATAGCCTGTCATGTATTTTTAATATATAATAATAATAATAGATAGATTTATTTTTCATTGTACAAGGGATATTCATGGAAGTGGTTGATAGAGGAAGGAGACATTATTTATGAAGGATATTCAAGAGAGGACAAAAAATCCTTGTATGCATGGGACATAATTTGTAAGGAAAACGACAATTGTAGTCTTGCTATCATAAACTTCCAAGTGCAGAACAAGGCTCTTCTCCTAAAACATTTGTATAAATTTTATAAAAATGAGGGTTTTCCTTGTTCGGTTCAGTTGATCAGGGATGCCTATTATTACAACATAGTTCCTCATCTGGTCAAAATTTGTGATTCGTTCACGTGGAGAAGCATTATTGGCATGTCTACAGTTTTCAAAGCAATGTCATGATGTGAAGTGGGAGATGTCACCAATAATTTTTTTTGTCTAATCTATGGGGCAATGGATCCTTAGAAAATACCTTCCATAGACCTTTTCCCTTTCCCAAGGATAAATTATTTGCAATTAAAAAATTCCTATATTTTGCTGATATTACAGAAGGTTTTTTATCTTACTTTATATACTAAAGATTTCCAAGAGATGCAACATCTGCAGGTTATCATTGGAGGGGTTCAAATTGTGTTGCGTCAGAAGGATAAGTGGATTTATATTCCCACAAAAGGTGCTTATGTCCCACATAAATTTATGCTAGTAACTTTAGGAAAATATATACCTGATCATCGGCTTTCATAATGTATATGGAAAAGCAAAAGATGTCCAAGGACAAGTTTTTTTCTTGTTGATAGTACGCAATAGAATAATCAACACCAAGGAGATGTTGTTGAGAGGGCATTGGAAAGTAAATGATAATATAAATTGCATGTTTTGTCCTTGTGGGGTTCTAAAGGACTAGTCCTATCTATTTTTAAGACAATTTAATCTCTAGAATATAGACCTATTTGCGGATAGTGGAACTTGGGTCATGGTTTTGATGCAGTAGTGGTAGCCAAGAAGAGTTTTCCTGGACCCTCTGTATTTGAGATGTCATTGCAACATGCTGCATATTTGGAAAAAAACTAATAACAGAATTTTTGAAGGCATTGATACGTCTCAAATGTATCTATAATTTTTGATGCTCCATGCTTGTTTTTACACCATTTGCTTAGTGTTTCGTTATACTTCGTGGCGTTTTTATGCATTTTCCGGAACTAACCTATTAACAAGATGCCACAGTGCCAGTTCCATGTTTTCTGCTGTTTTTGTGTTTCAGAAAAGTTACACAGGAAATATTCTCGGAATTGGACGAAACAAAAGACGAACGTCCAGATATTAAACGAAGCTTCCAGAACACCAAAGAGGAGACGGAGCCGAGCCAGGGGCCAGCCTCACCATGAGGGGGCGCAGCCCAGCCCCTGGCCGCGCCCCTATGGGTGAGACCACCATGGTCCACCTCTGACACTGCCCCTTCGCCTATAAAGATCCCCCGACGGGAAAAACCTAAAGACCCGATCAATTTTCCAGAAACACATCGCGATCCGCCGCCGTCGTCGATCCGAGATCGGGAGGGTCCAGAAGCTCTTCCCGGCACCCTGCCGGAGAGGGGAATCTGAAGGAAATATGCCCTAGAGGCAATAATAATATTGTTATTATCATATTTCTTGTTCATGATAATGTTTATATTCCATGCTAGAATTGTATTAAGCGGAAACATTAATACTTGTGTGGTTTATGAACAAACACCGTATCCCTAGTAAGCCTCTACTAGACTAGCTCATTCATTAATGATGGTTAAGGTTTCCTAACCATAGACATGAGTTGTTGATTAATAATGAGGTCATGTCATTAGAAGAATGATATGATGGATAGACCCAAATTAAGCACAGCAATTAGATCGTGTCATTGTGTTCACAATTGCGTAGCTTTTCCTATGTCAGTATCCTATTCCTTAGACCATGAGATAATGCCACTCCCTGGTATCGGAAGAGAGCTTTGAGGTCATCAAACGTCATCCTATGAGAGGGTGATCATAAAGGTGTCTGCTGCTACTCGTGTGATGATGACGTGGGAGCAGTAAGTCCTTGTGCGTGGTGATGACCAGCCCGTTGGGAACCCCAAGAGAAAGGTATAATGAGTGTAGCGGCAAGTTTTCCCTCAGTTAAGAAACCAAGGTTTATCGAACAGGAGAAGGGAGACGATGACGACTGAAGGTGTTGTGGAACCTGCACACACACAAACAAATACTTTGTTCCCAACTTGCGATGAGGTTGTCAATCTCACCGGTTTGCTTGAAACAAAGGTTATGAGCGTATCGAGTGGAAAACAGTAGAGTATATGCGAGTAAAGTAAACAATGCAGGAAAAGTAAACAGGTGATTGCAATATGATTAAAATAGGACCGGGGTCCACAGTTCACTAGTGGTGTCTCTCCATAGATAAAATAACATGCTGGGTAAACAAATTACAGTTGGGCAATTGATAGAATAAAGATAACGTGATATGTCAAGAAGATCACTATGAGATTTACTCTGGGCATTACAACAAAATACATAGACCGCCATCCAACTGCATCTATGACTAATAATCCACCCCCGGGGATATCATCCGAACACCCTAGAAGTATTAAGTTGCGAACAACAGATAATTGCATTAAGCAAAGTGTGTAATGTAAACAAAGCATATGCCCTTGAGCATATGAATGTTGTTTTCTCCCTAGTAGCAACAGCACATCTACCACCTTAGAGGTTTCTGTCACTCCCCCAGGTGAAATAGAGACATGAACCCACTATCGAGCATAAATACCCCCTCTTGGAGTCACTAGCAACTACTCGGCCAAGATAGCTACTAACAACGGAGAGCATGCAAGATCATAAACAACATAGAGATAACAAAAGATATAATTTAGTACAGCAACTTAATCATAAACACCAATATTCATCGGATCCCAACAAACCAACATCATAGAATTACATAACGGTGATCTCAATCATGTAGGGCAGCTCATGAGATCTAAACATGAAGCACATGGTGGAGAAGACAACCATCTAGCTACTGCTATGGACCCATAGTCCAAGGTAGACTACTCACTCATCGCTCCGGAGGCAAGCATGGCGATGAAGAAGACCTCCGGTGGCGATTCCCCTCTCCGGCAGGGTGCCGGGAAGAGCTTCTGGACCCTCCCGATCTTCCGGTCGACGGCGGCGGCGGATCGCGATGTATTCTGGAAAACTGATCGGGCCTTAGGTTTTTCTCGTCGGGGGGTACTTATAGGCGAAGGGGCGATGTCAGAGGTGGAGCCAGGGGCTCTCACACAGGGGTGGCGCGGCTAGGGGCCAGGCCGCGCCGCCCCCTTGTGTGGGGCCCTGGTGGCCCCCCTCCGACACTTCTTCGGATCTCTGGAAGCTTCCGGGTAAAATATGACTTCAGGAACTTGTTTCGTCCAATTCCGAGAATATTTCCTGTGTATCACTTCTGAAACACAAAAACGGCAGAAAACAGGAAACTGGCACTGTGGCACTTCATTAATAGGTTAGTTCCGGAAAATGTATAAAAATGCCACTAAGTGTAACGGAACAATATGCAAATGGTGTAGAAACAAGCATGGATCATCAAAAATTATAGATACGTTTGAGACGTATCAGTGTCTCTCAGGTAATCGGAAAGTACTTGTTGGGTTGCATGTATCGAGATGGGATTTGTCCCTCCCATGTCGGAGAGATATACTCCGGGCCCACTCGGTAATCAATATCATACACCGTTTGCAAACACGTGATTAATGAGTTTAATCGCAGGGTGATATTGGATTGCAGAACGAGTAAAGAGTACTTGCTGTGAACGAGATTGAACTAGGTATGGCGATGCCGACGATCAAATCTCGGGCAAGTAAAATATCGTGAGACAAAGGAATTTGTATACGGGATTAATTGAATCCTGACATCGTGGTTCACCGATAATGATCTTCATTGAATATGTGGGAGTCAATATGGATTTCCAGATCCCTCTATTGATTATTGAGAGTGATCATGTCTGCACATTCTCAAACCCGTAGGGTCACACACTTAACGCTCATCGACGCTAGGGTAGTTTTGGAATTTATGGAAATTGTTTCAGAGAGTTACGGAATTGTTCCGGGAAGATGATTAATGATTTATTAATTAATTGAATTAATAAATGTTAATACATTTATTTATTTATTGGAAATAAATAAGGGCTAAAAAGTAGTCCATAATTAGTTTTGCTAATGGGCTAATTTAGTAGTCCGTTTAGACAGACTAATAAATAAATAAAGGCAAAAGAAAAGAAAAAAAGGTCAGGGCGCTTACCTGGGCCGGCTGGGCCGGCCGCTGCGCTGCCCCACGCCCCAGGCGGCACGCACTGGCTGCCGCCCACTTGGGCCAGGCCGACCGGCTGCTGGACCACACGCGTGCACGCGGCTCGCGAGTCGCGACGACGCCAGGCGATCGATCCCTCGATCGATGGCCGCGTTGGTTGGCTTGCTAGCCCATGCGATGGGTTGGCTTGGAGGCAGAGGACGTACGATGCAAGGCAGCTCTTCCCTGACAGCCAAGTAAAGTTTGTTTGCTTCGCAAGTTAATTGCACTGAGCGTCTATAAAAGGACTACCACACGGACGGGACGGTATGATTTTGATCAGCCGTCGCTGTCGCGATGCTGTGTATGCTGTAGCCTTTTTGCCCTAGTTTGACTAGATATTTTGCCCAATCTTCTTCCACCTCGCGCGCGTAGGCGAAGCCCTGCCCGCATATACTCTCCACCATAAGCACCACGCCATCGTGCTGCTGATCCCATCTACCACTCCACCACACCTTGCTGGACCGAGGAGGAGGAGTCGTCATTGCGCGGTACGTGTGCAACGCTCAAAGGCGCCGCCCGTTGTGGCGCTTGGATCGGATCGGATCGCGAGGAGGAGACGCTAGTATGACTACGCCGACCACGTTCATGTGAACGTTTCCGCTGTGCGATCTACAAGGGTATGTAGATCTGATTTCCCCGCTCGTTGTTTTTCATCTCGTAGATCAGATCTTGGCTGTTCTTGTTCGTATTCGTAGGAAATTTTTTTTTTCTATACTGCGAAACCCTTCAGTGATATCAGAGCGAGATCTATGCGTAGATATTTTACACGAGTAAAATGCAACCATGTTGTTGCGGGCGTTGATGTTTTCTGTTGCAAACCTCTATGTTGTGTATTTCTTATGGCGCGGCATAGTGAGATCGAAGCGGTCCAGGCCAACTTTACGTGACCTCGTTCGCGAGACCGGCTCCGCACTTGACGTGTGGCTTGTTCCACACATGCGGCTGGTGGATGCCAGTTTCTCTCACTATAGTAGTCATGTGATTTACAACGGATGTTAGCAACCATAATATCACCGTTGTGGCTTTGCGTAGATAAGAACCGTTCTTAAGCGTAGCTCCCATAAGCCATATAAAACATGCAATCAACAAATTAGAGGCGTCTAACTTGTTTTTGCAGGGAGTGTTTGTGATATGGTATTGCCACAAGATGTGATGTGTATATTGATATATGCGATGTATGCAATGATCATGTTTTGTAATATTTCACGACTTGCACGTCGATGAGTTCACAACCGGCAGGAGCCATATGGTTGTCTTTATAATTATGTATGACCTGTGTGTCATCTTCTTATACGCCATGTAATAGCTTTACTTTATCGCTAAGTAGTTAGCAATAGTCGTAGTTGCTATTCGTGATGGAGACAATCATGGTGAAGTGATGGAGATCATGCCGGTGCGCACAAGATGGAGATCAATGCACGAAGATTGGCTATACCATGTCACGTATTGTATATGCATGTGATGTTTATCATTTATGTATGCATCTTATTTTGCTTTGATCGCGATGGTAGCATTATAAGATGATCCCTCACACTTAATTTCAAGATAAAATGTGTTCACCCCTTGTATGCGCCGTTGCGAAAGATCGTCGTTTTGAATCATCACGTGATGATCGGGTGCTATAAACTCTACGTTCACATACAACGGGTGTAAGCCAGATTTACACATGCAAAAATACTTGGGTTAAACTTGACGAGCCTAGCATGTACAGACATGGCCTCGGAACACACGGACCGAAAGGTCAAGCATGAGTCATATAGATGATATGATCAACATATTGATGTTCACCATTAAAGCTACATCATCTCACGTGATGATCGGTCTTGGTGTAGTGAATTTGGATCATGCTTCACTAAACAACTTAGAGGGATGTTGAATTTAGTGAGAGTTCATTAGTAATTTGATTAACTTGAACTAATTATCATGAACTAAATCTTAGTGTATTTGCATAAGTCGTTGTAGTCTTTGGCAACCGTTTTCCACCGACACTTAGTTTTAATTGAGTTAATATAACTATAGAATTCTGGATAATCACTTTTCGGACTAGTGCCATTTAGTTAAAGTGTCAAGATCAAAGTTTAAGTCCTATTGCATTTTTAGCAAACCTCACTTGCTCTATGCGATTTAATAAGTTGTATTAATGTAAGAGCAACGATTCAAGTTTAGCATCTAAGATCATATTTGCCTCTATGAGAAATTGATCTTCAAAATTGTTTGAGAATCAAAGTGATCATCGAGCTGAAAGAATTGTTTCAGAAACAAACAAGAAGTGAAAGATATTTGATATCTAAAACTTTGATTGTTTGCAAAATGATGAAGTATAATTTAGTAAAAGAACATATGCTCATATTGTATGACTATATGCGAAGATTGAAGACGCTTGGCGTCCCGATCACCCAAAAGTTTGGGACTAATATATACTTGTATTCTTCCTCATAAACTATAGTAGTTTCATCATGAAAGTTGTCATGATAGGATGAATGAAAAGGTATCGGCTAAATTGTTTTGCTATACCAAAAGAATGCTAAAGAATGAAATCTAGAAGAATGCCAATTATATGATAATGGTGATCCACCTCAATGTGCAAGGCCATTAGTATTTGACTAACATCCTTTGGACCATATGTCAAATTCTTGACAGCACTATTGATGTTGATAGATTCTTCTAAATGGTGAGGAAACGCTAAATAGGATCTACAAAACTATTTGGTAGAAAAGGAAAAGACTGGAATTGTCCAGCTCAGGTATATAAACGATATACATGTTATAGATGTATTTCTTTGCTCGTTAACAATGTAATTCTTGGGTATTCGATACTGATTTGTTGGTATGAAATGTCATACAAAGCAACACTATACAAGAAGTACAATGGCCTAAGTAACTAGCAAAAGAATGTGGTAATGATGCGCGTTGAGAAATAAAATAAATTTGTTATTGTGTTTCCGTCGGCATCAAACCTAGCCTTGAAGATTTATTATGAACTAAATAATTGATATCTTGTTCTGGTATTATGAGAACAATTGTTGTTCATGTTATTACCATCTTCCATAATCGATGGATAGATTATTATAAATATTTTGGTAAAATAGACAGTTTATAACATTGATGCTAAAGGTCGCAAGACAAAACGAATTTCACTTATTTGAAACACCGCCGTTTAAGTCATATTGGAAACAAAACATGAAAGAAATTCCATATTGATAGATTTTTGAGTCATTTGATTTTGAATTGATTGACGCTTGTGAGACTTTTCCTAAAGATGATTAAATTCCATTCATGGGCCATGGACAGAACAAGCGACTAACTAAATGGAGATCATACATGTTGATGTATGTAGTTCATGGTGTGAAATCGATTGCGGTGTATTTTCTATTTCATCAATGACTCAAATAGATGTATGGTATATCTACTTGATGAGATAGAAATATGAAATGATTGAAACTGTTCAATTTATGAAGTGGAAATTATTGTAACAAGAAAATTCAAGTATTTATGATTGGATCATAATAGAGCGTATTTGAGTTACAAGTTTAGCAAACATCTATGAGTTAAGTGAATTGTTTCACAAACTTGCATCTCGTGAAACGCCATAGGAGTATGGAGTTTTCGATGGGTGTAATCAAACCTTGTTTGACATGGTTAGATCAATGATGAAATAAACTGCCAATATAATTTGTGGATTATGCTTTAGAGACTACCGCTTTTCACCGAATAGAGTGCCATCATAATCCGTTGAAATGACACCATACGAGTTATAGTTGTCTTTTCTTAAATTTTGGTATGCAAGGCATATGTGTAAAATGTTTACAACCAAAATCAGATTAGTAAGTCTTTGTAGGTTATCCCAAAGAATGTCGGTGGGTATTCCTTCCACTATGAACCCAAGCACATAGTGATTGTCGCTAAAAGGTGAATTTCTTAAGAAGAAGTTTTCTCGCGAAAGGTTTAAGTGGGAGGATAATAGAACTTGATGAGGTTTTTGAACCTGAGCAAGATGAGCAAAGTAGCGCAGCACCGGAAAATGTTCTGGAAGCGGCAACTGTATTCATGGCTCCTACACCTACAATATGTTGTAGTCCCAGACATCAAAGTTCCTATTTAACCAAGTTGGTCGTAATCAAATAGAAAGATCTGAGGACGAGATATTATTGGATAATAATAACCAACAATATACAAAGAAGCGGTGATGGGCCCTAACTTCGTCATATGGATTATTGTAGCAACAATTACATATTGAGATATGATAGTTGAATAAACGAAACAACGTTCCTCTACCGGAATGCTCACCATGGACGTGTACCTGACACGACCCAATGGGTTTTGTTGATTCAAAGGTTGCTAGATATGTATGCAAACTTCAATGGTAGAAGTAAGCATAACGGAGTTGGAATCTTCATTATGATGAAAATGTTAAAGTGTTAATTTCATAAAGATATTGAAGATGCTTGTATTAACAAGAAAGTAAGTGGGAGCGCTAAGACATATTTCTAATGCTTTATGTAGATGACATATTGGTCATTGGAAATTATGTGTTTTTCTTGACATTTGTTAAGATTTCATTGAAATTGGATTTTGATGAAAGACTTAGGTAAAACCAGAATATTGAGCATCAATGTCTATGTAGATAGATTGAGGCTTTAATATAGTTTTGCCAGAGTACATAGATGATATATTGAATTTGTTCAATATGGAAACAATAAGAATGGTTCTTGTTGCATGGAAGAGGTTGAAGCAAGAATCAAGTGTTTTGACACTTGATGAGTGAAACCACAAGAATGATTTTATCAATCTTGTGTACCATGATATGTAGATCCAGATATGTCCGATGCTCTAAAAGGTTACAAGCATTCATATGATGATTGTTGGACAATAGTAAAAATATTCTTATGTACTTTCGAAGAACTAAGAATATGTTATGTATGCAGAAGTGACAAATGGCTCCTTGCAATGTGTTACATTGGCTTTGTCACATATATAGGTAAAATTTAATCTCAATTTTAGGCTATTTGTTTTGAGTTAGAAGGTGGCACAATAAGATGGAAGAAAGTTCCATGATAACTTGGATGAGTTTCAAAGTTAGACATTGTGACGGATACTGCAACAAAGGCTTAGTATAATTGCTCGAGAAGCAGCAAAAGAACTAGATGTAGTTCTAAGTGTGCTAGTACTATATAGTTCTATTGTATGACAATATGTGACAACATAGTCTCGGCCAAGAAATTGAGGTCTCACCAGAAGACCAAGTTTATACGATGTCATCTCATGTCAAGATGAGTAATGCGTGATGACGCAAAAAGATATGCAAATACAAACGGACCTGAAAGTGTCAGACCCGTAGATAAGGTTTACCACGTGCAACGCGCATGAATAACACTGGAATGCCATAGGTGTTAAAGGTGCAAGTATGACTAGATTATTGACTCTAGTGCAAGTGGGAGACTGAAGGAAATATGCCCTAGAGGCAATAATAATATTGTTATTATCATATTTCTTGTTCATGATAATGTTTATATTCCATGCTAGAATTGTATTAAGTGGAAACATTAATACTTGTGTGGTTTGTGAACAAACACCGTATCCCTAGTAAGCCTCTACTAGACTAGCTCATTGATTAATGATGGTTAAGGTTTCCTAACCATAGACATGAGTTGTTGATTAATAATGAGGTCATGTCATTAGAAGAATGATATGATGGATAGACCCAAATTAAGCACAGCAATTAGATCGTGTCATTGTGTTCACAATTGCGTAGCTTTTCCTATGTCAGTATCCTATTCCTTAGACCATGAGATAATGCCACTCCCTGGTATCGGAAGAGAGCTTTGAGGTCATCAAACGTCATCCTATGAGAGGGTGATCATAAAGGTGTCTCTCAGGTAATCGGAAAGTACTTGTTGGGTTGCATGTATCGAGATGGGATTTGTCCCTCCCATGTCGGAGAGATATACTCCGGGCCCACTCGGTAATCAATATCATACACCGTTTGCAAACACGTGATTAATGAGTTTAATCGCAGGGTGATATTGGATTGCAGAACGAGTAAAGAGTACTTTCTATGAACGAGATTGAACTAGGTATGGCGATGCCGACGATCAAATCTCGGGCAAGTAAAATATCGTGAGACAAAGGAATTTGTATACGGGATTAATTGAATCCTGACATCGTGGTTCACCGATAATGATCTTCATTGAATATGTGGGAGTCAATATAGATTTCCAGATCCCTCTATTGATTATTGATGATGATCATGTCTGCACATTCTCGAACCCGTAGGGTCACACACTTAACGCTCATCGACGCTAGGGTAGTTTTGGAATTTATGGAAATTGTTTCAGAGAGTTACGGAATTGTTCCAGGAAGATGATTAATGATTTATTAATTAATTGAATTAATAAATGTTAATACATTTATTTATTTATTGGAAATAAATAAGGGCTAAAAAGTAGTCCATAATTAGTTTTGCTAACGGGCTAATTTAGTAGTCCGTTTAGACAGACTAATAAATAAAGAAAGGCAAAAGAAAAGAAAAAAAGGTCAGGGCGCTTACCTGGGCCGACTGGGCCGGCCGATGCGCTGCCCCCGCGCCCCAGGCGGCACGCACTGGCTGCCGCCCACTTGGGCCAGGCCGACCGGCTGCTGGACCACACGCGTGCACGCGGCTCGCGAATCGCGACGACGCCAGGCGATCGATCCCTCGATCGATGGCCGCGTTGGTTGGCTTGCTAGCCCATGAGATGGGTTGGCTTGGAGCGAGAGGACGTACGATGCAAGGCAGCTCTTCCCTGACAGCCAAGTAAAGTTTGTTTGCTTCGCAAGTTAATTGCACGGAGCGTCTATAAAAGGACTAGCACACGGACGGGACGGTATGATTTTGATCAGCCGTCGCTGCCCCGATGCTGTGTATGTTGTAGCCTTTTTGCCCTAGTTTGACTAGATATTTTGCCCAATCTTCTTCCACCTCGCGCGCGTAGGCGAAGCCCTGCCCGCATATACTCTCCACCATAAGCACCACGCCGTCGTGCTGCTGATCCCATCTACCACTCCACCACACCTTGCTGGACCGAGGTGGAGGAGTCGTCATTGCGCGGTACGTGTGCAACGCTTGGAGGCGCCGCCCGTTGTGGCGCTTGGATCGGATCGGATCGCGAGGAGGAGACGCTAGTATGACTACGCCGACCACGTTCATGTGAACGTTTCCGCTGTGCGATCTACAAGGGTATGTAGATCTGATTTCCCCGCTCGTTGTTTTTCATCTCGTAGATCAGATTTTGGCTGTTCTTGTTCGTATTCGTAGGAAATTTTTTTTTTCTATGCTGCGAAACCCTTCAGTGATATCAGAGCGAGATCTATGCGTAGATATTTTACACGAGTAAAATGCAACCATGTTGTTGCGGGCATTGATGTTTTCTGTTGCAAACCTCTATGTTGTGTATTTCTTATGGCGCGGCATAGTGAGATCGAAGCGGTCCAGGCCAACTTTACGCGACCTCGTTCGCGAGACCGGCTCCGCACTTGACGTGTGGCTTGTTCCACACATGCGGCTGGTGGATGCCAGTTTCTCTCACTATAGTAGTCATGTGATTTACAACGGATGTTAGCAACCATAATATCACCGTTGTGGCTTTGCGTAGATAAGAACCGTTCTTAAGCGTAGCTCCCATAAGCCATATAAAACATGCAATCAACAAATTAGAGGCGTCTAACTTGTTTTTGCAGGGAGTGTTTGTGATATGGTATTGCCACAAGATGTGATGTGTATATTGATATATGCGATGTATGCAATGATCATGTTTTGTAATATTTCACGACTTGCACGTCGATGAGTTCACAACCGGCAGGAGCCATATGGTTGTCTTTATAATTATGTATGACCTGTGTGTCATCTTCTTATACGCCATGTAATAGCTTTACTTTATCGCTAAGTAGTTAGCAATAGTCGTAGTTGCTATTCGTGATGGAGGCAATCATGGTGAAGTGATGGAGATCATGCCGGTGCGCACAAGATGGAGATCAATGCACGAAGATTGGCTATACCATGTCACGTATTGTATATGCATGTGATGTTTATCATTTATGTATGCATCTTATTTTGCTTTGATCGCGATGGTAGCATTATAAGATGATCCCTCACACTTAATTTCAAGATAAAATGTGTTCACCCCTTGTATGCGCCGTTGCGAAAGATCGTCGTTTTGAATCATCACGTGATGATCGGGTGCTATAAACTCTACGTTCACATACAACGGGTGTAAGCCAGATTTACACATGCAAAAATACTTGGGTTAAACTTGACGAGCCTAGCATGTACAGACATGGCCTCGGAACACACGGACCGAAAGGTCAAGCATGAGTCATATAGATGATATGATCAACATATTGATGTTCACCATTAAAGCTACATCATCTCACGTGATGATCGGTCTTGGTGTAGTGAATTTGGATCATGCTTCACTAAACAACTTAGAGGGATGTTGAATTTAGTGAGAGTTCATTAGTAATTTGATTAACTTGAACTAATTATCATGAACTAAATCTTAGTGTATTTGCATAAGTCGTTGTAGTCTTTGGCAACCGTTTTCCACCGACACTTAGTTTTAATTGAGTTAATATAACTATAGAATTCTGGATAATCACTTTTCGGACTAGTGCCATTTAGTTAAAGTGTCAAGATCAAAGTTTAAGTCCTATTGCATTTTTAGCAAACCTCACTTGCTCTATGCGATTTAATAAGTTGTATTAATGTAAGAGCAACGATTCAAGTTTAGCATCTAAGATCATATTTGCCTCTATGAGAAATTGATCTTCAAAATTGTTTGAGAATCAAAGTGATCATCGAGCTGAAAGAATTGTTTCAGAAACAAACAAGAAGTGAAAGATATTTGATATCTAAAACTTTGATTGTTTGCAAAATGATGAAGTATAATTTAGTAAAAGAACATATGCTCATATTGTATGACTATATGCGAAGATTGAAGACGCTTGGCGTCCCGATCACCCAAAAGTTTGGGACTAATATATACTTGTATTCTTCCTCATAAACTATAGTAGTTTCATCATGAAAGTTGTCATGATAGGATGAATGAAAAGGTATCGGCTAAATTGTTTTGCTATACCAAAAGAATGCTAAAGAATGAAATCTAGAAGAATGCCAATTATATGATAATGGTGATCCACCTCAATGTGCAAGGCCATTAGTATTTGACTAACATCCTTTGGACCATATGTCAAATTCTTGACAGCACTATTGATGTTGATAGATTCTTCTAAATGGTGAGGAAACGCTAAATAGGATCTACAAAACTATTTGGTAGAAAAGGAAAAGACTGGAATTGTCCAGCTCAGGTATATAAACGATATACATGTTATAGATGTATTTCTTTGCTCGTTAACAATGTAATTCTTGGGTATTCGATACTGATTTGTTGGTATGAAATGTCATACAAAGCAACACTATACAAGAAGTACAATGGCCTAAGTAACTAGCAAAAGAATGTGGTAATGATGCGCGTTGAGAAATAAAATAAATTTGTTATTGTGTTTCCGTCGGCATCAAACCTAGCCTTGAAGATTTATTATGAACTAAATAATTGATATCTTGTTCTGGTATTATGAGAACAATTGTTGTTCATGTTATTACCATCTTCCATAATCGATGGATAGATTATTATAAATATTTTGGTAAAATAGACATTTTATAACATTGATGCTAAAGGTCGCAAGACAAAACGAATTTCACTTATTTGAAACACCGCCGTTTAAGTCATATTGGAAACAAAACATGAAAGAAATTCCATATTGATAGATTTTTGAGTCATTTGATTTTGAATTGATTGACGCTTGTGAGACTTTTCCTAAAGATGATTAAATTCCATTCATGGGCCATGGACAGAACAAGCGACTAACTAAATGGAGATCATACATGTTGATGTATGTAGTTCATGGTGTGAAATCGATTGCGGTGTATTTTCTATTTCATCAATGACTCAAATAGATGTATGGTATATCTACTTGATGAGATAGAAATATGAAATGATTGAAACTGTTCAATTTATGAAGTGGAAATTATTGTAACAAGAAAATTCAAGTATTTATGATTGGATCATAATAGAGCGTATTTGAGTTACAAGTTTAGCAAACATCTATGAGTTAAGTGAATTGTTTCACAAACTTGCATCTCGTGAAACGCCATAGGAGTATGGAGTTTTCGATGGGTGTAATCAAACCTTGTTTGACATGGTTAGATCAATGATGAAATAAACTGCCAATATAATTTGTGGATTATGCTTTAGAGACTACCGCTTTTCACCGAATAGAGTGCCATCATAATCCGTTGAAATGACACCATACGAGTTATAGTTGTCTTTTCTTAAATTTTGGTATGCAAGGCATATGTGTAAAATGTTTACAACCAAAATCAGATTAGTAAGTCTTTGTAGGTTATCCCAAAGAATGTCGGTGGGTATTCCTTCCACTATGAACCCAAGCACATAGTGATTGTCGCTAAAAGGTGAATTTCTTAAGAAGAAGTTTTCTCGCGAAAGGTTTAAGTGGGAGGATAATAGAACTTGATGAGGTTTTTGAACCTGAGCAAGATGAGCAAAGTAGCGCAGCACCGGAAAATGTTCTGGAAGCGGCAACTGTATTCATGGCTCCTACACCTACAATATGTTGTAGTCCCAGACATCAAAGTTCCTATTTAACCAAGTTGGTCGTAATCAAATAGAAAGATCTGAGGACGAGATATTATTGGATAATAATAACCAACAATATACAAAGAAGCGGTGATGGGCCCTAACTTCGTCATATGGATTATTGTAGCAACAATTACATATTGAGATATGATAGTTGAATAAACGAAACAACGTTCCTCTACCGGAATGCTCACCATGGACGTGTACCTGACACGACCCAATGGGTTTTGTTGATTCAAAGGTTGCTAGATATGTATGCAAACTTCAATGGTAGAAGTAAGCATAACAGAGTTGGAATCTTCATTATGATGAAAATGTTAAAGTGTTAATTTCATAAAGATATTGAAGATGCTTGTATTAACAAGAAAGTAAGTGGGAGCGCTAAGACATATTTCTAATGCTTTATGTAGATGACATATTGGTCATTGGAAATTATGTGTTTTTCTTGACATTTGTTAAGATTTCATTGAAATTGGATTTTGATGAAAGACTTAGGTAAAACCAGAATATTGAGCATCAATGTCTATGTAGATAGATTGAGGCTTTAATATAGTTTTGCCAGAGTACATAGATGATATATTGAATTTGTTCAATATGGAAACAATAAGAATGGTTCTTGTTGCATGGAAGAGGTTGAAGCAAGAATCAAGTGTTTTGACACTTGATGAGTGAAACCACAAGAATGATTTTATCAATCTTGTGTACCATGATATGTAGATCCAGATATGTCCGATGCTCTAAAAGGTTACAAGCATTCATATGATGATTGTTGGACAATAGTAAAAATATTCTTATGTACTTTCGAAGAACTAAGAATATGTTATGTATGCAGAAGTGACAAATGGCTCCTTGCAATGTGTTACATTGGCTTTGTCACATATATAGGTAAAATTTAATCTCAATTTTAGGCTATTTGTTTTGAGTTAGAAGGTGGCACAATAAGATGGAAGAAAGTTCCATGATAACTTGGATGAGTTTCAAAGTTAGACATTGTGACGGATACTGCAACAAAGGCTTAGTATAATTGCTCGAGAAGCAGCAAAAGAACTAGATGTAGTTCTAAGTGTGCTAGTACTATATAGTTCTATTGTATGACAATATGTGACAACATAGTCTCGGCCAAGAAATTGAGGTCTCACCAGAAGACCAAGTTTATACGATGTCATCTCATGTCAAGATGAGTAATGCGTGATGACGCAAAAAGATATGCAAATACAAACGGACCTGAAAGTGTCAGACCCGTAGATAAGGTTTACCACGTGCAACGCGCATGAATAACACTGGAATGCCATAGGTGTTAAAGGTGCAAGTATGACTAGATTATTGACTCTAGTGCAAGTGGGAGACTGAAGGAAATATGCCCTAGAGGCAATAATAATATTGTTATTATCATATTTCTTGTTCATGATAATGTTTATATTCCATGCTAGAATTGTATTAAGTGGAAACATTAATACTTGTGTGGTTTGTGAACAAACACCGTATCCCTAGTAAGCCTCTACTAGACTAGCTCATTGATTAATGATGGTTAAGGTTTCCTAACCATAGACATGAGTTGTTGATTAATAATGAAGTCATGTCATTAGAAGAATGATATGATGGATAGACCCAAATTAAGCACAGCAATTAGATCGTGTCATTGTGTTCACAATTGCGTAGCTTTTCCTATGTCAGTATCCTATTCCTTAGACCATGAGATAATGCCACTCCCTGGTATCGGAAGAGAGCTTTGAGGTCATCAAATGTCATCCTATGAGAGGGTGATCATAAAGGTGTCTCTCAGGTAATCGGAAAGTACTTGTTGGGTTGCATGTATCGAGATGGGATTTGTCCCTCCCATGTCGGAGAGATATACTCCGGGCCCACTCGGTAATCAATATCATACACCGTTTGCAAACACGTGATTAATGAGTTTAATCGCAGGGTGATATTGGATTGCAGAACGAGTAAAGAGTACTTTCTATGAACGAGATTGAACTAGGTATGGCGATGCCGACGATCAAATCTCGGGCAAGTAAAATATCGTGAGACAAAGGAATTTGTATACGGGATTAATTGAATCCTGACATCGTGGTTCACCGATAATGATCTTCATTGAATATGTGGGAGTCAATATAGATTTCCAGATCCCTCTATTGATTATTGATGGTGATCATGTCTGCACATTCTCGAACCCGTAGGGTCACACACTTAACGCTCATCGACGCTAGGGTAGTTTTGGAATTTATGGAAATTGTTTCAGAGAGTTACGGAATTGTTCCAGGAAGATGATTAATGATTTATTAATTAATTGAATTAATAAATGTTAATACATTTATTTATTTATTGGAAATAAATAAGGGCTAAAAAGTAGTCCATAATTAGTTTTGCTAACGGGCTAATTTAGTAGTCCGTTTAGACAGACTAATAAATAAAGAAAGGCAAAAGAAAAGAAAAAAAGGTCAGGGCGCTTACCTGGGCCGGCTGGGCCGGCCGATGCGCTGCCCCCGCGCCCCAGGCGGCACGCACTGGCTGCCGCCCACTTGGGCCAGGCCGACCGGCTGCTGGACCACACGCGTGCACGCGGCTCGCGAATCGCGACGACGCCAGGCGATCGATCCCTCGATCGATGGCCGCGTTGGTTGGCTTGCTAGCCCATGAGATGGGTTGGCTTGGAGCGAGAGGACGTACGATGCAAGGCAGCTCTTCCCTGACAGCCAAGTAAAGTTTGTTTGCTTCGCAAGTTAATTGCACGGAGCGTCTATAAAAGGACTAGCACACGGACGGGACGGTATGATTTTGATCAGCCGTCGCTGCCCCGATGCTGTGTATGTTGTAGCCTTTTTGCTCTAGTTTGACTAGATATTTTGCCCAATCTTCTTCCACCTCGCGCGCGTAGGCGAAGCCCTGCCCGCATATACTCTCCACCATAAGCACCACGCCGTCGTGCTGCTGATCCCATCTACCACTCCACCACACCTTGCTGGACCGAGGTGGAGGAGTCGTCATTGCGCGGTACGTGTGCAACGCTTGGAGGCGCCGCCCGTTGTGGCGCTTGGATCGGATCGGATCGCGAGGAGGAGACGCTAGTATGACTACGCCGACCACGTTCATGTGAACGTTTCCGCTGTGCGATCTACAAGGGTATGTAGATCTGATTTCCCCGCTCGTTGTTTTTCATCTCGTAGATCAGATCTTGGCTGTTCTTGTTCGTATTCGTAGGAAATTTTTTTTTTCTATGCTACGAAACCCTTCAGAATCACCACCGGAGGTCTTCTTCATTGCCATGCTTGCCTCCGGCGCGATGAGTGAGTAGTCAAACTTGGACTATGGGTCCATAGCAGTAGCTAGATGGTTGTCTTCTCCACCATGTGCTTCATGTTTAGATCTCGTGAGCTGCCTTACATGATCGAGATCAACCGTTATGTAATTCTACATGTTGTGTTTGTTGTGATCCGATGAATATTGGTGTTATGTTGAGTTGATGTGCTGAATCATTTATCTTATGTTATCTCTATTTTGTTTATGATCTTGCATGCTCTCCGTTGTTAGTAGCTATCTTGGCCAAGTAGATACTAGTGACTCCAAGAGGGGGTATTTATGCTCGATAGTTGGGTTCATGCCTCTATTTAATCTGGGGGAGTGACAGAAACCTCTAAGGTTGTAGATGTGATGTTGCCACTAGGGAGAAAACAACATTCTTATGTCCAAGGGCATATGCTTTATTTACATTACACACTTTGCTTAATGCAGTTATCTGTTGTTCACAACTTAATACTCATGGGGTGTTCGGGCGATATCCCAGTGGGTGGATTATTAGTTATAGATGCAGTTGGATGGCGGTCTATGTATTTTGTTGTAATGCCCAGAGTAAATCTCATAGTGATACTCGCGACATATGCGTGTTATCTTTATTCTATCAATTGCCCAACTGTAATTTGTTTACCCAGTATGTGTTATTTATCTTATGGAGAGACACCACTAGTGAACTATGGACCCCGGTCCAATTTCCTTTATATTGCTATCACCTGTTTACTTTACTCGCACTATTTACTTTCTCGCATATTACTATTGCTTTCCACTCGATACGCTCATACCTTTGTTTACAGCAAACCGGTGAGATTGACAACCTCATCGTAAGTTGGGAGCAATGTACTTGGTTGTGTTGTGTGCAGGTTCCACGTTGCTGCTGGTGCAAAGCAAAGCCTGGACGAGGCGCCTAATAAAATATCCGGAGCTGTCGCTAAGCTTGCAGGCATCACCTTCTGGAGTTTGGCTTTTTCCTATTGGACGATAAACCTTGGTTTCTTACTGAGAGAAAATTGCTGCTATACTCATCATACCTTCCTTTTGGGGTTCCCAACTGGACGGTGATTTACATCAACACCTCGCAACAAGCAACAAATTTTCTGGCGCCGTTGCCAAGGAAAAAGAAGACTTCTGCAAGGGGAGTTTCACACGCACATCCTTTACTTTGTTTTAAGTTTTGCTTTTACTTTATTTTTGCTTGCATCATTTTATCAAAAACACAAAAAAATTAGTTTCCTTTATAGTTGTTATTTCTTTACTTTTAGTTCATTATGTTGTTCCCTAAGTACGTTTTGGAGGACCTCTCAGTAGGTAGTGGTTCTATTATTGGGAAAAGTAACATCGAGGAGTTCTTTAATCATATTAGCATGCATAAAGATGTTGAGGAAAAACCTTTGGCTGAGCTTGCTTCTAGTTATGAAGTTGCTTCTGCTTATTTAGTTCACATGTTGGAAGCTAGGTTCACTAGCCTTAATCCTTTTATGCAATACATGTTTCTTAAGCTTCATGATATTGAAGACTCCGAAAAGAAAGATTTTATCTTGGAGACTTTCGTAAAGAATTTAGAGATGTTGTTATTGAAGCTAGGAAAGTTTTTAAGCGTTTTAATATGCTTGGTTCACCTGTTAATGTTGTTGGTACAACCAAAGAAGATTTCAAAGTACCAATACCTTGCAAACTTGTAGGAATGCTTGAAGCTTTAGAAAAGAATTTTAATTGGATTTGTCCTAAAAATCTCTTTGATGAAAGTAGTGTACCAAAGCGTGATTACAAGGATACTCAAAAACTCATTTGGACACAATTCAATTTATTGTTGAAAATACTTCTAGAGTTGATCTTAATGCCTCTTTCGAAAATACTTGATTTGCACTTTCTGTGCCTAGCTCAAAGGCGTTAAAGAAAAGCACTCTTGGGAGATAACCCATTGTTTTACTTTCAGTACTTTTTATTTTACTTGAGTCTTTTAAGTTATTACTACTGTAATAACCTCTCCTTATCCTTTTTATTTCGTTGTTGTGCCAAGAGAAGCAGGTAAGATTTGGGGATATTGCTGTCCTGAAACAGATTTTGGTGCTGCACCGTACAAATTTGTGAAAATTCTCAGTATATCTTTTTGACCTGAGATTTCTTGTGCATATGCCCCAGGTTATATCCAAACTTTCATTAGTTATACACTTTTTGATTTGAGCAACAGAAAACCCTCGAAAAAATCGACCTTTGTCAGATGTTCTGTTTTGACAGATTTCTGCCACTATTTGTGTTTGCCTCTTTATCGCTTTCTTTTTTAGTTCTTTTGATCACGGAACTTTTGGCGAAGTTTCTACAGTAGTATATGCTTTATATGTGGTGGTTTTGAGTTGAAATCTGAAGCAAAAAGGGTTTGATTCAATATTATGCTTATACTAATGTTGCTAATAGAATTTTGTTTAGTTTTGTATGAAGGGAGTTTTCAAGTGTAGGGATTGGAGAATGATGAGATGAGTTGAAGAATGGACAAAAGCTCAAGCTTGGGGATGCCCATGTGATACGTCCATTTTGCATCACTATTTTGTATCATAATTTACTGTTATTCATTGATATATTTCATATTTAGAGATGATACTTATGTTGTTTCCTCTGTTTTTACATGTTTGATGATTGTTGGAGGATTTGCTGCTGGAGTCAGGATTCTGCTGGAAAAGGACCGTCAAGACACCATATTTCGGAAGATCAGGAAAATTCCAGAAAAATACCAGAAAATTATATTTTGCCGAAAGACTCCGGAAGCCAGAAGGAGGAGGCGGGAGGAGCCAGGGGGTAGGCTCACACATAGGGGGCGCGGCCTGGCCCATGGCCGCGCCGGCCTAGTGTGAGGCCACCCTGGCCCACTTCAGGTCTCACCCCTTCGCGTACTTCATCATCCCCGAAAACCTAAGTCAGGGGGGCTCAGAGAGAGACACCGCCGCCTCTGCGGGGCGGAAAATATCAGAGAGAGAAAAGCTCTCTGGCAGAGAGAAATCTGCCAGAGAAATTCCTTCCCGGAGAGGGGAGATCATCGCCATCGTCATCACCATCGCACCGGACTTCATCGGGATCATCATCATCATCATCTCTATCTCCAGCACCTTCATCTCCACCATCACCATGCCATCCCGCTGTAACATCTTGAGTTGAATCTTGTCAAATTCTTAGGGGAAACTTTCCCGGTGTTGATTACTCTTGTGGTTGATGCTATTGAGTGGAACCGTTGAATTAAGGTTTATGTTTAGATTGTTATTTACCATTATTTCACCTCTGATCATGATCCATATGATGTCTTGTGAGTAGTTCGTTTAGTTCTTGAGGACATGGGAGAAGTCAAGTCGTTAGTAGTGGAATTATGTTGAGTAATATTTAATGGTTTGATATTTATTTGTTGTGGTGCTATTTCACTAGTGGTGTCATGTGAACATTGACTACATGATACTTCACCATTTATGGGCCTAGTGAGATGCATTGTGTATTTGGCTACCAATTGTGGGGTTGCTGGAGTGACAGAAACCTAAACCTCCGTTGGAAAACCATTGCACCAGGGAGCGTAGGATCTCAGAGTTTAAAGCCGTGGTTAGATTTATCTTAATTACTTTCTTGTATTTGCGGATGCTTGCAAGGGGTATAATCACAAGTGTGTATTTATCCTAGTAAGGGTAGTGCGCTAGCACAGGTTCACCCCCATAACACTTATCAAACTAGTAAAGATTATTTAGCGGAATGAAGCGAAAGCACTTGACAGAAACTCCCGTGTGTCCTTGAGAACGTTTGGTCATCATAAGTTACACAACCGGCTTGTCCTTTGCTAAAGAAAGGATTGGGCCACTTGCTGCAATTATTACTATTGTCTTTTATTTACTTGCACTTTATTTATTTGCATTACCAAATACCCTTGAAAACCCGTTTGCTAGTATTTACAGTGAAACCTTGATCAAAACCACTTGTCAACACCTTCTGCTCCTTGTTGGGTTCGACACTCTTATTTATCGAAAGTACTACGATACACCCCTATACTTGTGGGTCATCAAGACTATTTTATGGCGCCGTTGCCGGGGAGTGAAGCGCTATTGAAGAGTGGAATTGGTAAAGGTAACCGTCGCTATGAGTATTTTTTATTTTTGTCTTTTACTTTTATTTTATTTTGCTATGGAGAATTCTCCATTTGGTTTCCTATTTGGGAACACTTCTACAACTGCTGCACATGTTGATGAGCCACCACCACCACCTGCTCAATTAGATCCCTTTAAAATACCTATGAAAATTGTTGAGCGTGTTATGGATAACTGCTATTCAGGAGATGGAACTGTCCATCCGGGTGATAACTTACTTTTTATACATGAATTATGTGAGTTGTTCAAGTGTGCAGGTATTTCACCAAGCCGGGTCAAGAGGAAGCTATTCTCTTTATCATTGAAAGGCAGAGCTGAGGAGTGGTATCGGCTGCTTAAAGATGGTCCATCTATTGCATGGAGGGAAATTGTACCTCTCTTTTATTCCAAGTTTTATCCTCCAAGTGAAATTCATAAAGATCGTAATCGGATATATAACTTTTGGCCTCATGATGGAGAGAGTATTGCCCAAGCGTGGGGGAGACTAAAGTTACTAATGCTCAAATGCCCCATTCATGAGCTCCCTAATAATATTGTTATTGATAATTTTTATGCGAGGCTTGCTCTTCCTGATAAGGATTATTTGGATGCTTCTTGTTTTGGATCATTTACTCATATGAAGGAAGATGCTAAGTGGAATCTCCTTGACCGTATCCAAGAAAATGCTGAAGGATGGGAAAACGACAAAGGCAGGAAGTCAGGTATAAATTATGATTATGAATGCATTAAAACTTTTATGGGAACCGATGACTTTCATAGTGTTAGCATTGCTTATGGTCTTGATTCTCGAATACTTGCTAATTGTCTTAAGGCTTTTGCCTCTTATCTTGATGTTCCGAAGAAAGATTGGAACAAATATCATGCGCTTATAAAAATTCTATTAGTCATATTCCTGCTGCAGCTACTGAAGTTTGTATTGTTGATAGCATTGTGCCTAAACCTTATTTTGAGAAGACACCTTTCCCTGCTAAGGTAAAAAGGTATTCTACTTTGGTTAGTGTGTCTAATAAATGCACTAAGAAAGCTGTAGAGCCTGATGAGAAAATTACTATTAAGTCTCCTGTAGCTATATTGAAGGACCTTGTTACTAAAGATGTAGGGGATGAATATATTTTTTTTGTGAAGATGCTTCTAACATTCTCTCACATCCTAAAAGGCATAGGAAAACATGTGTTCCTATTATTTCTGTCAGGATTGGAGATCATTGCTATTATGGTTTATGTGACATTGGTGCTAGTGCAAGTGCCATTCCCTTAGAGCTTTACAAAGAAATTATGCATGAGATTGGCGCTTGTGAACTTGAAGATATTGATGTGGTTGTTCAGCTTGCTAACAGAGATACTGTTTGGCCTCTTGGTATTATTCGAGATGTGGAAGTTCTATGCGGTAAGACTAAATACCCCACTGATTTTCTAGTACTTGGTAAGGAGGCTAGTAGAACTTGTCCTATTATTTTTGGTAGACCCTTTTGAATACGTGTGGCACCGTGATAGACTGTAAGAAGGAGAAAATTTTCACTAAGTTTAATGGAGAGTCTTATGAGTTTAATTTTTCCAAGTTTGCTAAGACTTCTTATGAAAATAACATGCCTAATGAAATTTTTTGAGTTGAACAGCTTGCTTCTATTGCTCTTGCTCCTAATAATGCTTTGCAGCAATTCATGGAAGATCATGAAAGTGATGTTTTCAGTAAGGAAAGAGAAGAGATTGACAACATTTTCCTTCATCAACAACCATTAATCAAGCACAATTTACCTCTGGAGGATCTTGGTACCACTTTGCCACCTAAGGAAGATCCTGTTTTTGAATTAAAACCTCTACCTGATGATCTTAAATATGCTTATATAGATGATAAGAAAATATATCCTGTTATTATTAGTTCTAAGCTTTCAGGAAAGGAAGAAGAAAGGTTATTGGAGATATTGAGGAAACACCGAGGAGCTATGGGATATACTCTTGATGATTTAAAAGGGATTTGTCCCACTTTTTGTCAGCATGCTATTAACATGGAGAAAGACGCGAAGCCGGTTGTGGAGCATCAACGCCGCTTAATTCCCAAGATGAAGGATGTGGTAAGAAATGAGGTATTAAAGCTCCTTGATGCTGGTATTATTTATCCTATTGCTAATAGTCAATGGGTTAGTCCTGTTCATTGTGTTCCTAAGAAAGGAGGTATGACTGTTGTGCCTAATGAGAATAACGAGCTTATTCCTCAAAGGGTAATAGTTGGTTATAGGATGTGCATTGACAATAGAAAAGTTAACAAGGTTACTAAGAAAGATCATTATCCTTTACCATTTATAGATCAGATGTTAGAAAGGTTGTCTAAGAAGTCGCACTTTTGTTTTCTTGATGGTTATTCCGGTTTCTCTCAGATTGCTATTAGAAAGGAAGATCAAGAGAAAACCACCTTTACTTGTCCTTATGGAACTTATGCTTATAGACGCATGCCTTTTGGTTTATGCAATGCTCCTGCTACTTTTCAAAGATGCATGTCTGCTATTTTTCATGGCTTTTGTGAAGAAATTATGGAGGTTTTCATGGATGACTTCTCCGTCTATGGAACTTCTTTTGATAATTGTTTGCACAATCTTGATAAAGTTTTGCAAAGGTGTGAAGAAACTAATCTTGTTCTTAATTGGGAGAAATGCCACTTTATGGTAAATGAAGGAATTGTCCTTGGACATAAAATTTCTGAAAGAGGTATTGAAGTTGACAGAGCAAAAGTTGAGGCAATTGAGAAAATGCCCTGTCCAAGAGATGTTAAAGGTATTCGTAGTATTCTTGGTCATGCTGGTTTCTATAGGAGGTTTATTAAAGATTTCTCTAAGATTTCAAATCCTCTTACCAATCTTCTTCAAAAAAATGTACCATTTGTCTTTGATGATGATTGTAAGGAAGCTTTCGAAACTCTTAAGAAGGCTTTAACTACTGCTCCTATTGTTCAACCACCTAATTGGAATTTACCCTTTGAAATTATGTGTGATGCTAGTGATTTTGCTGTTGGTGCTGTTCTTGGACAGTGCGTAGATAATAAGTTGAATGTTATTCATTATGCTAGTAAGACTCTTGATGTTGCTCAGAAGAATTATGCTACCACTGAGAAAGAGTTTCTTGCTGTTGTTTTTGCATGTGATAAGTTTAGATCTTACATTATTGATTCTAAAGTTACTATTTATACTATTCACGCTGCTATTAGATATCTTATGACTAAGAAGGATGCTAAGCCTAGGCTTATTAGATGGGTGTTACTTTTACAAGAATTTGATTTGCATATCGTAGATAGGAAAGGTGCTGAAAATCCTGTGGCTGACAATTTGTCTAGATTGGAAAACATTTCTTTTGATCCTATTCCTGTTAATGATAGTTTTCCAAACGAACAGTTGGCTGCAATAAACGTAACTTCACGAGACCTTCCTTGGTATGCTGATTATGCTAACTTTATTGTTTCCAAGTATTTGCCTTCAACCTTTACAGCTCAGCAAAGAAGGAAATTCTTTTATGATTTGAGGCATTATTTTTGGGATGACCCACACTTATATAAAGAAGGAGTTGATGGTATTATGCGAAGATGCGTACCAGAATATGAGCAACAAGAAATATTAAGAAAATGACATGGAAGCGCTTATGGAGGACATCATGCTAGAGATAGAACCGCACAAAAGGTTCTACAATCAGGTTTTTATTGGCCAACCCTCTTTAAAGATGCTAGAAGGTATGTTTTATCTTGCGATGAATGTCAAAGAGTTGGTAATATTTCTAGACGCAATGAAATGCCTATGAGCTACACTCTTGTTATTGAACCGTTTGATTGTTGGGGATTTGACTTTATGGGTCCTTTTTCTCCTTCAAAAGGCTATACCCACATACTTGTTGTTGTTGATTATGTTACTAAATGGGTAGAAGCCATACCTACAAAGAGTGCTGATGGTGAGACTTCATAAAAAATGCTTAAGGATGTTATTTTTCCTAGGTTTGGTGTGCCTAGATATCTTATGACTGACGGAGGTTCTCATTTTATTCACGGTGGTTTTAGAAAAACTCTTGCTAGATATGATGTTAATCATAGAATTGCTTCTGCTTATCATCCTCAAACTAGTGGGCAGGTAGAGATTTCAAATAGAGAGATCAAGTCTATCTTGCAGAAGACTGTTAATAGATCTAGGAAAAACTGGGCTAGCAAGTTAAACGATGCTTTATAGGCTTATAGAACTGCTTATAAGAACCCCATGGGCATGTCTCCTTATAAGATGGTTTACGGAAAAGCGTGTCACTTGCCTTTAGAATTAGAACACAAAGCTTTTTGGGCAGTGAGAGAGCTTAATAGGGATTTTAAACTCGCCGGTAAGAAAAGGTTGTTAGATTTGAGTTCTCTAGATGAGTGGAAAAACGAAGCGTATGAGAATGCCAGACTTTTCAAAGAGAAAGTCAAGCAATGGCATGATAAGAGAATTCTTAAAAGAGAGTTTCATGTTGGTGAGAAAGTTCTATTGTATAGGTCTCGTCTCAGATTTTTTGCAGGAAAATTACTCTCTAAATGGGAAGGACCATATGTTATTGTTGAAGTGTACCACTCAGGTGCAATAAAGATTGCTTCATTGAAAGATGACACTACACAAGTGGTGAATGGGCAAAGACTCAAACATTATATTGCTGGAGATTCTTATAATGAAGATGTTGATGTTATTGAAACAGTTTCTCCGGAAGAATTCATCCAGGACAATGTGCAGAAACCTGCAGAGTTCGTTTTTGAATAAGTAACAATTCTAGTCAGAAAAGGTTCGCGAAAAACTCTTCCTTTATTATTTTTGTTGTTTTTACTAAATATGAAAAATCATGAGACGAAAACGGGCAGGAAAAGGAGTCCGGGTGCTCCTCACACACAGGGGGTGCGGGCCCACCCCTAGCCGCGCCGCCCTGGTGTGATGACACCTCGGAACTCGTTTCCGTCCCAGTTTCCTCCTGTGATTTTGCTTCAATGTATAATTTTCGCCTATATAATCCCCCGGAGTCTCCGAGGTCTGTATATCGTTTTCTCATCGTGTTTTGTTTCGAGCTGTTTCTGTCAGGGGATTGTTCTCAGCTTTGGAGTTGCGATGCCTTCATCCGGTCCATCCGAGGAGAACCCTCTTGCGGATATCATTAATCCGTATATGAGGGAACTGAAGATGCATCCGAAGGAGTTGTTGCTCAAAGATGGGGAGTTGCAGATCAAAGATGTCCAAGTCTCCAAGGGGGAAGGAAGTCTCGAAGCCAGGATGGAAGCACTGGAACAAGAAGTTTTTAAATACAAGAAGAAGGCGGAACGCGAGGTGGACATCATCCATAGGATTAATCAAGAGCTTGTTACCAAGTATAAGAAGGAGACTACAGAACTTCGGTAGGACATCTTTTCGCTCCATGAGACCACTAACCAATTACAAGCACAACTCTACGACTTGCAGAACCAAAACTGTGAGTATGAAGCTAGATTTCAAGAAATGAGTGCTGCTGCAAGTTTCAGGATATTGGAGACCAAGACATCCTTCCTTGACGTCGGACCTCTGCCTTGGAAGTACGATGATGATAAGGACTCACCACCACCGCCGAAGGAGTAATTCATCATGGTATAGGCATCCCCTTGGCTTGCCCCAAGCTTGGGGGAGTGCCACGGTATCACATCATCACCTTTTTACTCATTTACTTTTCAAGTAGAGTCATATCATGAATAGAGAAGTTATCTTATAGAATAGTTTGCAGTGTGGAAGTATCCTCCTTAGTTGGTTATCTATGTATCCCTTGGTGTGAGTTGCGGTAATGGAATATTAATGAGAAGTTTTATCATTTACTTTCCGCACACTTTATTTTAGTTTGCAATGTTTCTTATATGATTAGTCTTGTTGATTAGTATTGGTATCACTTTGGGAGCATGAGTAAATTTAGTTGGTTTTGGCAAACTTAGCTTGGTCAGTAGCAACATTACCTTGAGGTTTGAGTAGAAAAGAAGAAAGAAGTGCTTGTAGTTACATCACTTCAGTTTTCCTTATGACTGGCTTATAAGCATTATTATTCTCAAAATTAAAATTGTTGTACCTTCAAGAAGGTTTGCATGATTGTTCTTATTATATGTATGTTTGTTTGTTTCATGCAACTCTTATGCTTGCTACCCAGCCTTGCTAGCCAAAGACCTGTACTGAGAGGAAATACTTCTCGTGCATCCAACTCCTAAAAACCAAGTCACTTCCAAAGAGTCCATTATAAATTCCTATGCATGGTATTTCAAGCCATTCCAAGTAAATTTTCATGTGCTACCTTTCAAAACCCTTCAAATACTTCTCATTTTGTGCCACTGTTTTTAGCTCATGAGGACGTAGTGGATGGGTTTGTTATCTTCCATACTAAATTAAGTACCCCTCGACTAGGCAGCTTCATCTGCTCATCACTAATTTTGCAAGGGAGCTGGTCAGACCATTATAATCTCAAAAAGAAAAGAAAGAAAGAAACTCCTCCAAGGTATGTGAAAGTTGGTCGGCACCCGATGGAATCGATTAGCCATGGTTTGAGAAAGGAAAAGGTGGGGAGGAGTGCCAAGCTATAAAAGAGCACCAATGTGCCAATTAATCAAACATCTCGGAACCGCTCTCACTTGTTTAGTATGGAAGATATCAAGAACTCCGTTGCTAGTCGTTGACAAAAGCAACCACCTCTCAAAACAATTTTTACCTCTATTTTACAAATGAAAAGCTCTAGCACATGTTAAATCCCTGCTTCCCTCTGCGAAGGGCCTGTCTTTTACTTTCACGTTGAGTCAACCTATTCCCTTCTATCTCAAGCAAGCATTTGAGTTGTTATGTTTCACTCATCCATATGTTGATCCGTTTTATCATGTTTACTAACTTCTTTTG
This sequence comes from Dactylis glomerata, assembly GCA_007115705.1. Lineage (NCBI taxonomy): Eukaryota > Viridiplantae > Streptophyta > Magnoliopsida > Poales > Poaceae > Dactylis > Dactylis glomerata. The sequence goes on along the minus strand of QXEO01000311.1, from coordinate 165,089 downwards.
TTAGTACAATGCTTTTGTCTGAAGGAATATATCTTTGAAAGCATTCTATGAATGCAAAAAGTTTGTTTCGTTGAGCATATGGTTTTTGCTATATTAGCTCTGTTTTAAAAAGGCTCCATTCAAAAGCTAGTATAGTTTTTTCATAGTTCTCTGACCAAGAACTAAAGGTTTGCCACCACCAATTATAGTTTACTTTGTGCATCTTTATATGTGATTCCCTTTACTTATTGCAAGTCTATATTATATAAAGGGAAGTTGCTGTCTATTATAACTTGTGCCTTGGTGAATGTGATGCTTCTTGTCCGTATTTTGATTATCGACACTTCACTCCATAAACCTGTGGTCATGTTTACCGAGTTTAGTTTTCGCTTGGGGACAAGCGAGGTCTAAGCTTGGGGGGTTGATACGTCCATTTTGCATCACTATTTTGTATCATAATTTACTGTTATTCATTGATATATTTCATATTTAGAGATGATACTTATGTTGTTTCCTCTGTTTTTACATGTTTGATGATCGTTGGAGGATTTGCTGCCGGAGTCAGGATTCTGCTGGAAAAGGACCGTCAAGACACCATATTTCGGAAGATCAGGAAAATTCCAGAAAAATACCAGAAAATTATATTTTGCCGAAAGACTCCGAAAGCCAGAAGGAGGAGGCGAGAGGAGCCAGGGGGTAGGCTCACACATAGGGGGCGCGGCCTGGCCCCTGGCCGCGCCGGCCTAGTGTGAGGCCACCCTGGCCTACTTCAGGTCTCGCCCCTTCGCATACTTCATCGTCCCCGAAAACCTAAGTTAGGGGGGCTCAGAGAGAGACACCGCCGCCTCTGTGGGGCGGGAAACACCAGAGAGAGAAAAGCTCTCCAGCATAGAGAAATCTGCCAGGGAAATTCCTTCCCGGAGAGGGGAGATCGTTGCCATCATCATCACCATCGCACCGGACTTCATCGGGATCATCATCATAATCATCTCCATCACTAGCACCTTCATCTCCACCATCACCACGCCATCCCGCTGTAACATCTTGAGTTGAATCTTGTCAAATTCTTAGGGGAAACTTTCCCGGTGTTGATTACTCTTGTGGTTGATGCTATTGAGTGGAACCGTTGAATTAAGGTTTATGTTCAGATTGTTATTTACCATTATTTCACCTCTGATCATGATCCATATGATGTCTTGTGAGTAGTTCGTTTAGTTCTTGAGGACATGGGAGAAGTCAAGTCGTTAGTAGTGGAATTATGTTGAGTAATATTTAATGGTTTGATATTTATTTGTTGTGGTGCTATTTCACTAGTGGTGTCATGTGAACGTCGACTACATGATACTTCACCATTTATGGGCCTAGTGAGATGCATTGTGTATTTGGCTACCAATTGTGGGGTTGCTGGAGTGACAGAAACCTAAACCTCCGTTGGAAAACTATTGCACCAGGGAGCGTAGGATCTCAGAGTTTAAGGCTATGGTTAGATTTATCTTAATTACTTTCTTGTATTTGCGGATGCTTGCAAGGGGTATAATCACAAGTGTGTATTTATCCTAGTAAGGGTAGTGCGCTAGCACAGGTTCACCCCCATAACACTTATCAAACCAGTAAAGATTATTTAGCGGAATTAAGCGAAAGCACTTGACAGAAACTCCTGTGTGTCCTCGAGAACGTTTGGTCATCATAAGTTACACAACCGGCTTGTCCTTTGCTAAAGAAAGGATTGGGCCACCTGCTGCAATTATTACTATTGTCTTTTATTTACTCGCACTTTATTTATTTGCATTACCAAATACCCTTGAAAACCCGTTTGCTAGTATTTACAGTGAAACCTTGATCAAAACCACTTGTCAACACCTTCTGCTCCTCGTTGGATTCGACACTCTTATTTATTGAAATTACTACGATACACCCCCTATACTTGTGGGTCATCACCATGTCACCCCAAGAAATATCCAAGAAGTACAAGCGTCAAAGCTTGGGGATGGCCCCGAGGCACCCCTTCTTCATCGGCAAAAATCAGGTCACCTTTCAACATAATATATTTTTATTGTTTCATGCACTATGTGTTTTTCTTGGAGCGTCAGTTGTTTTTAGTTTTTAGTTTTGTTTAGTTTGCTGTAATAAATGGTTGGACCCCAACAAATTTATTTTGGAGAAGTTGCCTTGCTTTTCATTTGCCAAAAACACTATGTTTTTCACTCTTATCGTTCAACGAGTGTTCTCTTTTTCTAGAACTGTGTTTAGTTTTCGATTTTCACCTTGATTTTTGTTCAGATCTTATTATATCTTTGCATCAAGATGTATTTTGACCTCTGGTCCATGTTGGTTTCCATCATAAGAGTTATTTCAAAAAGGTTCGAATGGTGTTGGAAAAGAGAAAAAAAATTATGCAAAAAGTGGTACAAAAAGGAGCTTGTTTAGACTACGGCCTAGGCTTTTGCATGTCGTGCTTGATGTATTTTTGATAGTATGCTTAGTGGTTTTGCTGTAGCATGACTTGTGTCAAATTACTGAGATTGCTTAATGAGCCTTTGAAAAAATTATGCGTTGTTTTTATTATTTGGAAGCATTATTTTGGTTTTCTCCTTGATGCTTTATATGGGTTGACTTGGCGCATGCTCACACATGTTAGACTCATACAAAGTCACCATAAGCCTCTATGATCATTTAGTTTTTGACTTTTGATGCCATCTTATGCTTCTTTTAATGTTGCTTTGTCGTTTTGCATGATTATGGCCGTTATTGCTCTCTTAGTAGGTCGCTCCCAGTCTTTTGCTAGCCCTCATTTTGTACTGAGTATGAGCTCTACTCGTGCATCCAACTCCCAAAAAACCAAGTTATTCCAATGTGTCCACCATATATTCCTATTAGGAATTTGCTATTCCAAGGTACATTTGACTTGCTTTTATCTATCCTTCAAATTAAACTCTTTTTGGTGTTATGCGAAAATTGGTCAGTAAAGCTCTCACGAACCTGATGGCACACTTTACTTTTCTCGTTCTTAAAAATTTGACATTGTGGCTCTCTTATGTTGAGTTGTTATGCTTGCAAGTTGTAAGTTGGAAATTAGCCCAGCCATGCCGTCATGGGGCAAGCTTTCAACATTGCACTTCTTATTTGAGTCGATATCGTGATCTTTTGTTTATGGACACTCACGATGTGAAATAATTTGGGAATCTTGCGGGATCATGGAGTTTGTATATGTGTTAGAGAAACTCCTGGGCCGCTAAACTAAGCCATGCATAATTCATGGTGGAAATTTACAGCATGCCCATAGTGAACATTCGACGACGCATCTCAAAATAAAAAGCTATACCAATGGTAAATAAAAGAGATGCCGTGGTGTTCATTGTCTGTTTGTCCTGTCATTTTGATGTGGGCTTGTTCTATGTCATCGGGCACGGAGGTACCCCGTTGGTGGTTCTCAATGATATGTGTATACTTACAATGACAAGAGCTTGCTTGGGACTCTAAGTCGAGTAGCATGAGGTTTGGGTATTCGTATTTTATGGGACACGAGGTTTTCAACTTATGATTTCTCAAGCATATGCATCATAAGTGTATTTGCATTAACTTTAACCATTCAAGATTCTTATGATGGAGGCAATGAGAGCTCAAAGCTAGTAAGTACCATAATTTTTGAAGGTTTATAAAACTTGCAATCACTGCTTCCCTCTGCGAAGGGCCTTCCTTTTACTTTTATGTTGAGTCACCACCTTCTATCTTTATGCACCGTCTGAGAGAGCATAGTTGTCATTCTGAGTATAATGTGCATTGTCCCAAAGTTTTCATTGATTGATTCATGATGTTGGTTTCACTTGTTCTTAAATTATTTGTATCTAGTCGGCCTCTTAAACTTGAAGGTGTCCTATGCATTTATGTTTTGCTCTCTCATGAAGGACAAGATGAAAACCATTTGTATGTTTTTCCTTATAATTTAAACACACTTTTGACTTTCATTGCTTCATTTTCATGATCTTTTGTTTGTGTTCATTTTCATGTTATAACATGGTTGCTAAGTTTCTTCTATCAAGATTATATCTTTCATGCCCATGTTTTAAGTTCTTTTGATCCCAACACTCAATGCTTTACATAGATGATCAAGATTGTGTAGGTGCATGTCACCTCAAAAATTATTTCTTTTGTTATCACTTACCTACTCGAGGACGAGCAGGAGTTAAGCTTGGTGATGCTGATACGTCTCAAACGTATCTATAATTTTTGATGCTCCATGCTTGTTTTTACAACATTTGCTTAGTGTTTCGTTACACTTCGTGGCATTTTTATGCATTTTCCGTAACTAACCTATTAACAAGATGCCACAGTGCCAGTTCCCTATTTTCTGCTGTTTTTGTGATTCAGAAAAGTTACACAGGAAATATTCTCGGAATTGGACGAAACAAAAGCCGAACATCTAGATATTAAACGAAGCTTCCAGAACACCGAAGAGGAGACGGAGCCGAGCCAGGGTCCAGCCTCACCATGAGGGGGCGTGGCCTAGCCCCTGGCCGCGCCCCCTATGGGTGAGACCACCCTGGTCCACCTCTGATGCTGCCCCTTCGCCTATAAAGACCCCCCAACGGGAAAAACCTAAAGACCCGATCAATTTTCCAGAAACACATCGCGATCTGCCGCCGTCGTCGACCCGAGATCGGGAGGGTCCAGAAGCTCTTCCCGGCACTCTGCCGGAGAGGGGAATCGCCACCGGAGGTCTTCTTCATCGCCATGCTTGCCTCTGGCGCGATGAATGAGTAGTCTACCTTGGACTATGGGTCCATAGCAGTACCTAGATGGTTGTCTTCTCCACCATGTGCTTCATGTTTAGATCTCTTGAGCTGCCTTACATGATCAAGATCACCGTTATGTAATCCTACATGTTGTGTTTGTTGGGATCCGATGAATATTGGTGTTATGTTGAGTTGATGTGCTGAATCATATATCTTATGTTATCTCTATGTTGTTTATGATCTTGCATGCTCTCCGTTATTAGTAGCTATCTTGGCCAAGTAGATACTAGTGACTCCAAGAGAGGGTATTTATGCTCGATAGTTGGGTTCATGCCTCTATTTAATCTGGGGGAGTGACAGAAACCTCTAAGGTTGTAGATATGTTGTTGCTACTAGGGAGAAAACAACATTCTTATGTCCAAGGGCATATGCTTTGTTTACATTACACACTTTGCTTAATGCAGCTATCTGTTGTTCGCAACTTAATACTCATGGGGTGTGCGGACGATATCCCCGTGGGTGGATTATTAGTCATAGATGCAGTTGGATGGCGGTCTATGTATTTTGTTGTAATGCCCAGAGTAAATCTCATAGTGATCCTCGCGACATATGCACGTTATCTTTATTCTATCAATTGCCCAACTGTAATTTGTTTACCCAGCATGTATTATTTATCTTATGGAAAGACACCACTAGTGAACTGTGGACCCCGGTCCAATTTCCTTTATATTGCTATCACCTGTTTACTTTACTCGCACTGTTTACTTTCTCGCATACTACTATTGCTTTCCACTCGATACGCTCATACCTTTGTTTACAGCAAACCGGTGAGATTGACAACCTCATCGTAAGTTGGGAGAAAAGTACTTGGTTGTGTTGTGTGCAGGTTCCACGTTGCTGCTGGTGCAAAGCAAAGCCTGGTGATGCGCCTAATAAATTGTCCGGAGCTGTCTCTAAGCTAGCAGGCATCACCTTTTGGAGTTTGGCTTTTTCCTACTGGACGATAAACCTTGGTTTCTTACTGAGAGAAAATTGCTGCTATACTCATCATACCTTCCTCTTGGGGTTCCTAACTGGACGGTGATTTACATCAACACCTCCGCAATAAGCAGGAATCCAACCATATTTTAGGTCATGAAAGTAGGGTTTGTTGTTGAAATTGCTCAACCTAAGTTTAGGGTGAAGAAATGTACAATGCCTCTTTTTTCATCATGAGTTGACAGCCTTATGTAATGCTTTCCTTTATTTTCAAACCAAATCTTGCTTCTCATTATCATCTTACTTGTCTCCCACCTCCTTGTCCCATTCCTCCGAGGGGCCCTTTAGTGACATCTTCGCCCTTGCATAAATTTGATACACCTGAGGTCTTCATAGCTAGAGGGTGCTGGCGAGACATTAGTCCCATACTCCTTTCTATTAGCGCGAATGATGTCCCAATTTACGCCTACATTAGATAGGTCCCTCGATGATAGCAAAGAGATAGATGGGGTGAAAAAGTGTGTATGGATAGTTGGGATGCATGCCTTTTATTCCTAGTAGTAGTGGTTACCTTCTAAGATAAAAAAAACCACGCTCAGTCCTATGGAGCGGTTCTAGTTCTCAACATCATTGACATAATATGAGTCATTATCCAATGAGACTTTCCACAATCATTTCATATATATTATTGCACACGGGTTCATGTAAAATTCATCTATGATAGAGCGACACACTACAAATTGATGTAAATAAGTGTACGATGTCAACATGGCATACTCACATCACCAAGCCCATACATATTTGACCATTGCAAATCAATTCTAGATTGTGTGCACCCAATTCTGGCGGGCCTCATCAGCCACACACAAATACATCTAATTGTGGTCCTTCTGGATGTGGTTGTTGATGGTGTATCCTTAGTGATGGTTTGTACTAGTGCATATTAGGCAAGGGGACGACAATGACAAAAATGACCCAAATCTCACTGTGAGGACACTGGATGAAGAAATGTTAGAGGTCTTCTTCTCCTACAATTCTTGTCTAGTCATCAACAAGCCTTATCTGAGCTAGCACAAATTTATTGTTTGGGACAATACTTCCTGGAAGAATTCTCCTAATAAGACCCTACCACATAAATCTCTCAATAATACTCATGGGAGACACTATATGTGACTTGAGACTATTGTAACAATAGCCTCTCTATCTTTGCTCCTTGTGCATGATATGACTAATAGTCAACAACAAAATGTGTGGGTGATGAACCAACATGGAGAAAAAAAATCATCTATGAGTCTTGATGTTCTAAGGTAATTTTAGTTCTCTATTATGTATTCTCCCATGTGCAATGCATGTGCAAGCTGGCACAATCAAATGTGGCATGCCATGATGGACAAATTTTAATTATGTGTGTGAACCCACAAGCCAGATTGAGTGGTCCATTTTTACAACTTTCAACTTGATAGACTAAGATTTACATGTCCAGAAAATTTTATGAATCTCTCATGAAATTACCTTATCTCATCATATTTAGGTCCACATCATTGGAATCTTGTGAGAGAAAATCTCTAATTCTCATCATGGATGAGCAAGAAAATTTGCTGAATGACATGACATATTGAAATGACCGATTAAACTAGACATCTTATACTATTGGCTAATTATCATGTGTGACTGGTACGAACCATCTAGAATTTATTGTTGGACATATAACGTATGTTGGTACCAAAGTTAATCACAGAAGTAATATCATCAGTTTTCACCATGGGCAGGAATTAGTGCTAGAGTTAATATCTTGCTGTCGGGTCTTTCCGGGATACACATCAACACCCAAGCTTATGACTAAAACTATCACGGGGTCCTTCAAAATAGCCACCCATGGCATGACAATGGAAGAACTCATCCTAGGCATGCACTAACATGACCAATATTAACCTCATATCACAAAAAAATAGTGGTTCTCCATCTCACGAGGCAAGCATCAACCTATGGGATGCACAATAGCATGGATATGCAAGCGACTTATGGGATGCGTGATACGTCTCAAACATATCTATAATTTTTGATGCTCCATGCTTGTTTATGCACCATTTGCTTTGTGTTTTGTTACACTTCGTGACGTTTTTATGCATTTTCTGGAACTAACCTATTAACAAGATGCCACAGTGCCAGTTCCTTGTTTTCTGCTGTTTTTGTGTTTCAAAAAAGTTACACAGGAAATATTCTCGGAATTGGACGAAACAAAAGCTGAAGTTCCTATTTTTCCCGATACGAGATGGAGTCCAAAGCAGAGATGGAGGGGGGCCAGCAGGCGACCGCACCATAGGGTGGCGCAGCCTACCCCTAGCCCGCGCCACTAGGTGGTGAGGCCACCTGGCCCACCTCCTGACATCGCCCTTCCGCCTATATATTCTCCTCGATGAGAAAACCCTAAGGGCCCGATCAATTTTCCAGAAAACATACTGCAAGCCACCGCCATCATCAATGCGAGATCGGGAGGGTCCAAAAGCTCTTCCCGGCACCCTGCCGGAGAGGGGAATCACCACCAGAGGCCTTCTTCGTCACCATGCCTGCTTCCGAAGTGATGTGTGAGTAGTCTACCTTGGACTACGGGTCCATAACAGTAGCTAGATGGATGTCTTCTCCTCCATGTGCTTCATGTTTAGATCTTGTGAGCTGCCTAGCATGATCAAGATCATCGTTATGTAATTCTACATGTTGTGTTTGTTGGAATCCGATGAATATTGAGTACTATGTCAATTTGATTTATTGATTTATCATCTCTATGTTGTTTATGATCTTGCATGATGTCCGTTGCTAGTAGATATCTTGGCCGAGTAGATGCTAGTGACTCAAAGAGGGAGTATTTATGCTTGATAGTGGGTTCATGCCTCTGGTAACTTAGGGGAGTGACAACTACCTCTAAAGTTGTATATGTGTTGTTGCTACTAGGGAGAAAACAACAATCTTGTGTTCAAGGACATTTGTATTGTTTACATTACACCCTTTGCTTAAGGCGATAATCTGTTGCTTGCAACTTAATACCCAATGGTTGTTCGGATGATATCCGACGGGTGGATTATTAGTCATAGATGCAGTTGGATTACGGTCTATGTATTATGTTGTAATGCCCAAGTGAATCTCATAGTGATCCTCATGACATGTACATGCATTTGTTTGCATTCTTTATTCTGTCAATTGCCCAACTGTAATTTGTTCACCCAACATGTTATTTACCTTATGGAGAGACACCTCTAGTGAACTATGGACCCCGGTCCATTCTTTTATATTCATATTACCATTTACTATTTACTCGCATTATTTACTTTCTTGCAAACTACTATCTTTTACCACATGATACGTTTAATCCTTTGTTAATTACAGCAAACCGGTGAGATTGACAACCTCACTATAAGTTGGGGAAAAGTACTTTGATTGTGTTGTATGCAGGTTCCATGTTGCTTCTGGTGCAAATCTACGCCCCAGATAAGGCGCCATATATAAATTGTCTGGAGCTGTCGCCAAGCTAGCGAGCATCAACCTTTGGAAGTTGGTTCTTTCTCCTATTGGTTCGATAAACCTCAGTTTCATACTGAGGGAAGACTTGCTGCTGTGCTCATCATACCTTCCTCTTGGGGTTCCCAACTGGGTGCCTAACACGCACTATCAATGCGCTAAGTCATTTACACTTTCCAGCGCATCATCAATTTCATCATATGAGACACATGATCCTTGTTGTTTCCTTGCTAACATCAATACTATGCATGACAAATAGATTCACCAATCCAACTACCCTGTTTGGAGGTACGGTATTGATGCAGGAAAGTGGAGGAAGCATGCTAGTAGAAGGTTGTATAATTCACCATTATGAACTAGGTATATATCTAGCACACTCACCTGCATATATAAGACAATCCAATGCAGTTATTGTTATCCACAAGAGTTTAAGTTGCATGCTCTCCACCGATGTCGTTATAGCATTGCCCCATTGTCGTGGAGCCCACGCTTCCCATCAATCATTAAGGTTCTCTGCGAACAACTTTGAAGGAGGTCATTAAGAAGTATTTAATGGCGTTGTTTGCATAGCTGCAAGTGGGAAGCTACATTGCTCAAGTTGAACTATGGAGTTTTTTTGAACATGAAATATATTATCATTGAAGCTCATAGTACAACATATCTCGGCGACAAAGCGTCGAGCAAGGATCACAGGTGCCTAAGCACACAATATGAAAGAACGATGATCTAAACACTTGCAGTTGATACCAAAGATTGCATATGAAGCCAAACAGCGATCGTTCATCCGTCGACAACACGGACTCGATATTGCTGCATCTGCAATCTTCAAGGGCCTCCATCATGCTCCATACCAGTTGATGCCCCGCGGGTGGCTCTCTCAACGGTCTATCTGGCGTATGCACTTGAGGCTGAGAAGGATTGAGCTGAAGATTTTGAGGAACCATCACCGAGCTCAATCTATGGGGGTCCCCGCCGTTAAATATTTAACCTGGGGATCAACGATAGAGGTGTTGTCGTGCATCTCTGGTGACACAGCCCGAACGGCGGAAGGACAATATCTTCTACAAGGTAATCAACTGACAAGTAAAACAATGTGCCTGCTGAAATCATGAAAAACTATTCTGCACCTTGCCACTTTTGATAGACTTGAAAGTATAGAGGCAACTCCAAGATCTTTGTTGTCCATAAATCTCTTCTATTGTGTATGAGCATAACTGATGCTTCAAATTTGTGGCTGTTATATTGGCTTGGCTCCATAAGCTCACACTAAGAATATTATTCCATATCTGACATAGCAAACCATGAGCAGCAAAAATCATAGACTGGAAGCATAAATCTGAAATCTTCCATGGTATAATACCGCTGATTCTTAATAAGTGTATGAGAATGCTAACATGGGTCCAACTGTTCACACAACACATAGAGTAATTCTTCAGAATGGAGATAGCTTGCATGTTCTGATCAAAGAAAACTAGCACAAGCCACTCAGCACCATCTAGCTTCACATACAAACCATGTCCATCAGCACCGGCCCAGAACACATCCCATACAACACCCTTGGAACAAGCAGAACAACAAACAATAGGGGTAGAAACCCCCTTGCTCATGTGCAGGGAAACCCATAGCACCAAACTCAACCTCAGGTATATGCACTTGAGAAGTAAAGCAGGGGTCAGAGAGATTACCATCTTCCGGACGGAGTAAACTAAATCACCTCCAGTAATTGTTATCATGGCCGTGATCTGAACACTTCAGAATGAGCAGCGATCAGCAGCAGGTCTGCGAACTGAGGTGACATCGGAGGCGTTTACAACATACTTTACATATCCATCAGGGTCGTCCCCATGAGGTAAGATATAGCAGATGACATGGCCAAGGCAATACCTTCCTCCATCATGAATAAAACAGTCTTCAATCTTTCCTAATGGACTTCTCACCGGAGGTTGGGACGGAGTAGTCGGGGGGCCTCCTCCAGGACCCCATATCCGTCGATTTTCGCCGGTGTTCCACCAGAGCTTGTCATCGTGAAGCCCATCTCGGCCCTGGCCAGGCCCACGATGCGCCAGCTTGCCAAAGTTGCATCCCTGCAGGAACTTCTCTCCATGGTGGTGAATCTGGATGAGAGGATCTCTCTCACCAAGGAGATGAAGCTCGGGACAGAGGAGATTCATGGAGAAGGGGAGTACCAAAAGGAACCCTAAAACTACTTTATTTTAGAGGAAAAGAGACCTAAAAAAACTAGCTATACAAGTCCAGACCTCCCTCCCACTCACCGCCGGCCACCATGGCCGCCGGCAGCGAGGGAGAGAGAGGCCGGCAACAGGATCTGAGGTGGGGGACAAGGGTAGGCAGCCACGGAGGGCTCAGTCGCCACAGGGGCAAGTCTAACAACTCTACATGATTCAAGAAATGGTGGCAGAACTATGGAGTTATTAACATATTACCCAAGAAAGAAAATGCAGTTCAAAATTAGAAATATAGACCCATATGCCTTCTTAGTGGAGTTTTAAAATATTCACAAAATAGCTACTTAAAGGCACTCTTAGACTACTCCTGCATTACGAGGGAAGCCTGGGGAAGCATCTTCGGGTATGTCGGTGGTGCCCTTCCCCTCCCACGGAGGTGGTTGTCTGGATGGTAGCTAGATGTGGCGATTTCGTTATCCTACATCTAGTCCTAGTAGAAATTTGGGGAGGCGTCACTGCTAGTGAAACAGAACTTTGATTTTAGTCATGGGGGGCGGAATTGGTGTGTCATTGCATGTTACCTTGTTGAAGGCATCGGTGTTGCCGCTATTGTCTACTCACTCCTACTGCTATGGAGGAACCCAAGATCCGGGTCTCCCGAATCATATGATGGGACACATTCTGTGTCACTCTCCCTTATGTGGGCATTATTTTGAGGAGTCGTGGAGGCAAGGTGTACATCTACCACGTCAATAATGGCGAATCTTGGAGGTGTGGCACAACTAAGCCTTGGTGATGTATGCAATATGATGGGCTTGCACAGGGCGGGGGCACTGGCTGGCCCTGTGGCGGCCTTGATGGAAGGACTGCCAAGGGCTTTTTGTATTGTGCCCTGAAGATGGATCAATGGTTACTGGCGGTGACGGATTCTAAAGCGAGCACATGAGGTTCTCGCTGAGGATCCGCTAGACCGGATGTGTGCTCCTGTTTTTCCATTGGGTGACTCGGTGATACCCTGGTAGGAAGGTGGTGGGGAGCTGTTTGTATTTTTAGGGCATAAGGATCTGACGGTATTTTCTTCACCCATTATCGGGTTTGTATATGTTGAGTGGTGGCTTTGCATATTTTGATGTATGCTCTTGCCAGATCTCTGCTGAATAAAACCTAAATAAAGGTTGTATGCTTATCTTGATGCAGAGGGTATCAACCTCCTTTTCAAGAGGAAATGAAAGTGAAATGGTCCTTTTTGCAACAAATTCTGTGCATGGGAGATTTTGATCCAAAATGGTGTGCTTGGGTTAATGACTTCTTGCAAGGAGTCGATGTGGGAATTAGAGTCAAACATGATTTTGGCCATTATTTTCAAACTAGAAAAGAACTAAGATGGGGTGATATGTTATCCCATGTGCTCTCTAATGATGTTGCTGATATGTTATCCACTCTTATTGGAAGAGAAAAAGAGGATGGTCAAATAGGGGGCTAATACCTCATCTGGTAGATGGAGGTGTCTCTGTTCTACAATATGTAGATGATACTCTTCTATTCATGGAATATGATTTACACAAAGTTGTGAGCATAAATTTAACCCTATCCATGTTTGAACTATTATCTGGGCTAAAGATAAATTTTCATAAGAGTGAAATATTCTCTTTTGGAAAAGTGTCCGAGGAGGAACATCAATATATGCAAATGTTTCAATGTGAATCGGGTTCACTTCCTTATAGATATTTTGTAGTTATTATTCATTATAAAAATCATAGGAATTTAGAATGGAGCCTAGTTGAGAGCCGCTCGAAAGGAAAGCTTGGTTGATGGAAGAGTAATTTTCTCTGACGAAGATAGGCTTATTGTGATTTAATTTTTCTTACAAGTATTTTATGATATCCTTTCTACTGATTTCCAAAGGAGTAAGGAAAATACTTGATTACTCCAGGTTTAGATTCTTTTGGGAAAATGATGAGATTGATAGGAAGTATCGATTAAATAAATGGAATATTATTTATTAACCAAAGGACCAGGGTGGTTTTTTGCATTGAAGTGATGGGACTAAAAACTAGTGTTTACTCAGTGGTTGGATTTTTCAATTATTAACGGAAGAGGATGTGTAGCAAGAGAATATATAGCGAGTACATCGGTGATAAGACCCTAGCGGAGATAGAAGTTAAGCCAACTGATTTATTGTTCTGCAAGACACTTATGAGGGTCTTTTAAAGTTCATAATGGTAAAGCGGTTCATTTTTGGAAGGATGTACGGTTAGTAGAAATATCTCTAGCCAATCAATACACTTTGCTTTATAATATTGCGCAAAGAAAAATGTAATTGTTCATAATGTACTATCTCATACTCCTCTAAACATAGATTTAGAAGAGCGTTAACGGGAACAAAATTGGTAGCATGGCTTCAATTATGTCAACGCTTAACGGGAACAAAATTGGTAACCTGGCTTCACTTATGTCAACAATTAATGTTGATTGACTTGTCAGATGAGTCTGATAGCTTTGTATGGAAGATAACCGACACTCAGTTTCATTGTGAAGTCAATGTATGAAGACCTAATGAATGGGCACAATCGGTTTCCAATAAAATACTATGGAAGCTAAAGAATCCATTGAAGATAAAAATATTTATGTGGTTCCTTTATAGAAAAGGCTTACTCATGAAACATAATTTGGTTAAGCGAAAGTGGATTGGTACGAGAAGCATTGCTTCATTGACTCTGATGAGACAATAGAGCATTTGTTTATTTCATGTCCCTTTGCTAAGCTTGTTTGGTGAGTTGCCTTATTTATATAAAATATTGCACCACCAACCAAAATCAAGAATATGTTCGAGAAAGGTATAGAAATAGTATCCTATTTTATAATGTTGGAGTTCCAAAACGTTTTGCATGTTATCCATAGGACTAGAACTGGATCGAGCTATGGTCCCTTATGCTCCCGAAGGATCAGCGGGGACTTATGGTTACGGGATGCAACCATCCCCTTACGATCTCATTGGATATTTACAGCCCGGCTGTCTATCAAAATATTAGTAGACTCAGAGATGTCTAGTTAATTACCTTTTGTTGTTTATCATTAGATGCTTGATCTTTGTATCGATGTTATGTGATCATTTGTAATAACTTGTGATCTGAACTCTACAATAAAACTAAGGTTGCGTGCATCACTGCCGGCTGCGCTCCTCCCCCCTCCCCCATTAAAAAAAAGAACTTTGCCGCAGTAGTTTGCCATGTTGGTTATAGTGGAATGCTCGGGTTGTAGTAACTAGGAAGGAGTTGATGGATGGATGGCTTCTAGGGTTGGAGCCACTTAAGCATCCGTACCGAGCAACATTGGATCTACTTAGTTCACTGTTAATGAGTATTGATGCATTTATATTCTTATCCTATTAGTTTTTATCAAGGAAAGGTGGTGTCTTCGTATGCCGTTCGTAAGAATAATATTGTTGCTCATTTTTTCTTTGTTTATATGGGATATTTTTGTGAGGTTGTGTTTTCTAACTCATCTACGCAATTCTTGGTCGCCATTGATGTAAGGGATTGTAACACTTTACAATGCTAATATAATTATCTCCTTATGAGAACGGAGTGAACTAATCCCAATAAGTAATAATGATGGGTACATCATGAAAGGAATGAAAATATCTTACTGCATCAGGATATACTCTATGTATATCCAAATTATATTTTACGATTAAGTTTATCTCCTTTAAAAATATGACCAATAAAGATGAAAATAATTCCTTCCAAAAATGATTTCTCATATATTAATTGTGCTTTAATGACGGTCCAAATCTCGAGCCCATTTGAAGCTCTATATTTATGTGGAAATTAATGCTTGCACAAATTCCGGGCAATGCCATAATTTTGGATAGTTATCTCTTTCAATTGTTGGTGGCTATATATACATTGCATTCTAGCAATCTGAGATCTCAATCGACCACAACATTCCTTTACTTTTGTCGCTTACCCCGGTGCTTGTACAAAAGACTACTGCTCAAGTCGACGGTATTTTTGCAAAAAATATTATCTTGTATTATTTACGTAATCTACTGTTGTTTACTCTTGCTATTCTTGGATCTATAATCGTCTTAATTTGAGCTAGAATTCTTCACAACATGTAGCATCCCACGAGTTCTTGGAACGTTAGATCCACAATGGAGTTAGTCACACGTGGTCGGACAAAGTAACGTTCCACATATTTTTCGGGAGATCTATAGTATCTCGCAATAAAGAAGTTTCAAATGGTAAAACATGTAGCATAGATCTATAGATCTTATTACATATTTGTTGCTTTTTTAGATCTATTATATCTAAAAGTTGAGAACGGATTCGTACCATTCCAAGTTCTCTTGGAAAGAAAGTTAGATCCACAATAGGATAAGTGGCACGTGGGCGCACAAACTACGTACCGTGTTATTTCACATTTATAACATCTCACTATAAAAAAAGCGTCAAATGGTAAAACATGTAGCATAGATCTATAGATCTTGTTACATATTCAAGTCTTGTTTATGTCTCCTTTCTTAGATCTATATATGACGTCTGAACTTGAGCATGGCTCCGCAATGTGTAGCATCCCTCATGTTTTTGGAAAGAATGTTAGATCCACAACAAAGTGAGTGGCAAGGGGCTGCACAATTTAATGTCCTACATGTTATTTGAGAGATATATAGTATCATGCTATAAGAACCTTCATATGTTAAATATGTAGCATAGATCCTTTTGCGTTATTACACTGATAGTGGGACTGCTTATGGATAGTATATTTTCCCTCCAATGCAATCACATCATATGATTGTTTATGACATGCATATCAATACAGTTATTGTGTAGTATTTTTAGATCTCTTTAGTAAGATAATAGTAAGATCTTGCTATTAATTTGTGATCTTTTATTTCTATCGGTAGATCTCAAAATATTATGGAAGAGATAAGAGTACGTGAGTGAATCTTTTTATGGAGAAATAAAATACTAATTTGTTAGATCTACATCCACTAGATCGATCTTTACCGGATTACTCCTGTTAGTAGGTGAAGAAACATGCAAACCAATATATTGGAAATTATCCATATTAAATTGTAGGTGTACTTTGAGTTGTAACACCATCCCTTTTCTTCTATGATGTTTTGTTTTTCAGTACATTGAATATTTAATATATTTTTAGAAAAAAATGGAGATCTACTTTAAGTTGTAACACTTTAGAGAGCTAATGTAATTCTCTCCTTACGAGAATAGATTGAACTAATTCCAATTATTAGCAATGAACCATGTGTCTTTGAAGTAATGGAAATATCTTACTGCGTCGGTCTATAGCTATCAAAATTATATTTCCCTTTTAGTACTACTCACAAAGATGACAACAATTCCTTCCATAAGTGAGCTTGCCCAAATAATAATTATGCTTCATATATAGAAAGTGTGGTGATAGTCAAAATCCCGAGTTTGCGAGTCCAGGTGAAGCCTATATTTACATAGAAATTGCTACATGCACAAATCTTGGGTAGTGCCATAATTTCGTAGTATCCCTTTTAAATTCTGATAGCTATATGCACTTTGTGTCCTAGATCGATCTATACTCTTGTACTTTTGTGAACAGAACACTACTGCTTAATTCTCAAAGGTACTAATTTCCATGAAACGGATCATCTATTATTATGTTACATATTCAAATCTTGTTTACGCTTGCTATTCTTAGATCTATACAATACGTCTAAAGGATAGGATTCTCCATAACATGTAGCATCCCAAGTGTTCTTGGAAAAAACATTAGATCCACAACACAGCTGAGTGGCACGTAGGCACACAAAGTAATGTTCCATGTGTTAATTGGGATATATGTAGTATCTTGCTATGAAGAGCTTCAATTGGTAAAACATGTAGCATAGATCTTATTTCACCTATAGTGGGATTTTTGTGGATAGTATATTTTCCCTCCAATTGATCTCTTTGCAGGAATCACACCATTGAATGGGTACATCATGTATATCAATATGTTTCTCTTTTGGAAAAACATTAACTAGCATATTTTGTCCCCCTCAGATGGCAAGATATTGCTATCAATTTGAGATCTTCTATTTGGCCTATTTGTTAGATTTGAAAATATTACTAGAGAGTCATGAAAGTACACCAGTATATCATTTTATATGGAAATGAAATGCTAATTTGTTAGATCTACTAGATCGATCTATACCGGCCTACACCTGTTACCTTATAGTAGGTGAAGAAACATCCGACCAATGTTGGCAATTATCCATATCAAAATGTATATGTACTTTGAGCTGTACACTGGGAAATAAGCATCCAACCAATGTTGACAATGCCGGTCTTTTCACTCCTACTTCCGGTTGTACATTTTGAACATCTAATAGTTTATAGCGGAATTTATTAACAGCAGGCTTCTCTAGCACTAATTCTTAGTGATATCTATTCACATGCTTTTTTTAACAGATCAACATGGACGGACAGTGGCCGCAGGAGAACAGTGATGCGCACACTGATTATGATCGCGCCATGGGAAGCCCTAGTGAGTACAACCTGATATTGCAAGACCTCGGTGATGATTTCGATGGACTGCTTGGACTTGGGGGAAACACCAGCATGGGCAACACTGGTGATGCTAGCGCAGCAGCAGCAGCTGAGCAAGACAACAACGGTAACCAGAGGAAGTTGCAATGGCGTGGGAGGCGTCGCCACGGAGAAAGAACACGGCAACTTGAAGCGTATACAATATACTTTAAAATTAATCTATCTATTTTTCTTATCGAAGAAGATGTGTACTGAACCATCGTCCCTGAACTTATGTGTAGTGCGTTCCGGGAAAAGCCGCTTCCTGACGAAAAAGAACGTAAGGACATTGGCAGGAGGGTTGGCATAAGTGAACAGCAGGTCAGGTACTGGTTCCAGAATCGACGCTCCTCCCAGAAGGTTGGTACCATTTCCCTTCCGTGGTGAATTTCATGATATCTCGCCACACTGGGGTCACAATAACATGCATTTTATGGATACCTGTAGACCCAGGAGTGGAAGCTGGAGCTGAGGCAGCTTCGAGAAGTGAACGAGGCATTACGAGCTCAAGACCGAGCTCTCAGGATGGCAATCGAGAAGAATCGTTGCCTCACCTGCGTGATGGACGGCGAGACCCGGCAGAAGCTGATCGCCGAGAATGCGAGGCTCAGGGAAGAGCTTGAGCACGCAAACGTCTTGATTAAGAAAATCTCTGAAGAAAGGTCGGAAGTGGCACCAAACGCCATGCCCTCTGGCTCCCATTGCGTCGGCGCTGGCAAGGCCTTGGCGACCGACCATGCACTTCCGCCGCCGCCGTCTCACCGTGCCGTCCCCAGTGTGCGCACCAAGCGTGACACCGATGCCATCCTGATTGACATGGCTGGCAGTGCTTTACAAGAATTCTGTGCGCTTGTGCGCGTCGGCATGCCGATGTGGTTGCCGACTCCTGATGGCGAGGTCGAGGTGCTCAACTTCCAGAAGTACGCCGAGACTATGTTCCCAAGCATCTTCGGGCACTACTGGGTGGGGTCTGTTAAGGATGGAACTAGGAAGACCGGCGACGTGCAGCGCACCGCCGATAACCTCGTCGCCATCCTTATGGACGCGGTACACACATCTCCTCATCCATATACACTCACTCTAGTAAAATTTCTCATATTCCTGAAATAGTACTAATACCATCAAATATCATCTCATGAAATTTATGCAGGCCCAATGGTCCGAGATGTTCCCCGGCATCGTTGTGAGCGCCACTGCCAGCCGCATCATCACTCCCAGTGCTTCGCAACATGGAATGATTCAGCTGGTGAGAGACTATGTGTATGCCATATGGACCATAGTTGTTCAGCTCCTTTCCGATCTATGTTGATCGCCGGTATGTTGTTCTGCAGATGGATGCAGAGCTGAAGGTGTTGTCACCTGGGATGACGGCTCGCAAGATCAAGTTCCTGAGGCAATGCAAGGAGGTGCAACCTGGCAAATGGGCAGTAGTGGATGTGTCCGTGGATGGAATTCTTGGGCTGGACGACGGCGTGCCACCAACCTGCAGGCTTCTGCCGAGTGGCTGCCTCATCGAGGTGCACATCACTGGCTGCTGCAAGGTACATATATACTCTTTCGCCAGTGTACCTAGAATTCTAGATACTTCAGCTAGCATGTGCACCATTTAAAATATATGTCGGTCGGCTTAATTACAAAGTTCTTGATATGAATAACATATGAATAACTATCTATATGTGCAATAATTTGTGGAAGGTATATACATATGTCATGACAAACATATTCATATCTATGCTCGACATTGCTTGATGGGTGGCATGGTTCCGTCAAAAAATTCAGGGGCTTGTAAAGTAACCAAAAATTTCCTTTGAATAAGAGATTTGAACTTTTTCAGCAGGCTCGAACTTATACATCCTAAGGGCCGGGGGTTCATTCACCCATAGAATCGGACTAGGCCGCTAGCTTCAGTGCCAGTAAATGTGCAGCCTAGCCAAATACTCCTCTATTCCATAAAATTTGTTGTTAATATGTATCCAAAGACTAAAATGTGTCCAGATACATCTGTTTTAGCGAGAAGTTTCATAAAACGAAGGGAGTATATCTCATGAAAAAACACATGGATTCACGATGTAATTTTTTGTTTACAAGCATGCATGGATGACATTATTATTTATTTCATTTTTTACCTCATTACTATTTCCTACTTCTACAAATTAAAAATTCCATGATAACCCTATAAGATTGTGAAATTTGACTGTATTGTAAAAATACAAACATATATATCGTATTTTATACATGTATTACAAAAATATGATTTATAGCAAATTTAATAATGTTGATTTGATACTGTAGATTATGATATTTTTACGAAAACTTGTATGCACATTATTTTTGTGAAGAGATACAAACTGTTGGATTACATGAAACGAATGGCTCTTAAAAAATCTCATAAGGAGATGTACCATCGTCTATAGCATCTGTCCGGCTGATTCACGGCCAAACAGTCGCTATCCGTTTTCCTTAGTTATATTTTATTTGTTGCACAGTGCAAAACTGATACTAATACCTTTATTTTGACTTACCTTGCATGGTCACCAAAGTTGCATTTAACTATGAGTTCAATTATGCTGTATAATACGCATTCCCTTCACAGCCTACAGGACAATGTAAAGGATACATGATTACCAATTATTTATTTATTTTTGAGGCATGGACGTGACATGTTAATAAGCATTTTTACATCTTGTACATTAACTCCAGGTCACATGGTTAGTCAACATGGAGTACGAGGAAACCACTGTGTCACCGTTGTACCATCCACTCATCAGCTCCGGCCAGGCACTCGGTGCGTCCCGTTGGCTTTCATCCCTCCAGAGACAATGCGAGTACCTTGCCATAGTGCATTGTAACCCCATTTCTGCCTTTGGTGACACCGGTGAGTCCTTGTTGTTGACCAAAGACTACATGAAACATGATCATGTGTAAGAATCCAAATCCCAAACTATATTATGTAATATATGGGTTTTTAAATCTTCCAGGAGGAGCTGATATATCGCCCACCGGGAGGAAGAGTATCTTTGAGGTAGCCCAGCGGATGACAAGGAGCTTCTACGACGCCATGTGTGGTCCGTGTGTCCAGCAATGGAGAAGCTCCGATAACTGGCGTGGCGGCTGCGGCACGGGCTCCGGGAGGTTTGAGGTGGCTGCGCAGGTTGTGACTTTCTCTATCGGTAGTGGTGAACCTGCCTCTGTCGTGCTGAGAGCCACAGCGGTGGTATGGCTACCTGGCATACCGGCGCAGCAGGTGTTTGACTACCTCCGCGATGGGTATCGCCGCGGTGAATGGGACAGCCTTGCCAAAGGTTCACCCACTATCGACGAGGGCTATTATCCCACTGGACAGCTCCGTGGCAACGCCGTCTATGTCCTCCGCACTATTGTAAGTTCGGTGTGCTGGAACTTACCTAGTTTCAATAACCTTTAAAGTTCAAACTTTGGACATGTTCTTGTGTTCAAAATCTCTAATCATCCTCAAAATTTCATCCAATTATTATAGGCTCCTGATGGAACCAATGGCGACCGGATCTTGCAAGAGACGCGTACTGACACATCGTGCATGGTGTTGGCGTATGCTACATTGGATGATCAGTCCGTGCAGCAGGCCATGAACAATGGCGGCCTAGCCACCCTCTCCCTCCTTCCATCAGGGTTGGTCATCCTCCCTGATGGCCACAGCGAGCCAGCGGCGCCACCAACTTCTGCAGCATGCTCCTCCAGCGCTGTTGTTACTCACAGGAGCAACACCGGGTCGTTCGTATCTTTCATGTACCAGACAATGCTGAGTGGACAACCATCTGAGAAGCCCTCCTTGGAAGCCATTGACAATGTCGGGAACCTGATATGTCGTGTCTTCAGGAAGATCAAAGATGTTGTTGGGGCTAACAACATTGTCAACGCCTGATGCATGACCCAATATATTTCGAGATTGTTGGACAGAAATAAACTTCCTGCAGACAATATTATGTACCGTTCAATTTCAATTGCTATATTTGTCTTCTTGTCCTTTTGAATAATGTTAGACCGATCTGGGACAAAGATTCTGTGTAATAATAAGGTGTGACTGCAAACAAGCCTTCTGGATATAATTTTAAAATCTTATTCTGGTTTATATTTGGGGGAGTTCCAGACCGGATGGCGAGAATCCAAGCTGGAAAATGGTGTGGAACTGCCCAGTCCCACCAAAAGTCAAGGTGCTGGCATGGAAGATCTGCCGCAATGCCTTGGCGACGCAAGTCAATATGCACAGACGTGGGATGAGCACATTCGGAACATGTCAGATATGTGGGCGCGAAGATGAGGATACCTTCCATGTCTTCCTACGCTGCCCACATGCTCGTGACCTATGGAGGGCGATGGCGGAAGTTTGGGAGCTCCCGGAGGATAGTATGCTGCTACCGACGGGGGTAAATTGGCTGCTACACTTGCTCAACTCACTAACGGAAATGCAGCGGGCGATGACGCTTATGACATTCTGGAGAACTTGGCATGCGCATAATGAGATGACGCATGGGAAGCCATGCCCATCCGTCGAAGGATCTCGGCGTTTCCTTGTCAGCTACCTTAACTCGCTACTCACCATCAAACAGTTTCCAGAGGCAGACATGGCCAAAGGGAAGATGGTGGTCGATCCAAAGCAAGGGTTCCGACAAAACAAAGATGCTATGAGGAAGCAGTGGAAGGTAAAACAGAAGTGGAAACCACCTGATGTGAATACGGTGAAGCTCAATGTTGATGGAGCCTACTCCCAGGATGGTCGTGCTGGATGCGGAGTGGTGCTGCGAGACAGTGCCGGTGAGGTGATCGTTGCAGCATGTATACAGCTGCACCATTGCAAAGATGCCACTGAGGCGGAAATAGCAGCAATCGAGGAAGGTGTTAAACTGGTCATGCAATGGACCCAACAAATTTTCAGCATCGAATCAGACTGCGCCGATGCTGTAGAAATGATCAATGGTAGGGCGCCGAACATCTCCGCAAATGCCTTCCGTATCAGTGTAATCCGTGAAAACTCGATGGACAGAAATAGTAGACTTGTTAAGATCGGTAGAGAGGCGAATTTAGCTAGCCATGAACTTGCTAAACTTGCTAGGGTCCATGGACGGACGAATGTGTGGCTAGGCGTATCTCCTCTGGAGATCGCTGATGTTATAGCCTCAGACTGTAATTCCTCTATTGATTAATATATCTCTTTTCCCCGCAAAAAAACTCTGAATATATGACTCTATTTAATGCTTTTATTATTGGGGTTCGGTGTAAATAACAAAAAAAATCTACGCAACCCCGAATTACCTAAGACCTATCTATTAGTAATGTTGTAACGATTAGCTGGAGATCGGCGATGTACCCTCGTAGACCGAATGTGGGGATTACGCCCCCGCACAGGCGTTGATAATGAAGCCGACCTCAAGATCGTGTAGAGAGTGACGTCACGACATCAGTATGATAACACCGGTGGTACGACCTGGCACCACAAGTGCTACAGTGATTATGAGAGAGAGATCATGTCGATCCATAAACTCTGGTTCTTTTTCCTAGTTGCAAAACCTCAATTAATTCACTTGTTATTTTATTTGTTGTTAATTTCCATACAAAAATATTGTTAGTTTATTTTTCTGCTCCATGCATAGAAGCTACATAAGTGATAATATAGCTTGAGATAATAAATGTTTTAACTTCTTACTCTTGCGGTTTGATACTCCATACCTACAATTTATAGGTGCAACAACTATCTCTTGTATTTGGGTGTTATCAAATACTTTTCTAGCGTCGTTGCTAGGAGCGTAGAGCTAAGCTAGTATTCATGTTTGAACTTTATCTTAGTTTTAGTTTCAGCAGTTATAGTTCTTTTACTTTGTTTAGTTATTTCTATCCTATAAAGTACCAAAAACATAATGATTTCTATGGAAGGACTTTCGAGAACCTTTATGACCGAAGGAGGTCCTGATATGAAAGCTCTTGATTTTTTACAAAGTATCGCTCATCTCAAAAGGAGAGAAAATGGAAGGCTTGTTGTGATATTTGAATAGTATAGTTGGAAAATTGTGTGACTTCATGATATCACTTATTGCTCTAAGAACCAACATAAACATTTGTTTTTCTAGTGCAGGTATAAAAATACATTGCTTACTATGTATATATTGATTTGGATCATAGAAGATTGGTACTATAAGACAACTAGAGAAATTTTTTTTTTTCGAAATGGGAGCATAGCCCCAGCCTCTGCATCAAAGAGATGCACACGCCCTTATTTATTAAAGCAGTTGTCATAGTATCACAGAAGTACAATCATGGATCGATCAAAGTTGCTGCAAAGATCAGCCAACGAAAGAAAGAACAAGCTAAAAAGTGTCTATGGGGCATCCTCAATGCGTCTAGAGTGCAACCAGCCACCCTGGTTGAATATAGCCCAAACAACCGCCATCATACGATTGCATCCAATATCCATAGGTCCTCGCTGCTCCACAGGAAGAAGGTAAGACCAAAGATGGATCAGTGAAGCTGCCCTGTGAATAACCTGCATAAAATTAGGATTAGCACACCTGTTAAATACTACCTCATTACGACAATTCCAAATTGTCCAAACCAAAGCACAAACCCCAACACGGATTCGTTCTTTTGTTTTCTTATCAATCCCATTTAACCAATTACCAAAGAGATTAGTTATATTACTGGGTGGAGGTATACTAAAGGTGAAATGTACTACCCGCCAAACAAGACGAGAGAAAGGACAAGATATAAACAAATGATCAATTGTTTCCTTTAGACCACAAAAGACACACTTGGTACATCCCTTCCAATTTCTTCTTGCAAGGTTATCCTTGGTTAAAATCACCTTCTTATAAAGAAACCACATGAAAATCTGAATCTTAAGTGGTACTTTAATCTTCCATAGGTATTTTTTAAGGAAAGCCGTATGCCCATTCATATAATCAGCATACATAGATTTAACAGAAAAAATACCAGTGGTTGTAAGGCGCCATTTAAAACTATCTGGTTCATCACTCAAGTTTACAACCATCAATATCCTCAAAAGACTAACCCAAGAATCCCATCTATCTCCTATGAGCATCCTATTAAATCTTATATTTAACGGCACGTGAGATAAAACATCAGCCACTAACACATTTTTACTTCTTAGGATAGTGTAAAGATTGGGATATTGGGAAGCTAGAGGTGCATCGCCAAGCCAGGTATCCTCCCAGAATCTAGTTTTCATGCCGTCTCGTACAACAAAAGAACCTCGCTGGAAGAAATCATCTTTGACCCTCATTATTCCTTTCCAAAAAGGTGAATCAGTGGGTTTAGCCTGAACTTGCGATAGAGTTTTACTCCCAAGGTACTTATTAGAAAGCAATTCTTGCCACATGCCTTCCTCGGATAGAAGTTTAAATAGCCATTTGCTAAGTAAACATTTATTTTTAATATCTAGTACCTCAATCCCAAGACCCCCTTGGTCTTTAGGTCTACAAACGATATTCCATTTAGTAAGTCTGTATTTCTTTTTTTGGCCATCGCTTTGCCAAAAGAATCTAGACCTATAAAAATCAAGTCTTTTCCTTACCCCTTTGGGTATCTCAAAGAATGATAAAAGGAACATTGGAAGGCTTGACAGGACAGAATTAATTAGAACAAGGCGGTCACCATATGACAGCATCTTGCCTAACCATGAAGCCAACTTTCGCTCAAAGCGATCTTCCATTGGTTTCCATTCCTTATTTAGTAATCTCCTATAGTGGATAGGAATTCCCAAATATTTGAAGGGGAGAGAACCAAGTTCGCATCCAAAGATGTGTCTATAGTTATTATCATCCTCCTTAGCCTTCCCAAAACAAAATAGTTCACTTTTATGGAAGTTTATTTTTAAACCAGATAGTTGCTCAAAAAAAGAAAGGATCAACTTCATGTTTACGGCTTTCACTAAATCGTGTTCCATAAACAGGATAGTATTGTCCGCACACTGTAGAATAGAAATCCCACCATCCACGAGGTGTGGTACTAGGCTACCAATTTGTCCATCCTCTTTTGCCCTCGCAATAAGGATTGCAAGCATATCTGCGACTATACTAAACAGGATAGGGGAGAATGGGTCACCTTGTCTAAGACCTTTCAAAGTTTGAAAATAATGACCGATGTCATCATTTACCTTAATTCCAATGCTGCCCCCTTGAATAAAGCGAGCAATCCAATCACACCACTTTGGTGGAAAGCCTTTCATTCTCAGGGCTTGTTGAAGGAAAGACCACTTAACCTTATCATATGCCTTTTCAAAATCAATTTTGAAAAGGACACCATCCATTTTCTTCCTGTGAAGTTCGTGAATGGTCTCATGCAGAATAACAACACCTTCTAGGATGTTTCTTCCTGGAATAAAAGCAGACTGGATTGGACGCACCACTTTATGTGCAATAACCGTTGCACGGTTGGTACCCACCTTAGTAAAAAAATTAAAACTAACATTTAGTAGACATATTGGGCGATATTGTTCAATTCTACTAGCATCCTCCTTCTTCGGAAGAAGGGTAATAAGGCCAAAATTAAGTTTATACAATGGTATGTCTCCATCCTGCAGTTGATTAAACATTGCCATCATATCTAACTTAATGACCTGCCAGAACTTTTGATAGAACTCCGCAGGAAACCCATCTGGTCCTGGAGCTTTATTATGTTCCATTTTGGAGATAGCCTCGAAAACCTCCTCCTCCATAAAAGGGGATGTAAGAATGCTATTTTCCTCTTGAGATAACTGAGGTATATCATGAGTGACTTCTTCTCTCATATTGAAGAAATTGGCAACCAGAGTGCCAAATAATTTCTTGTAATACTCAGTTATGAAAACTTTGAGGTTTTGCTGACCCACAATGGTTCCCTCATCTTGTTCAAGCTGGAAGATCCTTTTCTTCCTATGCTTGCCATTAGCAATCAGGTGGAAATATTTCATATTATTTCCACCCTCTTGAATATGCTTAACTTTAGCGCGTTGGGCCCATTTGGTCTCTTCATCACGCCTAAGTTTTGCCAGAGCTATATCAGCCTCCTTTTTTTGAGCCCTCTCGGCTGCACATAAAGGTGTTGTCTCGGATTTTAAATCGAGTTCGTCTATAAGAAGAGTGAGCCTTTCTTTCTCTTTCTTGTAGACACCACTCAGGTTTTTAGCCCATCCCTGTAGGAATTGTCTAAGATGTCTAATCTTCTGTTGCCATCTTTCAATAGGTGAGAGGCCTGAATGAACAGAATTCCATTCGTCCCGCACCAAATCAAAGAATCCATCTTGGCGCATCCAAGATAATTCAAATGAAAAACTATTTTTATTACACATGTGAGAAGGTTCCCCTGAATCAATGAGTAAAGGAGTATGATCCGAACTAGTACGTGTCAAGGCACGCACCGTGACCAAGGGAAACTTCTGCTCCCACTCAACATTAGTTAGAACTCTATCTAACTTCTCATATGTAGGAACCTCACGCCTACTCGCCAAAGTATATTGTCTACCAGACATAATGATCTCCCTTAGATCTAGTGTCTCAATAATCGCATTAAAGAGAAAAGGCCAACGTGCATTAAAATTATCATTGTTTTTCTCTTCTTGTCTCCTGATGATATTGAAATCACCTCCTACCAACATAGGAAGTGTTTCGGATTCACAGATTCTAACCATCTCTGCTAGGAAGTCTGGTTTTATTGCATCCTGGGCTGCCCCATACACTCCAACAAGGATCCACTCAAACCTATCCGGTTTAGACTTAACAAAAAGTTTAACACAGAAATCACCTGTCTCCACTCTTTGGATTAAGGTGGTCTCCATATTAATCCCAACTAAAATACCCCCAGACCTTCCTCGGGGAGGTAAACAAAACCACATAAAGTCTAACCCCCCAGATAAATGTTTGAGGAATGGTGTAGCAAAATTAGCCCTCCCTGTCTCTAATAGAACAATGAAGTCTAATTTATGATTCTCCATATTATAAAATATTGTTGATTATTAAAACCTCAAAATATACTAAGGGTATGGCTAGCTTTAGGCATATGTGTTCATGAATAGCAGGTAATCCTGAATGCATTTGATTAAAGTTTGCATAAATTTTATTTAGAGCAAGCTTAGATATGAGGTCTAGGATAGATAGTTGGAATGTAGGATATATTCTAACTTACGTAAGTAAGATATCCTCTCCCATGATGATGAAAGTTGTAATAAATACTTAAAGGTTTAGGGTTCAGGATGTATTAGGTTCTAGTTGGATTAAAATCAATCCCTAGCCATAATTTATGATTCTCCATATTATAAAATAAGTATAATAATGAGGCATTTGTACATGCGTGAACCAAAAACTTAGCTTACGTGTTTCTCCATATCCAAAAAATTTAGTAGTTCCATTGTCGATACCAACATCGAGGTCGAGATTGATATGGTTACAAGTTAAATATTTAGGAAACTTGTCAGATATAAGTTGAAGGATAGGACTATAGTATATAAGCATGAATTCCACACCAATGATCAACATTATTTGTACATTTCTCCTACAGTGATATTCATCCTGATTTAATTCGTGTCTGTCATTTCCATATAATATGGCGATTAAAAATATTGATTTGATAGCACATTCTGAAGCAATCCATATTTTCTACATGGCAATAATTTAACATATCAACTCAGCACACATGCATTTACATTCAGTTCATAAATTTCAAAACTATCAAAAAGGATCCCTTGAATTTATTAGTTCACATTGGTCAAAAGCTAGGCACATAATAGTAATTAGTCCATAGTCGAGTGGCGTGCCATGATGGAAAATCGCTCACTCATCATGCACGTGACTAAGCTAGTAGTTCGTCTTCCCATCTTAACTTAGCCATCGCCCTAATTTTATACATTTCATGTCAAATTCTCACAATTGTAATCCTTATTTGCTAAGTTTCCTTGTTTATATCTTACCTAATAACACCCTAGCACCCCAAAACTTTCTATGATATTCTTTTGCAACACTATGGCTTGGGTATGACATTTTCTTGTCCTCTTCTCTTTTCTTCTCATGCACACGATGACTAGCAGACAATCATGGATGTTGTGGATGAAAACTAACATGGAGAAGCATGATGATCAATTAACCTTGATTATTTAATTTCACTACATGCTCTATTATGAACCTCACATGTGCAAGGTTTTGTGCAACTTGGAACGATCCAATGGTTGCATGCCACGGGATAAATTTTCTCACATTTCTTGATTTGGACTAGAGTGAACCCACACGCTGATTTGAGTGATCAATTTACTTGATAGAATAAAAATCTAATGTGTACCAAAGTTTTTGTATCTCCCATACAATTACCTTATAACTTATTTAACCCCCACGTAGTTGTCCTCTAGTGTCATAAATTATCAATTTATCTCAACAAAGGAGCATGACAATATGTTTAATTATAGGAAATATCAAAATAGTTTATTGAACTGATAGTCTCACAAAGAATCCACTCAAGACTACTAATTAATTATCAGGTACAAATCATAATTAGTATGAACCATATAGTATAATGGTTTCACATAGAGAATGTGTTGGTACCAAATTTGACTATTGAAATAATACCATCGGTTTCATCACGGACATTAAATTATTTTAGAGTAAATATTTTTGGGGTTTAGTTTTTTGTGAGATGCACATCACCACACATGCCTTTGCATGCCCAAAACCATTATGGCATCCTTAAGAGTTAGCCACACCATGATAGGTCTCCCCACAACTCATCCTCGCGTGTGAACTAACACATCCATGATCAACCTTGCAAAAAAATAATTGTTCTATACATCCCATGAGATAATAATATACATATGACCGCATGTGACAAGGGTACGCCTGCTAGGGCCCATGGCATTGGTACACCTGGTTCATATTTGGGTAAGGCCCATGAAGATTATGGCCCAAGAAGGAGCCGATGGAAGAACTCATCGAATAAGAAAACTCTATTGTAACCGACATACATTAAGAGATTGTATTGAACCTGACAAGGACTCTGGGACCCAGCCACCTATAAAAGGGGCCAGGAAGAGCCGGCGGAGGACACCAAAGATTTAGCTTGTAAACCCTAGTTTTGCCTCAATACAATTGTTAGATTTGCCGTATTTGTCTGATAACCTTCGAATTCATCCAGCGCACCTCTTCCCCTGGATCCTAAGTCCTTCATTCAAGGATATTTCCGAGGATAACCCTCATCAGTATGTAAGGAAGGATATGCAAGCCACTTGATCTACCAATACTTCTGTACTCGTCAGCACACCATCCAAGCCAGCATAGGATAAACGTGATCATTATCGTTTACCATCATCAAGACTATTTATGATAAATAGATTCATCAATCAAACTGGCCTATCCAAAGGAAGTCTATGGGTAGTCACGAGAGGAGGGAGCATGTTAGTGCACATTTAAAGAATTCATCATTCTAAGCTAGATATAGAGCACTCACCCCACAATATATGTCAAATAGAGATAGTTACCGCTGGCCTCGAAAGCTCAAGTTCCATTCACCAATGTTGTGATAGCATCTCCCTGGTCTTGTTGAGCCCGACTCTCACCATCAATCATTCTTGCTCTTAGACATAGTCATGTTCCATGCGGGGTCTGTCTGATGGTGCTCTCTTGTGGTAGCAAGTAGGAAGGATGGGTAGAGGGACGTGTCGATTCTAGGTTGGGGACATATAAGAATCCATATCGAGTGATACGGGCTCTAGTATTTGATATTTATTTTGTGTGATGTATTTATATTCTTATGTCATTGCTTTTATCGAGGTGGTGTGGTGTCACTAGACTATATGAGTTGTTATTCCTTTTGAGAAGATAAGAATATTGGTTGTACTTTCTTCTTTTATTTTTAGGCGAAATTTATGTAAGGGTTGTTGCATTAAATAGTTCCTCGCTACTTGATCTATAGGCCATTCTGTGAAGGTTGAAACACTTTGTAAAGCTAATATAATTATCTTATTACAAAAACATATGTAACTAATGCCGATAAGAAGCAATGGATTGTAAATTACTATAGGAAGAAATATATACCTTATTGATATAATCCCAGTCTAAAACTACATTTTGTTAGATAACTATTGTTATCCATTAGGTTTGTATTTACAAAGATATAAGTAACTCCTTCAATAAATGTGATTTCATAAGCAAAAAAATGATCCATACACAGAATGTATGGGGACCTTCATAATCTCGAGCATGTGAAACATATGAAGCACTATATTTGTATAGAAATTTATACTTGCACAAATCCGTGTAGTGCCATAATTTCATGTAGTTATGTTTTTTAAATTTCAAAGGCTGTATACACTTTGCGACCAAGAAATTTGTGATCTCAGGCAGAACACAAAACTTCTATACTTTTGCCGTTTGCCCCAATCCTTGTAAACAAGACTACTGTCGGATTCAACATATTTCCGCAAAACCGATCATTCAATGTTATGTTACAAATTCAAATATTTTTTTACTCTAGATATTCTTAGATCTAAAATGTTGAAAGTTGAGCACGGATTCTCCATGGCATGTAGCATCCCACATGTTCTTGGAAAGAATGTTAGATCCACAGTAGGGTGAGTGGCACGTGGGCATACAAATCAATGTCCCACTTGTTGTTCGGAGATATGTAGTATCCTGATATAAAAAAAACTTCAAAATTTAAAGCATATAGCATAGATCATATAACATTATTTCCTATAGTGATACTGGTTATGGATAGCGTATTTTTCCTCCAGTCAGCCTCTTTGCATCATAGATCGTATATATAGTGATTTGATTGCTTATGGCATACATATCAATAAATTGTTGTGTAGTATCATTGGAGTTCCCTTTTATTTGGAAAAAATTGACTAGCATATTTTATCTCCTTGCATGGTAAGATCTTTCTCTTATTTGATAATAACTATACTCTGACTACTATGGATACTATTCGCAGAGAATTTATGTTTTGCCAATTTCCCTTTTTTGTTAAAGACAATATCGTTTATGGCATATATATGAAAAATCTAGTGTATATACAAATGGAGGTAAAATCAACTTTTTGCATGCAAAATCTTGCTTTTGTTATTGGTAGGAGTGGTTGCTAATGTCAGATGTTGGTGCTATCAACGTTATACTTTTCTCACTTTTATAACATATATGAATTTGTAGACTGATGTTAGTATAAATAGAAAAAAAATGTGGCAAGAGGTGTAGTAGTTTTGCATTACTTTGTAGGGCATATATTTTTAAACTAATGAGGTAATCAATGCAAACATAATAAAAAAATCGATATCTACCGACCTGCTCCTGTTAATAACTTATATCAGTATGTGAAGAAACATGTAACTTCTATTAAACGGCTAGTTGTCGCAACTAAATAGTGACATGCACACTAAGCTTGACCTTGCCTTTCGCAAGCCATGTTGACTCCAAGTCTACAACGTGATGATGCAAGCCCTTGGTGATGAGGTACGATGTCATGCTTGGATGTGGAGCTACCACCAACATGGGAAACAATCGTGATGCTGGTGTAGCAATTGTTGACGAAGACAACTATTGGCGTTTTTATGCGATTTCCAGAACTAACCTATTGACAAGATGCCACAGTGCCAGTTCCCTGTTTTCTGCTGTTTTTGTGTTTCAGAAAAGCTACATAGGAAATATTCTCGGAATTGGACGAAACAAGTTCAGAAACTCCTATTTTTCCCGGATGAAGGACGAAGACCGAACGAGAGCCGAAGGGGGGCCAGAGGCTGGCCACACCACAGGGGGGCGCGGCCCAGCCCCTGTCCGCGCCCACCCATGGTGAGGCCCCCCTGGTCCACTCCTGACGACGTCCCTTCGCCTATAAAGAGCCTCCCGACAGAAAACCCTAAAACAATCGGCAAATTTCTAGAAAGAGTTCCGCAGCTCCGCCGCCGCTGACGATGAATTTCGGGGGACAGAAGTCTCTGTTCGGCACCCTGCCAGTATGGGGAAGTGCCCCCAGAGCCATCTCCAACGGTCTCCATCACCGTCTCCGCCGTCTCCATCGACCTCACAGCCATCTCCATCACCGTTGCTTCCTCCGATGATGAGGAGGGAGTAGTTCTCCCCCGGGGCTGAGGGCTCTACCGGTAGCTATGTGGTTCACCTCTCTCTCGCATGATGTGATCTTTATGTGATCGTGAGCTTTGTATCTAGTTGAATTGGTAGATGCTATTATTCAGATATTATGCTACTCTCGTGCTTTATTATTGTAATAATCTCCAGAGATACCTTGTATCATGGTGTGAAGGTGACTAGTGTGCGCATCATGTGTATCTTTTTGGTTAATGTCTCTATGAATTATTGGTGTTTGTTGGAACCATCTAGTGCATTCATGGTGATAGTGTGGGACAATCTAGTTTGGGTACATACGGACTTTGAGGAGTGCTTCGTAGCCCTACGTATGATTAGTGTTCGTTTTTCATTGGAGAATTGTTTTGAGTTGCATATTGATGATAGTATCTATTGGTTCAATTATGTTATATTTGTTGAGAGTGTGTCCACTAGTGAAAGTATGATCCCTAGGCCTTGTTTCCAAGCATTGCACACTGTTTCCTTTCAGTTTTGTTACATGTTTGCTTGCGGCGATATTTATTTTAGATTACATTTACTACTTATAATCATCACAACTACTTGTATTTCAGTATCTCTTCGCCGAACTAGTGCACCTATACATCTGACAAGTGTATTGGGTGTGTTGGGGACACAAGAGACTTTCTATAGCATAATTGCAGGGTTGTTTGAGAGGGATAGCTTTGACCTCTTCCTCCCTGAGTTCGATAAACCTTGGGTGATCCACTTAAGGGAAACTTGCTGCTGCTCTACAAACCTCTGCACTTGGAGGCCCAACACTGTCTACAAGAATAGAAGCGTGCGTAGACATCAAGCTCTTTTCTGGCGCCGTTGCCGGGGAGGTAAGGTAAAACGTACTCGCATCCTCCTGTGTGAGTGCTCGAATTTATTTCCTTTAGATTCTGCAATTATATCTTTTTGTTTCTTGTTTTTATTTTCACTAGTTAGGATTAATGGAAAATAAAGAGTTCTATAGTATTTTTCCTATGTTAGGATATGAAGTGTTTGAAGAGAAAATTGAAAAACCTTTGGAGGTTAATTTGCATGCTAATAGTGTTGTTAGTATGAATGCTTTGAACACCATTATTGCTAATGCTATAGAAAAGTCTAAGCTTGGGGAAGCTGGTTTTGTTAAGCATGATATTTTTAGTTCCCCAGCTTTAGTGAAGAAATTTTGCTCTGATGATATTTTATCTCCCATATGTGATGATTCTAATGATGCTTGTGCTCCTCATCCTTTTAAAATACCTATGAAAAGTGTTGAACATGCTATGAATAACTACTATTTAGGAGATGGAACTGTCCATCCTGGTGATCATTTGCTCTTTATACATGAATTATGCGAGTTGTTCAAGTGTGCAGGTATTTCAATGAACCAAGTTAAGAGGAATTTATTCTCTTTATCACTGAAGGGCAGAGCTGTGGAATGGTATAAAACACTAAAGGATGGCCGACCTGTCGACTGGGAGGAAATTGTACCTCTCTTTTATTCTAAATTCTATCCTTCTAGTGAGGTTTATAAGGATAGGAATTATATTTATAATTTTCATCCGTGTGAGGGAGAAAGCATTGCCCAAGCATGGGGAAGATTGAAGTCACTAATGCTCAAATGTCATATTCATGAGCTTCCCCGTAATATTGTTATTAATAATTTTTATGCAAGGCTTTCAGGATATTACAAGGACTAACTAGATGCATGCTTTGATGGGTCTTTCACAAGCAAGAATGTTGACGTCAAGTGGGATCTTCTTGAAACAATTCAAAACAATATTGAAGATTGGGATAGCGACAAAGGTAAAGGATCAGGTATAAATTATGAGTATGATTGCATTAAGTCTTTCGCTGAAACTGCTGATTTTCAAGAGCTTAGTGCTAAATATGGTCTTGATCCTCAAATTATGGTTGATTGTTTTAGAGCCTTTGCTTCCCATATTAATGTTCCTAAATTAAATGGAGATGTGTATCATGAACCTTTTAAAGCCACTTGCATAGAAAGTGATATTGTTATTGATGATTGCAATAAACATGCTCAAATTTCTGAAAGTACTACTTCTTATAAACATGTTAATTTTTGTGGAGTACTTAGACCTTGTGAACAGAGTTACGACAAAGAAGATTATTGTATCCACCACAGGAATGAAGAAACCCGACTGTGGTATAAGGCTCTAGATGAGCTTGGTAAAAAGGTTTGTGAGCTTTATCCTTTAATTTGTGAACTTTGCTATGACAAGGGTCATTTTAATTTTCAATGCTCAGGCCATAATAGTGACACGTCTAATCGAATGAGTACTGCAAGCTTGTATTGTGATGACAAGATCACTCTCAATCAGCATGATGAGCTTACTTTGTTTTTGGGGTGTGAAGAGTTATCTAGAAAAACTTCTTTAGTAGATATGAGTGTTTTTAAAAATATTAGCATCCTGCAGGGTTGTCGTCTTTATTTTATTAAAGATTGTCGCGCAAATACTTACTTACAAAATGTTATAAAACATGATGTTTTGCCAAGCTATGACAGGACTAATATATTTTTCCATCTTATTAATAGACAGGAGGAATCCTCCAAAGTTTCTTCTGTTATTTCTGTCAGCAACCCAGATTATGTGGAGAAAATGCCTTTCAAGTCTCTCCCTCCTAAAGGAGAGAGTAAGAAGAGTAAGAAGAAGAAGAAGAAGAAGAAGAAGAAGAATAAGAGGAGGAGGAGTAAAAGGAGAGAGGAAACGGTATCTTCCCCTAAGTATGTTGCTCCTATTATAGATTATGATAATTCTGATCTTGATGATGTTCTTATGCCTGTTACCTATGTTAGTGATCATGATTTGGAAAAGCACTCTACTTTTGATATTGAAAATCTTTTTGGTACCAATTCTAATAATTGTTGCACCATTAGTACTATCCATGTTCCTTCCTATGATGATATGTTTGATGAATATGCTTTGCAAGATAGCTATTCTATCGCTTATGATGATACTAAACCTCTAGTTTATGATGGTTACGATGATGAGTATAATATTTTCAGTTCACCTACTTTTGAGGAGAAAATTAGTTATGGTTACAATATGCCTCCTGTTTTTGATGATTATGGTGACAAGAATAATTATTCTGTTGACTTTGCTCCTACAAAGATTGCTAAGAATTATGTTCATGTGGGGAGTATTAATTCTTTTATGCATGTGGCTCATGATAGGGATGCTTTATGTGATAGTTATGTTAGTTATATTCATGATGCTACTGAAAGTTACTATGAAAGAGGGAAACATGGTTTGATGGACCTCAACAATATTGAGTTTCCCCTCTTTTTGTTGGAATTCTTTAAGTAGTACTTGTTTTGTCTTCCTATGCTTTTTGCTTTGCGCTTTCATGACTTGTCTCTTTACAAGACTATTTTTCATAGGAAGTGGTTTAGATTTAAATGTGTTTCATATTTGCTTTTTTATGCTATCTTTTGCTTCAAGTTCTTATATAGTGCCTTTGCCTTAAGCTCTTTTATGGCGCCTACATGAGCATCTTTGCAAACTACTTCGCCTAGCTCAAAGGCGTTAAAGAAAAGCACTCTTGGGAGATAACCCAATGTTTTCTTTTCGGTACTTTTTATTTTATTTGAGTCTTGGAAGTTATTACTACTGTAATAACCGCTCCTTATCCTTTTTATTTCGTTGTTGTGCCAAGAAGAACCTCTAATTTGAGGGAGGTAAGATTTGGGGAAGTTGCTGTCCTGAAATAGATTTCTGCGCTGCACCGTAAAAATTCGTGAAAATTCTCAGAATATCTTTTTGATCTGAATTTTCTTGAGCATATTCTCCAGGTTATATCCAAACTTTCATTAGTTTTGCACTTTTCGATTTGAGCAACAGAAGGTCCTCAAAAAAATCGACCTTTGTCAGCTGTTCTATTTTGACAGATTTCTGCCACTATTTGTGTTAACTTCTCGATCGCTTTCTTTTTGAGTTCTTTTGATCACGAAACTTTTGGGGAAGTTGCTACAGTAGTATATACTTTATATGTGGTGTTTTTGAGTTGAAACCTGAACCAAAAAAGGGTTGATTTACTATTATATTTATGCTAACGTTGCTAATAGAATTGTGTTAAGTTTTGTATGAAGGAAGTTTTCAAGTGTAGGGATTGGAGAATGATGAGATGAGATGAAGAATGGACAAAAGCTCAAGCTTGGGGATGCCCACGCACCCCCAGAAATATCTAAGAGGTACAAACGTCAAAGCTTGGGAATGCCCCCGAGGCACCCCTTCTTCATCGGCAAAAATCAGGTCACCTTTCAAGACACTATATTTTTATTGCTTCATGCATTATGCGTTTTTCTTGGAGCGTCTTTACTTTTGCTTTCAGTTTTCTTTTGCTTTGCTTGCTGCAATAAATGGTTGGATCACATCATGTTTGTTTTGGAGGGAGATATATGATTGTTGGATGAATGACCAGCCCGTTGGGAACCCCAAGAGGAAGGTATGATGAATATAGCAGCAAGGTTTGCCGTCAGTTAAGAAACCAAGGTTTATGTCGGTCAGGAGAAGAGCGGACAATACGACTGAAGGTGATGCTTGATAGCCTAGTGACACTCCAACAAGGGCGCCGTTTCACGATAAAACGAGTTAGCGCGTCTTCAGCTAGTAGCAACGTGGAACCTGCACACAACACAACCAAATACTTTGTTCCCAACTTGCGATGAGGTTGTCAATCTCACCGGTTTGCTTGAAACAAAGGTTATGAGCGTATCGAGTGGAAAGTGATAATAGTATGTGAGTAAAGTAAACAGTGCGAGTAAAGTAAACCGGTGATAGCAATATGATGGAAATAGGACCGGGATCCACAGTTCACTAGTGGTGTCTCTCCATAAGATAAATAACACATGCTGGGTAAACAAATTACAGTTGGGCAATTGATAGAATAAAGATAAACGTGATATGTCAAGAAGATCACTATGCGATTTACTCTGGGCATTACAACAAAATACATAGACCGCCATCCAACTGCATCTATGACTAATAATCCACTCACGGGGATATCATCCAAACACCCCATGAGTATTAAGTTGCGAACAACGGATAATTGCATTAAGCAAAGTGTGTAATGTAAACAAAGCATATGCTCTTGAGCACATGAATGTTGTTTTCTCCCTAGTAGCAACAGCACATCTACAACCTTAAGGGTTTCTGTCACTCCCCTAGGTTAAATAGAGGCATGAACCCACTATCGAGCATAAATACCCCCTCTTGGAGTCACTAGCAACTACTCGGCCAAGATAGCTACTAACAACGGAGAGCATGCAAGATCATAAACAACATAGAGATAACAAAAGATAAATTTCAGTATAGCAACTCAATCATAACACCAATATTCATCGGATACCAACAAACCAAGCATGTAGAATTACATAACGGTGATCTTAATCATGTAGGGCAGCTCATGAGATCTAAACATGAAGCACATGGTGGAGGAGACAACCATCTAGCTACTGCTATGGACCCATAGTCCAAGGTAGACTACTCACTCATCGCTCCGGATGCAAGCATGGCGATGAAGAAGACCTCCGGTGGCGATTCCCCTCTCCGACAGGGTGCCGGGAAGAGCTTCTGGACCCTCCCGATCTTCGGGTCGATGGCGGTGGCGGATCGCGATGTGTTCTGGAAAATTGATCGGGTACTTAGGTTTTTTCCGTCGGGGGGTCTTTATAGGCGAAGGGGCATCGTCAGAGGTGGCCCGAGGCGACCTCACACATAGGGGGCGCGGCCAGGGGCTGGGCCGTGCCGCCCTGGTGTGTGGGGCCCTCTTGGCCCCCCTCCAACTCCTCTTCGGATCTCTGGAAGCTTCCGGGAAAAATAAGACTTCAGGAACTTGTTTCGTCCAATTCCGAGAATATTTCTTGTGTATCACTTCTGAAACACAAAAACAGCAGAAAATAGGAAACTGGCAATGTGGCAACTCATTAGTAGGTTAGTTCCGAAAAATGCATAAAAGTGCCACGAAGTGTAATGAAACAGTAGGCAAATGGTGTATAAACAAGCATGGAGCATCCAAAATTATAGATACGTTAGAGACGTATCAATATAATCTATTTTTCATTGCCAAGAATACTATAGTTTTCACTCTTATCGTTCAACGAGTGTTCTCTTTTTCTGCTACTGCGTTTAGCTTTCATTTTTTTGCCTTGATTTTTGCTCAGATCTTGTTTTATCTTTGCATCAAGGTGTATTTGGACCTCTGGTCTATGTTGGTATTCATCAAAAGAGTTGTTTCAAAAAGGTTTGAATGGTGTTGGAAAAGAGAAAAAGTTTAATGCAAAAAAGTGGTACAAAAAGGTGCTTATTTAGACTGTGGCTTAGACTTTTTCAAGCCATGCTTGATATTGTTTTGATAGTATGCTTAGTGATTTTGTTGTAGCATGACTTGTCTCAAATGACTGAGATTGCTTAATGAGCCTTTGAAAAAAATCATGCGTTGTTTTTATTATTTGGAAGCATTATTTTGGTTTTCTCCTTGATGCTTTATTTGTGTTGACTTGGCGCATGCTTACAACATGTTTGACTCATACAAAGTTGCCATAAGCCTTTATGATCATTTAGTTTTTGACTTTTGATGCCATTTTATGCTTCTCTTAATGATGTTTTGTCGCTATGCATGATTATGGCCGTTATTGCTCTCTTAGTTGGTCGCTCCCAGTTTTTTGCTAGCCCTCATTTTGTACTGAGTATGAGCTCTACTCGTGCATCCAACTCCCAAAAACCAAGTTATTCCAATGTGTCAACCATACATACCTATTAGCAATTTGCTATTCCAAAGTACATTTGACTTGCTTTTATCTATCCTTCAAATTAAACTCTTTTGGTGTTATGCGAAAATTGGTCAGTAAAGCTCTCACGAACCTGATGGCACACTTTACTTTTCTCGTTCTTAAAAATTTGACATTGTGGCTCTCTTATGTTGAGTTGTTATGCTTGCAAGTTGTAAGTTGGAAATTAGCCAAACCATGCCGTCATGGGGTAAGCTTTCAACATTGCACTTCTTATTTGAGTTGATATCGTGATCTTTTGTTTATGGATACTCGCGATGTGAAATAAGTTGGAAATCTTATGGGATCATGGAGTTTGTATACATGTTAGAGAAACGCCTGGGCCGCTAATCTAAGCCATGCATAATTCATGGTGGAAATTTACAGCATACCCATAGTGTACATTTAACGACGCATCACAAAATAAAAAGCTATACCAATGGTAAATAAAAGAGATGTCGAGGTGTTCATTGTCTGTTTGTCCTGTCATTTTGATGTGGGCTTGTTACATGTCATCGGGCACGGAGGTACCCTGTTGGCGGTTCTCGATGATATGTGTATACTTACAATGACAAGAGCTTGCTTGGGACTCTAAGTCGAGTAGCATGAGGTTTGGGTATTCGTACTTCACGGGACACAAGGTTTTCAACTTATGATTTGTCAATCATATGCTTCATAATTGTACTCGCATTAACTTTAACCATTCAAGATGCCTATGATGGGGGCAATGAGAGCTCAAAGCTAGTAAGTACCATAATTTTTGAAGGTTTATAATACTTGCAATCACTGCTTCCCTCTGCGAAGGGCCTTTCTTTTACTTTTATGTTGAGTCTCCACTTTCTACCTTTATGCACCATCTAAGAGAGCATAGTTGTCATTCTGAGTATAATGTGCATTGTCCCAAAGTTATCATTGATTGATTCATTATTTTGGTTTCACTTGTTCTTAAATTATTTGTATCTAGTCGCCCTCTTAAACTTGAAGGTGTCCTATGCATTTATGTTTTGCTATTCCATGAGGGACAAGCTGAAAACCATTTGCTATGTTTTCCATATGATTTGAACACACACTTGACTTTCATTGTTTCATTATTCATGATCTTTTGTTTGTGTTTCTTTTCATGTTATAACATGGCTGCTAAGTTCTTATTGTCAAGATTATGTTTTTCATGCCCATGTTTTAAGTTCTTTGATCCCAGCACTCAATGCTTACATAGATGGTCAAGATTGTGATGGTGCATGTCACCTCAAAAATTATTCTTTTGTTATCACTTACCTACTCGAGGACGAGCAGGAGTTAAGCTTGGGGATGCTGATATGTCTCAAACGTATCGATAATTTTTGAAGCTCCATGCTTGTTTTTACACCATTTGCCTTGTGTTTCGTTACACTTCGTGGCGTTTTTATGCGATTTTCGGAACTAACCTATTGACAAGATGCCACAGTGCCAGTTCCCTGTTTTCTGCTGTTTTTGTGTTTCAGAAAAGCTACACAGGAAATATTCTCGGAATTGGACGAAACAAGTTCAGAAACTCCTATTTTTCCCGGACGAATGACGAAGACCGAACGAGAGCCGGAGGGGGGACCAGAGGCTGGCCACACCACAGGGGGGCGCGGCCCAGCCCCTGGCCGCGCCCACCCATGGTGAGGCCCCCTTGGTCCACTCCTGACGACGCCCCTTCGCCTATAAAGAGCCTCCCAACGGAAAACCCTAAAACAATCAGCAAATTTCTAGAAAGAGTTCCGCAGCTCCGCCGCCGCCGCCGACGAATTTCGGGGGACAGAAGTCTCTATTCCGGCACCCTGCCGAAATGGGGAAGTGCCCCCGGAGCAATCTCCATCGCCGTCTCCGCCGTCTCCATCGATCTCACCGCCATCTCTATCGCCGTTGCTTCCTCTGATGATGAGGAGGGAGTAGTTCTCCCCCGGGGCTGAGGGCTCTACCGGTAGCTATGTGGTTCACCTCTCTCTCCCATGATGTGATCTTTATGTGATCGTGAGCTTTGTATCTAGTTGAATTGGTAGATGCTATTATTCAGATATTATGCTACTCCCGTGCTTTATTATTGTAATCTCCGGAGATACCTTGTATCATGGTGTAAAGGTGACTAGTGTGCGCATCATGTGTATCTTTTTGGTTAATGTCTCTATGAATTGTTGGTGTTTGTTGGAACTATCTACTGCGTTCATGGTGGTAGTGTGGGACAATCTAGTTTGGGTACATACGGACTTTGAGGAGTGCTTCGTAGCCCTACGCATGATTAGTGTTCGTTTTTCATTGGAGAATTGTTTTGAGTTGCATATTGATGATAGTATCTATTGGTTCAATTATGTTATATTTGTTGAGAGAGTGTCCACTAGTGAAAGTATGATCCCTAGGCCTTGTTTCCAAGCATTGCACACTGTTTCCTTTCAGTTTTGTTACATGTTTGCTTGCGGCGATATTTATTTCAGATTACATTTACTACTTATAATCATCACAACTTCTTGTATTTCAGTATCTCTTCGCCGAACTAGTGCACCTATACATCTGACAAGTGTATTGGGTGTGTTGGAGACCCAAGAGACTTTCTGTAGCATAATTGTAGGGTTGTTTGAGAGGGATAGCTTTGACCTCTTCCTCCCTGAGTTTGATAAACCTTGGGTGATCCACTTAAGGGAAACTTGCTGCTGCTCTACAAACCTCAGCACTTGGAGGGCCCAACACTGTCTACAAGAATAGAAGCGTGCGTAGACATCAAGATGTTGTGGTGTTCATTGTCTGTTTGTCTTGTCATTTTGATGTGGGCTTGTGCCATGTCATTGGGCAGGAGGTACCCCGTTAGCGGTTCTCGATGATACATGTATGCTTACAATGACAAGAACTTGCTTGGGACCTAAGTCGAGTAACATGAGGTTTGTGTATTCGTACTTCAAGGGACATGAGATTTTCAACTTATAATTTGTTAAGCATATGCTTCATAATTGTACTCGCATTAACCTTAACCACTCAAGATGCCTATGATGCGGGCATGATGCGTGGTGAATGACCAGCCCGTTGGGAACCCCAAGAGGAAGGTGTGATGAGTATAGCAGCTAGTTTTCCCTCAGTTAGAAACCAAGGTTTAATATCGTTCAGGAGAGGAGAGACAATGACGACTGAAGGTGATGCTTGCTAGGTTGCGACAGCAGCGGACAATTTATATATGGCGCCTCGTCCAAGCTTTGCTTGCTAGCTGCAACGTGGAACCTGCACACACACAAACAAATACTTTGCTCCCAACTTGCGATGAGGTTGTCAATCTCACCGGTTTGCTTGAAACAAAGGTTATGAGTGTATCGAGTGGAAAACAGTAAAAGTATGCGAGTAAAATAAACAGTGCAAGAAAAGTAAACAGGTGATAGCAATATGATGGAAATAGGACCGGGGTCCACAGTTCACTAGTGGTGTCTCTCCATAGATAAAATAGCACATGCTGGGTAAACAAATTACAGTTGGGCAATTGATAGAATAAAGATAACGTGATATGTCAAGAAGATCACTATGAGATTTACTCTGGGCATTACAACAAAATACATAGACCGCCATCCAACTGCATCTATGACTAATAATCCACCCCCGGGGATATCAATCCGAACACCCCAAAAGTATTAAGTTGCGAACAACGGATAATTGCATTAAGCAAAGTGTGTAATGTAAACAAAGCATATGCCCTTGAGCATATGAATGTTGTTTTCTCCCTAGTAGCAACAGCACATCTACCACCTTAGAGGTTTCTGTCACTCCCCCAGGTGAAATAGAGGCATGAACCCACTATCGAGCATAAATACCCCCTCTTGGAGTCACTAGCAACTACTCGGCCAAGATAGCCACTAACAACGGAGAGCATGCAAGATCATAAACAACATAGAGATAACAAAAGATGTAATTCAGTACAGCAACTTAATCATAAACACCAATATTCATCGGATCCCAACAAACCAAACATGTAGAAT
Source organism: Dactylis glomerata (assembly GCA_007115705.1). Lineage (NCBI taxonomy): Eukaryota > Viridiplantae > Streptophyta > Magnoliopsida > Poales > Poaceae > Dactylis > Dactylis glomerata. The sequence continues at coordinate 121,299 of QXEO01000311.1, read as the reverse complement.
TACATAACGGTGATCTCAATCATGTAGGGCAGCTCATGAGATCTAAACATGAAGCACATGGTGGAGAAGACAACCATCTAGCTACTGCTATGGACCCATAGTCCAAGGTAGACTACTCACTCATCGCTCCGGAGGCAAGCATGGCGATGAAGAAGACCTCCGGTGGCAATTCCCCTCTCCGGCAGGGTGCCGGGAAGAGCTTCTAGACCCTCCCGATCTTCGGGTCGACGGCGGCGGCGGATCGCGATGTGTTCTGGAAATCTGATCGGGTACTTCGGTTTTTCTCGTCGGGGGGTCTTTATAGGCGAAGGGGCGATGTCAGAGGAGGGTCCAGGCGGCCACACACGGGGGTTGGCGCGGGCCAGGGGCTGGCCGCGCCACCTGTGCGTGTGGGCCCCTGGTCCCTCGCCTCCTACTCTCCTTCAGATCTCTGGAAGCTTCCGGGTAAAATAAGACTTCAGGAAACTTGTTTCGTCCAATTCCGAGAATATTTCCTGTGTATCACTTCTGAAGCACAAAAACAGTAGAAAACAGGAAACTGGCACTGTGGCACTTCGTTAATAGGTTAGTTCCGGAAAATGCATAAAAGTGCCACTAAGTGTAACGAAACAATAGGCAAATGGTGTAAAAACAAGCATGAAGCATCAAAAATTATAGATACGTTTGAGACGTATCAAGCATCCCCAAGCTTAACTCCTGCTCGTCCTCGAGTAGGTAAGTGATAACAAAAGAATAATTTTTGAGGTGACATGCACCTACACAATCTTGATCATATATGTAAGCATTGGTGAGCTGGGATCAATAGAACTTAAAGCATGGGCATGAAGATATAATCATGACAATAAGAACTTAGCAACCATGTTGTAAACATGCAAATGAACACAAACAAAAGATCATGATAATGAAACAATGAAAGTCAAACGTGTGTTCAAATCATAAGGAAAAACATATAAATGGTTTTTAGCTTGTCCTTCAAAGAGAGCAAAACATAAATGCATAGGACACCTTCAAGTTTAAGAGGGCGACTAGATACAAATAATTTAAGAACAAGTGAAACCAACAATATGAGTCAATCAATGAACTTTGGGACAATGCATATCACACTAAGAATGACAACTATGCTCTCTTAATGGTTCATAAAGAAAGAAGGTGGTGACTCAACATAAAAGTAAAAGAAAGGCCCTTCGCAGAGGGAAGCAGTGATTGCAAGTTTTATAACCTTCAAAAATTATGGTACTTACCGGCTTTGAGCTCTCATTGCCCCCATCATAAGCATCTTGAATGGTTAAAGTTAATGCGAGAACAATTATGATGCATATGCTTGACAAATCATCAGTTGAAAACCTCGTGCCCCGTGAATACGAGTACCCCAACCTCATGCTACTTTACTTAGAGTCCCAAGCAAGGCTCTTGTCATTGTAAGTATATGCATATCATTGAGAACCGCCAATGGGGTACCTCCGTGCCCGATGACATGGAACAAGCCCACACCAAAATGACAGGACAAGCAGACAATGAACACCTCGACATCTCTTTTATTTGCCTTTTGTTTAGCTTTTTATTATGAGATGCGTCGTCGAATGTTCACCATGGGTATGCTGCAAATTTCCACCATGAATTATGCATGGCTTAGATTGGCGTCCCGGCGTTTCCCTAACACATATACAAACTCCATGATCCCTACAAGATTCCCAATTTATTTCACACCGCGGGCATCCATAAACAAAAGATCACGATATCAACTCAAATAAGAAGCGCAATGTTGAAAGCTTGCCCCATGACAGCATGGATGGGCTAGAATCCAACTTACAACTTGCAAGCATAACAACTCAACATAAGAGACCACAATGTCAAATTTTTAAGAACAGGAAAAAGTAAAGTGTGCCTTCCGGTTCGTGAGAGCTTTACTAACCGAATTTCGCATAACACTGGTAAGAGTTTAATTTGAAGAGAAAATAAAAGCAAGTCAAATTTACTTGGAATAGCAAATTGCTAGTAGGTATGTATGGTGGACACTTTGGAAAACTTTGGCTTTTAGGAGTTGGATGCACGAGTAGAGCTCATACTCAGTACAAGGCGAGGGCTAGCAAAAGACTGGGAGCGACCAACTAAGAGAGCAGTAATGGCCATAATCATGCAAAGCGACAAAGCGACATTAAAATAAGCATAAGATGGCATCAAAAGTCAAAAACTAAATGATCATGAAGGCTATTGGCAACTTTGTAAGAGTCTAACATGTGTGAGCATGCGCCAAGTCAACCCAAATAAAGCATCAAGGAGAAAACCAAAATAATGCTTCCATACAATAAAAACAACGCATGATTTTTTCAAAGGCTCATTAAGCAATCTCAGTTATTTGAGACAAGTCATGCTACAGCAAAACCACTAAGCATACTATCAAAAAGACATCAAGCACGACATGAAAAAGCCTAAGCCGCAGTCTACACAAGCTCCTTCTTGTACCACTATTTAGCACAAAGCTTTTTCTCTTTTCCAACACCATTTGAAATTTTTATAAACACCTCTTTTGATGAAAACCAATGAAGATCAGAGGCAAAAATACACCTTGATGAAAAGATATGACAAGATCTGAACGCATATCAAGGCGAAAACGAAAACCAAAAGCAGTAGCAGAAAAAGAAGAACGCATCGATGAACGATAAGAGTGAAAAACTGAGCGTTCTTTGCAAATGAAAACGAGTACAACTTCTCCAAAAGAAAATTTGTTGGGGTCCAACCATTTATTGCAGCAAACAAACAAACTAAACCAACTAAGAAAACTAAAGCAACTGACGCTCCAAGAAAAACACATAGTGCATGAAGCAATAAAAATATAGTGTTTTGAAAGGTGACCTGATTTTTGCCGATGAAGAAGGGGTGCCTCGGGGGCATCCCCAAGCTTTGACGCTTGTACTTCTTGGATATTTCTTGGGGTGATGCATGGGCATCCCCAAGCTTGAGCTTTTGTCCATTCTTCAACTCATCTCATCATTCTCCAATCCCTACACTTGAAAACTTCCTTCATACAAAACTAAACACAAATCTATTAGCAACATTAGTGCAAGCATAACATATAATCAATCCTCTATTTGCTTCAGGTTTCAACTCAAAACCACCACATATATAGCATATACTACTGTAGCAACCTCCCCAAAAGTTCCGTGATCAAAAGAACTCAAAAGAAAGCGATAAAGTGGCAAACACAAATATTGGCAGAAATCTGTCAAAACTGAACAGCTGACAAAGGTCAAATTTTTGAGGGATTTTATGTTGCTCAAATCAAAAAGTGTTCAACTAAGAAAAGTTTGGATATAACCTGGGGCATATGCGCAAGAAATCGCAGGTCCAAAACATAAACAGAGAATTTTCACGAATTTTTACGGTGCAGCACCGAAAACAGTTTCAGGACAGCAACATCCCCAAATCTTTACCTCACTCAAATTAGAGGCTTTTCTTGGCACAAAAACGAAATAAACAAGATAAGGAGCGGTCATTACAGTAGTAATGGCTTCCAAGACTCAAATAAAAGAAAAAGTATTGAAAAGAAAACATTGGGTTATCTCCCAAGAGTGCTTTTCTTTAACGCCTTTGAGCTAGGCGCAGAAAATTGCGAATCAAGTAATATCAAGTGATGAGGCATCAAGATCATAATTTGCTCTAAGAATAGAGTCAAAAAGTAATTTATTTCTTTTCCTAGGGAAGTGTTCCATACCTTTCTTTAGTGGGAATTGATACTTGATAGTGCCTTCCCTCATATCAATGATAGCACCTACAGTTCGAAGAAAGGGTCTTCCCAAAATAATAGGACATGAAGCATGGCATTCAACGTCCATAACAAGAAAATCAACTGGAACAAGGTTATTGTTTACCACAATAAGGACATCATTAATCCTTCCCAAGGGTTTCTTCTTAGCAACATCAGCAATAGGAACATCAAAATAACACTTTTCAAGCGGTGGTAAATCAAGCATGTCATAAATCTTTCTAGGCATGATAGAAATACTAGCACCTAGATCACATAAAGCATGGCAATCATAACCATTAACATGCATATCAATGATGGGTTCCCAACCATCTTCTAACTTCTTGGGAACAGAAGCTTTTTGCTTCAACTTTTCATCCCTAATCTTTATAAGAGCATTGGTAATATGCTTAGTAAAAGCAATATTTAAAGAACTAGCATTGGGAGTCAAAGCAAGCTTTTGCAAGAACAAAATTACTTCAGATATATTGCAGCCATCAACATCAAAATCATTAAAAGAAATAGAGCTATCATCTCCCACACTCCGAAAAATTTCAGCACTCTTTTGAGAAAAAGTTTTGGCAGTTTTAGGCTTTTTAACACAAGGAGTGGGAGTTTTCTCTACACCAATCAAAGTAAGAGGATTGCTACCAGTAGGAGCAACATCATTAGAGGTAGTAATAGTACATACCTTCATCTTTCTAGCCATCTCATCTTCTCTTTCCCACCTGGCATGCAATTCCGCTAACAATCTAATATTTTCATCAATTCCAACTTGGATAGCATTAGCGGTAGCAAAAACATTGTTCTCTTTCACATCATTAGGCAACACTTTTAATTTAAGAATTTCAACATCATGAGCAAGGCTATCAACTTTAGAAGCAAGAATATCAATTTTGCCTAACTTTTCCTCAACAGACTTGTTAAAAGCAGTTTGCTTACCGATGAAGTCCTTGAGCATTACCTCAAGCTCGGAGGGCGCGGCCCTAGTGTTGTTGTAGGAATTACCATAAGAGTTACCATAACCATTACCATTGGTAGAAGGATACGGCCTATAATTGTTACTAGCAAAATTGTTCCTATAAGCATTGTTGTTAAAATTATTGTTTCTAATGAAATTCACATCAACTTGCTCTTCTTGAGCAACCAGAGAGGCCAAAGGAACATTATTAGGATCAACATGAGTCCTATCATTAGCAAGCATAGCCATAATGGTATCAATCTTATCATTCAAGGAAGAGGTTTCCTCAACAGAATTTACCTTCTTACCTTGTGGAGCTCTCTCGGTGTGCCATTCGGAATAATTTACCATCATGTTGTCGAGTAGCTTTGATGCGGCGCCCAAGGTAAGGGACATAAAAGTGCCTCCAGCAGCTGAATCAAGTAGGTTCCTTGAAGAAAAATTTAGTCCTACATAAAAAGTTTGGATAATCATCCAAGTAGTCAGTCCATGAGTGGGGCAATTCTTTATCATAGATTTCATTCTTTCCCAAGCTTGAGCAACATGTTCATTATCAAACTGAGTAAACTTCATAATATTGCTACGCAAAGCTATAATCTTAGCAGGAGGATAGTATCTACCAATAAAAGCATCCTTACACTTAGCCCATGAATCAATACTATTCTTAGTCAAAGACAGCAACCAATCTTTAGCTTTAACTCTTAAAGAAAAAGGAAACAACTTGAGCTTAATAATATCACTATCAACATCCTTGTATTTCTGCATCTCACATAGCTCAACAAAATTGTTGAGATGAGCTGCAGCATCTTGATTGCTAGCACCAGAAAATTGCTCTTTCATAACAAGGTTCAATAAAGCAGGCTTAATCTCATAAAAGTTTGCAGCAATAGCAGGTGGTGCAATAGGAGTGCAGATAAAATCACCATTGTTTGTGCTAGTAAAGTCACACAACTGGGTGTTTTCAGAATTGGCCATTTCAGCAAAACGAAAGTAAACAAGTAAAAACAACTACCAAGGATTCTAATTTTTTTGGGTTTTTGATGTAAAACAATGCAGGTAAAATAAATAAAGTAAAGCAAAACAATAAAACAAAGTAAAGAATGTGTGTGCGAAGAACTCCCCTCGCAGAAGTCTTCTCTTCCTCCCCGGCAACGGTGCCAGAAAATTAGCTTGATGCGTGGTGAATGACCAGCCCGTTGGGAACCCCAAGAGGAAGGTGTGATGAGTATAGCAGCTAGTTTTCCCTCAGTTAGAAACCAAGGTTTAATATCGTTCAGGAGAGGAGAGACAATGACGACTGAAGGTGATGCTTGCTAGGTTGCGACAGCAGCGGACAATTTATATATGGCGCCTCGTCCAAGCTTTGCTTGCTAGCTGCAACGTGGAACCTGCACACACACAAACAAATACTTTGCTCCCAACTTGCGATGAGGTTGTCAATCTCACCGGTTTGCTTGAAACAAAGGTTATGAGTGTATTGAGTGGAAAACAGTAAAAGTATGCGAGTAAAATAAACAGTGCAAGAAAAGTAAACAGGTGATAGCAATATGATGGAAATAGGACCGGGGTCCACGGTTCACTAGTGGTGTCTCTCCATAGATAAAATAGCACATGCTGGGTAAACAAATTACAGTTGGGCAATTGATAGAATAAAGATAACGTGATATGTCAAGAAGATCACTATGAGATTTACTCTGGGCATTACAACAAAATACATAGACCGCCATCCAACTGCATCTATGACTAATAATCCACCCCCGGGGATATCAATCCGAACACCCCAAAAGTATTAAGTTGCGAACAACGGATAATTGCATTAAGCAAAGTGTGTAATGTAAACAAAGCATATGCCCTTGAGCATATGAATGTTGTTTTCTCCCTAGTAGCAACAGCACATCTACCACCTTAGAGGTTTCTATCACTCCCCCAGGTGAAATAGAGGCATGAACCCACTATCGAGCATAAATACCCCCTCTTGGAGTCACTAGCAACTACTCGGCCAAGATAGCCACTAACAACGGAGAGCATGCAAGATCATAAACAACATAGAGATAACAAAAGATGTAATTCAGTACAGCAACTTAATCATAAACACCAATATTCATCGGATCCCAACAAACCAAACATGTAGAATTACATAACGGTGATCTCAATCATGTAGGGCAGCTCATGAGATCTAAACATGAAGCACATGGTGGAGAAGACAACCATCTAGCTACTGCTATGGACCCATAGTCCAAGGTAGACTACTCACTCATCGCTCCGGAGGCAAGCATGGCGATGAAGAAGACCTCCGGTGGCGATTCCCCTCTCCGGCAGGGTGCCGGGAAGAGCTTCTGGACCCTCCCGATCTTCGGGTCGACGGCGGCGGCGGATCGCGATGTGTTCTGGAAATCTGATCGGGTACTTAGGTTTTTCTCGTCGGGGGGTCTTTATAGGCGAAGGGGCGATGTCAGAGGAGGGGCCAGGCGGCCACACACGGGGGTGGCGCGGGCCAGGGGCTGGCCGCGCCACCTGTGCGTGTGGGCCCCTGGTCCCTCGCCTCCTACTCTCCTTCGGATCTCTGGAAGCTTCCGGGTAAAATAAGACTTCAGGAACTTGTTTCGTCCAATTCCGAGAATATTTCCTGTGTATCACTTCTGAAACACAAAAACAGCAGAAAACAGGAAACTGGCACTGTGGCACTTCGTTAATAGGTTAGTTCCGGAAAATGCATAAAAGTGTCACTAAGTGTAATGAAACAATAGGCAAATGGTGTAAAAACAAGCATGGAGCATCAAAAATTATAGATACGTTTGAGACATATCAGTGCAATGAGAGCTCAAAGCTAGTAAGTATCATAATTTTTGGAGGTTTATAAAACTTGCAATCACTGCTTCCCTCTGCGAAGGGCCTTTCTTTTATTTTTATGTTGAGTCTCCACCTTCTACCTTTATGCACTATCTAAGAGAGCATAGTTTTCAATCTAAGTTTAATGTGCATAGTCCCAAAATTTATCATTAATTGATTCATGATTATGGTTTTGCTTGTTCTTAAATTATTTGTATCTAGTCGCCCTCTTAAACTTGAAGGTGTCCTATGCATTTATGTTTTGCTATTCCATGAAGGACAAGCTGAAAACCACTTTGCTATGTTTTTCTATATGATTTGAACACACACTTGACTTTCAATGTTTCATTACTCATGATCTTTCGTTTGTGTTACTTTTCATGTTATAACATGGTTGCTAAGTTTTATTGTCAAGATTATGTCTCTTATGCCTATGTTTTAAGTACTTTGATCTCAGCACTCAATGCTTTACTTCGTTGATCAAGATTGTGATGGTGCATGTCACCTCAAAAATTATTGTTTTGTTATCATTTACCTACTCAACGACGAGCAGGAGTTAAGCTTGGGGATGCTTGATACGTCTCAAACATATCTATAATTTTTGATGCTCCATGCTTGTTTATACACCATTTGCTTTGTGTTTTGTTACACTTCGTGGCATTTTTATGCATTTTCCAGAACTAACCTACTAACGAGACGCCACAGTGCCAATTCCCTGTTTTCTGCTGTTTTTGTGTTTCAGAAAAGCTACACATGAAATATTCTCGGAATTGAACGAAACAAAAGCCGAACCTCCTATTTTTCCGGAACACGAGCTAGAGTCCAAAGCAGAGACGGAGGGGGGCCAGGACCTGGCCACACCCTAGGGCGGCGTGGGCCAAGCCCTGGCCGCGCCACCAGGGGTGAGCCCCCTGGTCCACCTCCTGACGCCGCCCTTCCGCCTATATATTCCCCTCGACGGGAAAAACCTAAAGAACCAATCAATTTTCCATGAAACCTACTGCAAGCCGCCGCCGTCGTCGACATGAGATCGGGAGGGTCCAGAAGCTCTTCCCGACACCCTGCCGGAGAGGGGAATCACCGCCGGAGGCCTTCTTCATCACCATGGTCGCCTCCGGAGTGATGTGTGAGTAGTCTACCTTGGACGACGGGTCCATAGCAGTAGCTAGATGGTTGTCTTCTCCACCATGTGCTTCATGTTTAGATCTTGTGAGCTGCCTATCATGATCAAGAACATCTTTGTGTAATTTTAGATGTTGTGTTTGTTGGGATCCGATGAATGTTGGTACTATTTCAAGTTGATGTGCTGAATTATTATCTTTATGTTATCTTTATGTTGTTTATGATCTTGCATGCTCTCCGTTGCTAGTAGATATCTTGGCCGAGTAGATGCTAGTGACTCCAAGAGGGGGTATTTATGCTCGATAGTGGGTTCATGCCTCTAGTAATTTGGGGGAGTGACAGAAACCTCTAAGGTTGTTGATGTGTTGTTGCCACTAGGGAGAAAACAACATTCTTGTGCTCAAGGACATTTGCATTGTTTACATTACACACTTTGCTTAATGCAGTTATCTGTTGTTCGCAACTTAATACTCAACGAGTGCTCGGACGACACCTCGAGAGTGGATTATTAGTCATAGATGCAGTTGGATTACGGTCTATGTATTTTGTCGTAATGCCTAGAGTGAATCTCATAGTGATCCTCATGACATATGTATGCTAGATTTATTCTATCAATTGCCCAACTATAATTTTTTTATCCAGCATGTTGTTATTTATCTTATGGAGAGACACCACTAGTGAACTGCGGACCCCGGTCCATTTCTTTTACATTGCTATTACTGTTTACCTTTTACTTGTTTTATTTACATTCTTGCAAACTATTACCTTTTACCACTCGATATGCTTAATCCTTTGTTCACAGCAAACCGGTGAGATTGACAACCTCACTGTGAGTTGGGACAAAGTACTTGGTTGTGTTGTATGCAGGTTCCACGTTGTTGCTGGTGAAAAGCTACACGCCGACAAGTTTTCTGGCGCCATTGTCCGGAGTGTCGCAAAGCTAGCGGGCATCAACCTTCGGAAGTTTGGTTCTTTCTCCTACTAGTTCGATAAACCTTGGTTTCACAACTGAGGGAAGACTTGCTGTTCTGTTCATCATAACCTTCTCTTGGGGTTTCCAACTGGGCGGTTATATATATAAAATTTCCACGTCAACTATGTGCAAGCAAAACATCAACACCGCACCATCAGGCAGCGATGTACAATAACAGGGGTTCTCTTTCATTTGGTGCGACCAACACTGGTGGTGTGAAGAGCACTTTTTAAAGGTGGATGAAGGCTTGATCAGCTTCTTCTGTGCACTCGAGATTCTTGTCTGATTTCATCATGAGTGCATAGCACGGGAGTGCTTTTTCTCCAAGCCTCGCCACAAACCGGCTAAGTGTTGCAACTCGCCCTACAAGCTGTTGAATCTCGTGCAACTTTGTCGGTGATGCGGGCAGGATGACCACCCAGTTGGGAACCCCAAGAGGAAGGTATGATGAGTACAGTAGCAAATTTTCCCTCAGTAAGAGACCAAGGTTTGTCAGTCCAGTAGGAAAACGCTTAACTTAAGAAGGTGATGCTTGCTAGCTTAGCGACAGCTCCGGACAATTTATAAGGCGCCTCATCCAGGCTTTGCTTTGCACCAGCAGCAATGTGGAACCTACACACAACACAACCAAATACTTTGCTCCCAACTTACGATGAGGTTGTCAATCTCACCGGTTTGCTGTAAACAAAGGTATGAGCGTATCGAGTGGAAAACAGTAGTAGTATGCGAGAAAGTAAACAATGCGAGTAAAGTAAACAGGTGATAGCAATGTAAAGGAAATTGGACCGGGGTCCACAGTTCACTAGTGGTGTCTCTCCATAAAATAAATAACAACATGCTGGGTAAACAAATTACAGTTGGGAAATTGATAGAATAAAGATAACGTGCATATGTTGTGAGGATCACTATGAGATTTACTCTGGGCATTACAACAAAATACATAGACCGCCATCCAACTGCATCTATGACTAATAATCCACCCACGGGGATATCGTCCAAACACCCCATGAGTATTAAGTTGCGAACAACAAATAACTGCATTAAGCAAAGTGTGTAATGTAAACAAAACAAATGTCTTTGGATATAAGAATGTTGTTTTCTCCCTAGTGGCAACAGCACATCTACAACCTTAGAGGTTTCTGTCACTCCCCCAGATTAAATAGAGGTCTGAACCCAACTATCGAGCATAAATACACCCTCTTGGAGTCACTAGTATCTACTTGGCCAAGATAGCTACTAACAACGGAGAGCATGCAAGATCATAAACAGCATAGAGATAACATAAGATATATGATTCAGCACATCAACTCAACATAACACCAATATTCATCGGATCCCAACAAACACAACATGTAGAATTACATAATGGTGATCTCGATCATGTAAGGCAGCTCACGAGATCTAAACATGAAGCACATGGTGGAGAAGACAACCATCTAGCTAATGCTATGGACCCATAGTCCAAGGTAGACTACTCACTCATCGCGCCGGAGGCAAGCATGGCGATGAAGAAGAGCTCTGGTGGCGATTCCCCTCTCCGGCAGGGTGCCGGGAAGAGCTTCTAGACCCTCCCGATCTCGAGTCGACGATGACGGTGGATCATGATGTGTTTCTGGAAAATTGATCGGGTATTTAGGTTTTTCCCATCGGGGGGTCTTTATAAGCAAAGGGCCAGCGTCAGAGGTGGACCAGGGCGGCCTCACACATAGGGGGCGCGGCCAGGGGCTGGGCCGCGCCGCCCTACTATGTGGCCGGCCCGTGGCCCCTCTCCGTCTCCTCTTCGGTCTTCTGGAAGCTTCGGTAAATTTATGGATGTTCAGCTTTTGTTTCGTCCAATTCCGAGAATATTTCCTGTGTAACTTTTCTGAAACACAAAAACAGCAGAAACAGGGAACTGGCACTGTGGCATCTTGTTAATAGGTTAGTTCCGGAAAATGCATAAAACGTCACGAAGTGTAACGAAACACTAAGCAAATGGTGTAAGAACAAGCATGAAGCATCAAAAATTATAGATATGTTTGAGACGTATCAGCATCCCCAAGCTTAACTCCTGCTCGTCCTCGAGTAGGTAAGTGATAACAAAAGAAAATAATTTTTGAGGTGACATGCACCTACACAATCTTGATCATCTATGTAAAGCATTGTGTGCTGGGATCAAAAGAACTTAAAACATGGGCATGAAAGATATAATCTTGATAGAAGAAACTTAGCAACCATGTTATAACATGAAAAAGAACATAAACGAAGATCATGAAAATGAAACAATGAAAGTCAAACGTGTGTTCAAATCATATGGAAAAACATAGCAAATGGTTTTCAGATTGTCCTTCATGAGAGAGCAAAACATAAATGCATAGGACACCTTCAAGTTTAAGAGGGCGACTAGATACAAGTAATTTAAGAACAAGTGAAACCAAAATCATGAATCAATCAATGATAACTCTGGGACAATGCACATTATACTCAGAATGACAACTATGCTCTCTTAGACGATGCATAAAGATAGAAGGTGGAGACTCAACATAAAAGTAAAACAAAGGCCCTTCGCAGAGGGAAGCAGTGATTGCGAGTTTTATAAACCTTCAAAAATTATGGTACTTACTAGCTTTGAGCTCTCATTGCCCCCATCATAGGCATCTTGAATGGTTAAAGTTAATGCGAGTACAATTATGAAGCATATGCTTGACAAATCATAAGTTGAAAACCTCATGTTCCGTGAAGTACGAATACCCAAACCTCATGCTACTCGACTTAGAGTCCCAAGCAAGCTCTTGTCATTGTAAGTATACACGTATCATCGAGAACCACCAACGGGGTACCTCCGTTCCCGATGACATGGAACAAGCCCACATCAAAATGATAGGACAAACAGACAATGAACACCTCGGCATCTCTTTTATTTACCATTGGTATAGCTTTTTATTTTGAGATGTGTTGTCGAATGTTCACTATGGGCATGCTGTAAATTTCCACCATGAATTATGCATGGCTTAGATTAGCGGCCTAGGCGTTTCTCTAACACATATACAAACTCCATGATCCCGCAAGATTCCCAACTTATTTCACATCGCGAGTATCCATAAACAAAAGATCACGATATTAACTCAAATAAGAAGTGCAATGTTGAAAGCTTGCCCCATGACGGCATGGTTTGGCTAATTTCCAACTTACAACTTGCAAGGATAACAACTCAACATAAGAGAGCCACAATGTCAAATTTTTAAGAACGATTAAAATAAAGTGTGCCATCAGGTTCGTGAGAGCTTTACTGACCAATTTTCGCATAACACCAAAAAGAGTTTAATTTGAAGGATAGATAAAAGCAAGTCAAATGTACTTTGGAATAGCAAATTGCTAATAGGTATGTATGGTGGACACATTGGAATAACTTGGTTTTTACGAGTTGGATGCATGAGTAGAGCTCATACTCAGTACAAAACGAGGGCTAGCAAAAGACTAGGAGCGACCAACTAAGAGAGCAATAACGGCCATAATCATGCATAGCGACAAAGCAACATTAAAAGAAGCATAAGATGGCATCAAAAGTCAAAAACTAAATGATCATAGAGGCTTATGGCGACTTTGTATGAGTCAAACATGTGTGAGCATGCGCCAAGTCAACCCAAATAAAGCATCAAGGAGAAAACCAAATTAATGCTTCCAAATAATAAAAACAACGCATGATTTTTTCAAAGGCTCATTAAGCAATCTCAGTCATTTGAGACAAGTCATGCTACAGCAAAACCACTAAGCATACTATCAAAACGATATCAAGCATGACATGCAAAAGCCTAGGCCGCAGTCTACACAAGCTCCTTTTTTTACCACTTTTTTGCATGAATTTTTTTCTCTTTTCCAACACCATTCGAACCTTTTTGAAATAACTCTTTTGATGAATATCAATATGGACCAGAGGTCAAAATACACTTTGATGCAAAGATATAACAAGATCTGAACAAAAATCAAGGTGAAAAACGAAAGCTAAACGCAGTTCTAGAAAAAGAGAACACTCGTTGAACGATAAGAGTGAAAAATGGAGTGTTCTTGGCAAATGAAAAGCAAGGAAACTTCTCCAAAAGAAATTTGTTGGGTTCCAACCATTTATTGCAGCAAACAAAAATAAACAAAACTGAAAACTAAAGACAAGACGCTCCAAGAAAAACGCATAGTGCATGAAGCAATAAAAATATTGTGTGTTGAAAGGTGACCTGATTTTTGCCGATGAAGAAGGGGTGCCTCGGGGGCATCCCCAAGCTTTGACGCTTGAACCTCTTGGATATTTCTTGGGGTTACATGGGCATCCCCAAGCTTGAGCTTTTGTCCATTCTTCAACTCATCTCATCATTCTTCAATTCCTACACTTGAAAACTTCCTTCATACAAAACTAAACACAATTCTATTAGCAACATTAATGTAAGCATAATAATGAATCAACTCCTTTTTGCTTCAGATTTCAACTCAAAACCACCACATATAAAGCATATACTACTTTAGCAACTTCCTCAAAAGTTCCGTGATCAAAAGAACTCAAAAAGAAAGCGATAAAGAGGCAAACACAAATAGTGGCAGAAATCTGTCAAAACAAAACAACTGACAAAGGTCGATTTTTTCGAGGATTTTCTGTTGCTCAAATCAAAAAGTGTATAACTAATGAAAGTTTGTATGTAACCTGGGGCATATGCACAAGAAATGGCAGGTCAAAAAGATATTCTGAGAATTTTCACGAATTTTTACGGTGCAGCACCGAAATCTGTTTTAGGAAAGCAACATCCCCAAATCTTACCTCACTCAAATTAGAGGTTTCTCTTGGCACAACAACGAAATAAAAAATGATAAGGATCCGTTATTACAGTAGTAATAACTTCCAAGACTCAAATAAAAGAAAAAGAACTGAAAGTAAAACAATGAGTTATCTCCCAAGAGTACTTTTCTTTAACGCCTTTGAGTTAGGCGCAGAAAGTGCGAATCAAGTATCTTCAAAAGAAGCATTAAGATCCATTGCAGAAGTCTTTTCAACAATAAATTGAATTGTGTCCAAATGAGTTTTTGAGGATCCCTTGTGATCACGCTTTGGTACACTCCTTTCATAAAAAAGATTTTCAGGACAAATCCAATTAAAATTCTTTTCCAAAGCTTCATGCATTCCTACAAGTTTGCAAGGTATCATTAACAGACAAACCAAGCATATTAAAACGCTTAAAAACTTTCCTAGCTTCAATAACAACATCTCTAAATTCTCTACACAAAGTCTCCAAAATAAAATCCTTCTTTTTGGAGTCTTCAATATCATGAAGCTTAAGAAACATGTATTGTATAAAAGGATTAAGGCTAGCAAACCTAGCTTCTAACATGTGAACTAAATAAGCAGAAGCAACTTCATAACTAGGAGCAAGCTCAGGCAAAGATTTATCCTCAACATCTTTATGCATGCTAATATGATTAAAGAACTCCTCAATGTTATTTTTCCCAATAATAGAACCACTACCTACTGAGATGTCCTCCAAAACATACCTAGAGAACAACATAATGAACTAAGAGTAATAAAGTAACAACTTTAAAGGATACTAATTTTTTTGTATTTTTGATAAAACGATGCAAGTAAAAATAAAGTAAAGCAAAACTAAAACAAAGTAAAGGATGTGCGTGTGAAACTCCCCTTGCAGAAGTCTTCTTTTTTCCCGGCAACGGCGCCAGAAAATTAGCTTGATGCGGGCAGGATGACCACCGAGTTGGGAACACCAAGAGGAAGGTATGATGAGTACAGTAGCCAATTTTCCCTCAGTAAGAAACCAAGGTTTGTCAGTCCAGTAGGAAAAAGCTAAACTTAAGAAGGTGATGCTTGCTAGCTTAGCGACAGCTCCAGACAATTTATAAGGTACCTCGTCCAGGCTTTGCTTTGCACCAGCAGCAATGTGGAACCTGCACATAACACAACCAAATACTTTGCTCCCAACTTACGATGAGGTTGTCAATCTCACCGATTTGCTGTAAACAAAGGTATGAGCGCATCGAGTGGAAAACAGTAGTAGTATGCGAGAAAGTAAACAATGCGAGTAAAGTAAACAGGTGATAGCAATGTAAAGGAAATTGGACCGGGGTCCCCAGTTCACTAGTGGTGTCTCTCCATAAAATAAATAACAACATGCTGGGTAAACAAATTATAGTTGGGCAATTGATAGAATAAAGATAATGTCCATATGTCGCGAGGATCACTATGAGATTTACTCTGGGAATTACAACAAAATACATAGACCGCCATCCAACTGTGTCTATGATTAATAATCCACCCACGGGGATATCATCCGAACACCCTATGAGTATTAAGTTGCGAACAACACATAACTGCATTAAGCAAAGTTTGTAATGTAAACAAAACGAATGTCCTTGGACACAAGAATGTTGTTTTCTCCCTAGTGGCAACAACACATCTACAACCTTAGAGGTTTCTGTCATTCCCCCAGATTAAATAGAGGCATGAACCCAACTATCGAGCATAAATACCCCCTCTTGGAGTCACTAGTATCTACTTGGCCAAGATAGCTACTAACAACGGAGAGCATGCAAGATCATAAACAACATAGAGATAACATAAGATATATGATTCAGCATATCAACTCAACATAACACCAATATTCATCGGATCCCAACAAACACAACATGTAGAATTACATAACGGTGATCTCGATTAGGTTAGGCAGCTCACAAGATCTAAACATGAAGCACATGGTGGAGAAGACAACCATCTAGCTACTGCTATGGACCCATAGTCCAAGGTAGACTACTCACTCATCGCGCCGGAGGCAAGCATGGCTATGAAGAAGACCTCCGGTGGTGATTCCCCTCTCCGGCAGGGTGCCGGGAAGAGCTTCTGGACCCTCCCGATCTCGGGTCGACGACGGCGGCAGATCGCGATGTGTTTCTGGAAAATTGATCGGGTATTTAGGTTTTCCCGTCGGGGGGTCTTTATAAGCGAAGGGCGGCATCAGAGGTGGACTAGGGCGGCCTCACACATAGGGGGCATGGCCAGGGGCTGGGCCGCGCCGCCCTACTGTGTGGCCGGCCCGTGGCCGCTCTCCGTCTCCTCTTTGGTCTTCTGGAAGCTTCGGTAAATTTCTGGATGTTCGGCTTTTGTTTTGTCCAATTCCGAGAATATTTCCTGTGTAACTTTTCTGAAACACAAAAACAGCAGAAAACAGGGAACTGACACTGTGGCATCTTGTTAATAGGTTAGTTCCGGAAAAATGCATAAAAACGCCACGAAGTGTAACGAAACACTAAGCAAATGGTGTAAGAACAAGCATGGAGCATCAAAAATTATAGATACGTTTGAGACGTATCAGCCGGCTTGCCCATTGTTAATATTTCCTGAATTTTCTTAGGGTTTGCTTCTATTCCTCTTGCCGATACTAAAAATCTAAGGAGTTGCCCTGCACGGACACCAACGGAACATTTTTTTGGGTTGAGTTTCAACTTGTACCTGTCAAGGTTGTCAAAGGTTTCTTGTAGATCATCTATCAGGGTTGCTTTGTCTTGTGCGGTAATGACCACGTCGTCAATGTAAACTTCGATGTTGCAGCCGATCTGCTGCCTGAGGCAATTCTGTGTCATGCTCTAGTAGGTAGCACCCACATTTTTTAGACCAAAGGGCATAACCTGGTAACAGAAAACTATAAGGGGTGATGAAAGCAGTTTTTTCCTTGTCTTCCACCTTTAGCTTTATCTCGTTGTAACCAGAGTACGCGTCCAAGAAGCAAAGCTTGGCGCAACCAGCCATATAGTCGATGATTTGATCTATGCGGGGCAGTGGGAAGGGATCCTTGGGACAATGTTTGTTAAGGGTTGTGTAATCAACACAGATGCGTTTCACATTTGTATTTTTCTTGGGGACCAATACTGGGTTGGAGACCCAAGTCGATGTTTTGATCTATTTGATGAACCCTCGTCTTCCAAACGGTGGAGCTCGGCTGCTATAGCTTTACACTTTGGTTCATCGAAACATCGAAGAGGTTGTTTAACTAGTCGTGCTTTCAGGATCCACATTGAGTGCACGCTCGGCAAGTTCCCTGGGAACTCCTGGCATGTCCGTAGGACACCAAGCAAAGATTTCCCAGCACTCATAGAGGAACTCGACGAGTCCGCTTTCCTATGCAGACATTAGATTCTTGGGTGGATCTGCACTTTCTTTACATCATGTGTGTAGTTGAAAGCCTAATTTGGCAGGGATCGTCCTACGTTAGGTAGTATGTTGTGATCTATGTCTCCTTTTAACCGCACGTACTCGGCTATCATGCTGAAGGTTTGCGCCATCTTGTGGAATTCCTTGCCACAAGTATCAGAGAGCTCGAATTCTCCTTTTACTGTAATGGTTCCGCGGAGCCCTGGCATCTTCATTACGAGGTAGATGTAGTGAGGAACTGGCATGAAATGCGAAAAAGCGGGTCTTCCGAGGATCGCGTGATATTGTGATGGCCAGTCCATGACTTCAAACATCAACTTCTCTCGTCTCAAGGTTTGTCGGGTGCCAAAGCAAACATCAAGCTCTATTCTCCCCAATGGAATGTTGGCACTACCAGGGACGATTCTGTGGAAGGAACAGTCTGTGGGTTTCAAAAACTCGAGTGAGATGTTCATTGCCCGCAGAGTTCGTGCATAAATTAAGTTGATACCGCTCCCTGCATCCATGAATACTCTGCTAACATCATATCCTCCGATTTGTGCCTTAAGAACCAAGGGTGCGTGTCCTGGCCGAGGTACTTGCAGCGGGTGATCTTCTCTACTAAACTTGATTGGATGATCAGACCAGTTCAGGTACTCAGTGGTTGGAGGAGGAAAAGTTATCGCTAGATTTACCTATCGAGATATGCTCTTCTACTCTTTCTTGGACTTTGGCACGGGGTGAATCATAGACATGATGTGCCCTTTGGATGGAAGACACCCGTCATTTTGGTTACTGATGTCTACGCACTTCTATTCTTGTAGACACTTGTTGGGCCTCCAAGTGCAGAGGTTTGTAGAACAGTAGCAAGTTTCCCTTAAGTGGATCACCCAAGGTTTATTGAACTCAGGGAGGTTAGAGGTCAAAGCTATCCCTCTCAAGCAACCCTGCAATTACGATACAGAAAGTCTCTTGTGTCCCCAACACACCCAATACACTTGTCAAATGTATAGGTGCACTAGTTCGGCGAAGAGATAGTGAAATACAAGTGGTATAGATGATTATAAGTAGCAAACGTGATGTGAAATAAATATCGCTGCGAGCAAACAAGTAACAAAATAGCAAGTAAACGGTGTGCAATGCTTGGAAACAAGGCCTAGGGATCATACTTTCACTAGTGGACACACTCCCAACAATATAACATGACTAAACAAATAACTTCTCTTTGCTAAGGTACTCTGAATTACTCTCCTATTGAATAACACTAATCATTGTGTAGTGGCTACAAAAGCACCCCTTAAAGTTCATCAAGTACTTGACAAACACCACTCATAGAGATATCCAAATCAAATCACAATTCAAGATAGAAATCATTGCAACTTAAACCAAGTACTAACACGGTGCACACACTGTCAACATTACACCATGAAAGGAGGAATAGATCACTCAAACTATCATAGCAATAATTATTCTCATAATCCACAAGAGATCACAATCATAGCCTAAACCAAGTACCACCATGATGCACGCACTATCACCGTTACACCATAGCAGGAGGAATAGATTACTTTAATAACATTGCTAGAGTACACAAAATATCTGAATAATAACATGTACTTGTTCAACATGATACAAAGCTCACGATCACATAAAGATCACATCATGGGAGAGAGAGGTGAACCACATAGCTACCGGTAGAGCCCTCAGCCCCGGGGATGAACTACTCCCTCCTCATCATAGGAGACAGCAAGGTTGATGGAGATGGCGGTGAGGTCGATGGAGACGGTGGAGACGGCGATGGAGACCGATGGAGATGGCTCCGGGGGCACTTCCCCGTCCCGGCAGGGTGTCGGAACAGAGACTTCTGCCCCCGAAATTCGTCGGTGGCGGCGGCGGAACTACGGAACTCTTTCTGGAAATTTGCCGACTTCCCTAGGGTTTTCCGTCCCGAGGCTTCTTATAGGCGAAGGGGCGATGTCAGAGGAGGGCCAGGGCCTCCACACGCGGGTCCCGCGCGGCCAGACCCCTGGCCGCGCCGGGCATGTGTCTGGGGCCCTGGTGGCCCCCCTCTAACACCTCTTCGGATGTCTGGAAGCTTCCGGGTAAAATAAGACTTCAGGAACTTGTTTCGTCCAATTCCGAGAATATTTCCTGTGTATCACTTCTGAAACACAAAAACAGCAGAAAACAGGGAACTGGCACTGTGGCAACTCGTTAATAGGTTAGTTCCGGAAAATGCATAAAAGTGCCACTAAGTGTAACGAAACAATGGGCAAATGGTGTAAAAACAAGCATGGAGCATCAAAAATTATAGATACGTTTGAGACGTATCAAGCATCCCCAAGCTTAACTCCTGCTCGTCCTCGAGTAGGTAAGTGATAACAAAGAATAATTTTTGAGGTGACATGCACCTACACAATCTTGATCATATATGTAAGCATTGGTGAGCTGGGATCAATAGAACTTAAAACATGGGCATGAAAGATATAATCATGACAATAAGAACTTAGCAACCATGTTGTAAACATGCAAATGAACACAAACAAAAGATCATGATAATGAAACAATGAAAGTCAAACGTGTGTTCAAATCATAAGGAAAAACATACAAATGGTTTTCAGCTTGTCCTTCAAGGAGAGCAAAACATAAATGAATAGGACACCTCAAAGTTTAAGAGGGCGACTAGATACAAATAATTTAAGAACAAGTGAAACCAACAATATGAGTCAATCAATGAACTTTGGGACAATGCATATCACACTAAGAATGACAACTATGCTCTCTTAATGGTGCATAAAGAAAGAAGGTGGTGACTCAACATAAAAGTAAAAGAAAGGCCCTTCGCAGAGGGAAGCAGTGATTGCAAGTTTTATAACCTTCAAAAATTATGGTACTTACCGGCTTTGAGCTCTCATTGCCCCCATCATAAGCATCTTGAATGGTTAAAGTTAATGCGAGAACAATTATGATGCATATGCTTGACAAATCATAAGTTGAAAACCTCGTGTCCCGTGAATACGAGTACCCAAACCATGCTAATTTACTTAGAGTCCCAAGCAAGGCTCTTGTCATTGTAAGTATATGCATATCATTGAGAACCGCCAATGGGGTACCTCCGTGCCCGATGACATGGAACAAGCCCACACCAAAATGACAGGACAAGCAGACAATGAACACCTCGACATCTCTTTTATTTGCTATATTGTTTAGCTTTTTATTGTGAGATGCGTCGTCGAATGTTCACCATGGGTATGCTGCAAATTTCCACCATGAATTATGCATGGCTTAGATTGGCGGCCCGGCGTTTCCCTAACACATATAAAAACTCCATGATCCTCACAAGATTCCCAATTCATTTCACACAGTGGGCATCCATAAACAAAAGATCACGATATCAACTCAAAAAGAAGTGCAATGTTGAAAGCTTGCCCCATGACAGCATGGCTAGGCTAGAATCCAACTTACAACTAGCAAGCATAACAACTCAGCATAAAAGACCACAATGTCAAATTTTTAAGAACAGGAAAAAGTAAAGCGTGCCTTCCGGTTCGTGAGAGCTTTACTGACCGAATTTCGCATAACACTGGTAAGAGTTTAATTTGAAGAGAATATAAAAGCAAGTCAAATTTACTTGGAATAGCAAATTGCTAGTAGGTATGTATGGTGGACACTTTGGAAAACTTTGGCTTTAGAAGTTGGATGCATGAGTAGAGCTCATACTCAGTACAAGGCGAGGGCTAGCAAAAGACTGGGAGCGACCAACTAAGAGAGCAATAATGGCCATAATCATGCAAAGCGACAAAGCGACATTAAAAGAAGCATAAGATGGCATCAAAAGTCAAAAACTAAATGATCATGAAGGCTATTGGCGACTTTGTAAGAGTCTAACATGTGTGAGCATGCGCCAAGTCAACCCAAATAAAGCATCAAGGAGAAAACCAAAATAATGCTTCCATACAATAAAAACAACGCATGATTTTTTTCAAAGGATCATTAAGCAATCTCAGTTATTTGAGACAAGTCATGCTACAGCAAAACCACTAAGCATACTATCAAAAAGACATCAAGCATGACATGAAAAAGCCTAAGCCGCAGTCTACACAAGCTCCTTCTTGTACCACTTTTTTGCATAAAGCTTTTTCTCTTTTCCAACACCATTCGAAATTTTTTATAAGCACCTCTTTTGATGAAAACCAATAAATACCAGAGGAAAAAATACACCTTGATGAAAAGATATAACAAGATCTGAACACAAATCAAGGCGAAAAACAAAAACTAAACGCAGTAGCAAAAAAAGAAGAACACTCGGTTTTTGACAAGAGTGAAAACTAGAGCGTTCTTGGCAAATAAAAAGCGAGTTCATCTCCTCCAAAAGAAACATGATGTGATCTAACCATTTATTGCAGCAAACAAACAAACCTAACCAACTAAGAAAACTAAAACAACTGACGCTCCAAGAAAAACACATAGTGCATGAAGCAATAAAAATATAGTGTTTTGAAAGGTGACCTGATTTTTGCCGATGAAGAAGGGGTGCCTCGGGGGCATCCCCAAGCTTTGACGCTTGTACTTCTTGGATATTTCTTGGGGTAATGCATGGGCATCCCCAAGCTTGAGCTTTTGTCCATTCTTCAACTCATCTCATCATTCTCCAATCCCTACACTTGAAAACTTCCTTCATACAAAACTAAACACAATTCTATTAGCAACATTAGTGTAAGCATAAAATATATTCAACCTCTTTTAGCTTCAGGTTTCAACTCAAAACCACCACATATATAGCAAATACTACTGTAGCAACTCCCCAAAAAGTTCCATGATCAAAAGAACTCAAAAGAAAGCGATAAAGTGGCAAACACAAATATTGGCAGAAATCTGTCAAAACTAAACAGCTGACAAAGGTCGAATTTTTGAGGGATTTTCTGTTGCTCAAATCAAAAAGTGTTCAACTAAGAAAAGTTTGGATATAACCTGGGGCATATGCATAAGAAATCGCAAGTCCAAAAGATAAACAGAGAATTTTCACGAATTTTTACGGTGTAGCACCGAAAACAGTTTCAGGACAGCAACATCCCCAAATCTTTACCTCACTCAAATTAGAGGCTTCTCTTGGCACAAAAACGAAATAAACAAGATAAGGAGCGGTCATTACAGTAGTAATGACTTCCAAGACTCAAATAAAAGAAAAAGTACTGAAAGTAAAAACAGTGGGTTATCTCCCAAGAGTGCTTTTCTTTAACGCCTTTGAGCTAGGCGCAGTAATTTGCAAAGATGCTCATGTGGGCGCCATATAAAAGCTTGAGGCAAAGGCGCCATATAAGAACTTGAAGCAATAGAGAGCATCAAAAAGCAAATGTGAAAAACATTTATATCTGAACCACTTCCTATGAAAAATAGTCTTGTAAAGAGACAAGTCATGAAAGCGCAAAACAAAAAGCATAGGAAGGCAAAACAAGTACAACTTCAAGAATTGCAACATAAAGAGGGGAAACTCAATATTGTTGAGATCCATCAAACCATGTTTCCCTCTCTCAAAGTAACTTTCAGTAGCATCATGAATAGAATTAACAATGTAACTATTACATAAAGCATCTCTATCATGAGCCACATGCATAAAAGAATTAATACTCACCACAGGAACAATAGTAGTAGGAGCAAATTCAATAGAATAATTATTCTCATCACCATAATCATCATAAATAGGAGGCATATTGTAATCATAACTAATTTTCTCCTCAAAAGTAGGTGAACTGAAAATATTATACTCATCATCATAGCCATCATAAACTAGAGGTTTAGTATCATCATAAGCTAAAGAACAACTATTTCGCAAAGCATATTCTTCAAACATATCATCATAAGAAGGAACATCACATATGGGAGATAAAATATTATCAGAACAAACTTTCTCCACTAAAGCTGGGCAACTAAAAATATCATGCTTAACAAAACCAGCTTCCCCAAGCTTAGACTTTTCTATAGCATTAGCAACAACGGTGTTCAAAGCATTCATTCTAACAACACTATTAGCATGCAAATTAAGCTCCAAAGGTTTTTCTATTTTCTCTTCAAACACTTCATATCTAAACTCGGGAAAAAGACTACAGAACTCTTTATTTTCCGTTAAGCCTAACTAGTGAAAATAAAAACAAGAAACAAAAAGATGTAATTGCAGAATCTAAAGGAAATAACTCCGAGCACTCACACAGGAGGATGCGAGTACCTTTTACCTTACCTCCCCGGCAACGGCGCCAGAAAAGAGCTTGATGTCTACGCACTTCTATTCTTGTAGACACTTGTTGGGCCTCCAAGTGCAGAGGTTTGTAGAACAGCAGCAAGTTTCCCTTAAGTGGATCACCCAAGGTTTATCGAACTCAGGGAGGTTAGAGGTCAAAGCTATCCCTCTCAAGCAACCCTGCAATTACGATACAGAAAGTCTCTTGTGTCCCCAACACACCCAATACACTTGTCAAATGTATAGGTGCACTAGTTCGGCGAAGAGATAGTGAAATACAAGTGGTATAGATGATTATAAGTAGCAAACGTGATGTGAAATAAATATCGCTGCGAGCAAACAAGTAACAAAATAGCAAGTAAACGGTGTGCAATGCTTGGAAACAAGGCCTAGGGATCATACTTTCACTAGTGGACACACTCCCAACAATATAACATGACTGAACAAATAACTTCTCTTTGCTAAGGTACTCTGAATTACTCTCCTATTGAATAACACTAATCATTGTGTAGTGGCTACAAAAGCACCCCTTAAAGTTCATCAAGTACTTGACAAACACCACTCATAGAGATATCCAAATCAAATCACAATTCAAGATAGAAATCATTGCAACTTAAACCAAGTACTAACACGGTGCACACACTGTCAACATTACACCATGAAAGGAGGAATAGATCACTCAAACTATCATAGCAATAATTATTCTCATAATCCACAAGAGATCACAATCATAGCCTAAACCAAGTACCACCATGATGCACGCACTGTCACCGTTACACCATAGCAGGAGGAATAGATTACTTTAATAACATTGCTAGAGTACACAAAATATCTGAATAATAACATGTACTTGTTCAACATGATACAAAGCTCACGATCACATAAAGATCACATCATGGGAGAGAGAGGTGAACCAGATAGCTACCGGTAGAGCCCTCAGCCCCGGGGATGAACTACTCCCTCCTCGTCATAGGAGACAGCAAGGTTGATGGAGATGGCGGTGAGGTCGATGGAGACGGTGGAGATGGCGATGGAGACTGATGGAGATGGCTCCGGGGGCACTTCCCCGTCCCGGCAGGGTGCCGGAACAGAGACTTCTGTCCCCCGAAATTCGTCGGTGGCGGCGGCGGAACTACGGAACTCTTTCTGGAAATTTGCCGACTCCCCTAGGGTTTTCTGTCCCGAGGCTTCTTATAGGCGAAGGGGCGATGTCAGAGGAGGGCCAGGGCCTCCACACGCGGGCCCCGCGCGGCCAGACCCCTGGCCGCGCCGGGCATGTGTCTGGGGCCCTAGTGGCCCCCCTCTGACACCTCTTCGGATGTCTGGAAGCTTTCGGGTAAAATAAGACTTCAGGAACTTGTTTCGTCCAATTCCGAGAATATTTCCTGTGTATCACTTCTGAAACACAAAAACAGCAGAAAACAGGGAACTGGCACTGTGGCAACTCGTTAATAGGTTAGTTCCGGAAAATGCATAAAAGTGCCACTAAGTGTAACGAAACAATAGGCAAATGGTGTAAAAACAAGCATGGAGCATCAAAAATTATAGATACGTTTGAGACGTATCAGTTACCTTGTCCCTGCGCCGGTGCACCTCCATTGTTTAGCGTTGGTGGAGGGGCGGTGCGTTGTATGCTACGGACCCGGGAGTTCCTGTGTATCCTTGGCTCCGTGCTTCAGTTTGTTTCGAATAATAGCCTCCTGCAATTTGGTGAAGGTTTGACAATCCTTCATCTTGTGATTTGAAACTCTCTTTCCATCGATTAAAGTACAATGCATGTTTCATGGTCCATTCAAAATATCTTCGGGTGACTGGTTACTACCTTGATGTTTTAGATCTGTATGATTTACTGGGTCCAGATTCATCCCTACTATAATTGTGATAGCCGTTGTTTAGTGTTACTCCCACTAATTACTGCTGCTACCCCTATATCCTGCAGCAACTTGACTGTGCGAGCTATATCCCTCGTAATTGCGGGGTCTGCGCTTCTGGTTATTGTCATCATAATTGTGCTCATCCCACTCGTAGCGGGATCTGTTGACCCGTTCTTGTGTGATTGTATTTCTGGTGACTCCTTCGCGTGAATGATCATATGCTCGTTGTGGTGACCTAGATCGTTGACCTCCGCTTCCATATCTGGGACTATTGTGATGCCTCGATGCTTCCTCGTAACATGGAGATCTAGATCGTCGGGTACCATCGTTGTGTCGAGGGCTACGACAACGGCGCGGTGATGGTTCCACATATGGGGACCTAGATCGTCGGGTTCCTCCATCACGTCGGGTACTATTATGGTGGCGTGGCGACCTATTTTGTCGGGGTGTGTCCTCCCTGCGTTGTAATCTGCTTCCGACTAGCTCGATTCCCTGCAGAGCGGTGTTGTGCATGTCCACGTGTGGATCACCGGGTGCTGGTCGTGTGGTCAGTAAATATGCATGTGCTGCTACGAGCGCTGCTTCTGGCGTTCTTGGATTGATGTTGCATGCCTCATTGATTGCCAAAAAAGAGGGCTCGAGGTTTCGCTTCATATTTTGCATGTCTGTGTGTCCCAGGTTCTCCACCCGAGAACCATGCATGCGGTATCTTCCATCATTGGTGTGCGACGCATTACTGCACTCTTCTCGATTTGCTCTACTTGCTGCGCTAGTTGATTCCGTATGTTGTCGAATAACCTCGTGCTCATATAGCAGATGTTTGTTTTGACGATGTAGAGCGTACTGATATCTCATCAGCACTCTTCTATCCGAATTTGGGGGTATACCTCCACCACCGTTGATTGCTGTTTTTATTGTCTCTCACTCAGCTGATGCCAAGCGAATTTTCTCTTTTGCGCTGACGGTTTCATCAGTATCGTCTTCCGCCCTGTAGTTGAATCCTCTCGCAAGGTTTGCTAGATTAGTGAAAGTTTGTTCTCTTCGCCAAACTCTTTTTATGGTTCATCGATTATGGCACACAGCTGGTGGTGACTTCTGATATTTTTCCCTGGTTCTAAGTACCAGATTATCAGCTTGTCTTCATGGAGTTCTAAGCTTGAAACCCACTCCTCTTCAGAGCTATAGGAGACACTGTTGTAACGGGCAGTGAAGTCCTCTTCAGAATAATTGTTGATGTTGTTGTAGCTTCCTTCTAATCCGATGTCTGGGATCTTACCCGTTGTTTCCATGACGTCAAAGTTTTCCTTGATTCCATCGAGTAGGTTGACAATGTTTTCCCTGCTTTTCGCGGGTTTGATGCTGACCGGCAAGTTTGCCTCACTGGAAAAGCCAACAGAAGTTTCTAAGGTTGCCGTTGTTGCGGGTTTGTTGGCCAATGGACCCGAAAGAATCGGATCTGAAAGGCGAATGGTTCCTAGGGACCCGATGCGAAAGTTGAAGCTTCCGATCGTCAAATCCATGTCGTGATCGAGGTTGCTGAAGATCGAAACTAGGGTGGGTGGGTGTGGTCGAAAGTCGACGGAACCAAAAGAGATCTGGATTTCTTCAACCACTGAGTTGCTTCGAGATGCAGATGTCATCTAATCCATGAATCCAACGCCCAAGTTCCCCATGATCGGCGCCAATTGACGAGGGTTAAACTCGACAATGTCCTAGATTGAGGACTTTAGATCGGGAGAAGAGGGCGCCAGATGAACTCGAAGGTAAAGTATCAGGCGAACAAGGCAATATTTGTGTATTGCGAGACAAATCTTAGTACAAACTAAATCTCAGATAACCTCGCAGGTCCCTCATGGCCCCTTTATATAGTTGGCCAGGTATCGGGATCCTGTCGGGTTCGGTACAAACTCATGCTTATGATGATTTACATAGAAGTTTCCTTATTCGAACAAACTATGATTCAACTTCTACTCTAAGCCATACTCTACATGGGCCTTGACCCGAATAATCACCGGGGTACCAATGTCATGGGCCTTGATAGACATACCCTTGTCAGCTATGGTGTTTACCAATTCCATGGTTACCTCACTAGGGATAAAAAGAATGCATGTGTTATATTTCTTAGTGACATCTGAGAATCCTAAGTTAACATTCATAGACTTTGTTCTATTGTAATATGTTTGATGCGGTAGCATATTTGTTGTTCACCATTATGTCAAAGTACCTAAAGCTATACTCTGTTAATTCTTAATATTAGATTGCTTAAAGTTTATTTCTTTCTAGTGGAATATAAGTTAGATGTGTAGTATCATCTTTATGTTAGGACGTGATGCCCATATAAGTATTATCAAGTAACATTATAAAAATTATGTCGATGTTTCGGTCATCTATCTTGTGCTTAATGCCACCATAACTTTATGATAGAGTAGAGAAGTGAACACATGAACCCCGGTCTAATTTTAATCATAAGAAACACCTTTCCAACGCTTGCATGTGTCTTTTAAATTTCATCTTTAATTAAATCCGAAAATACAAAATATATTTAATTTCTTGCAATCATATCAAAAACCCAAAAACACATTTACCTTATTGCATTAGTTGCATAATAGCTTTAGTTTATTTTATCGCATCGTATTTATTTTATTGCATTTGTTATTTATTTTTTACTTACATTAAACACCTTGTGCTTGACAAGAACTCGGTGAAGTTGGGGCCGCAAGACAAGAAGATTGTTTTGCAGGTTGCCTGACGAGAATGAAGAGAGCTTTTTCGACTGTTCCCCGAGAGTTTGATATAAACCCCAAGTTCTCTGGTGGGGAAAATTTACTCTTGCTACAACAATCTTCACTTGGAGTCCCAATGAAGTGGCACATTTCTTAGTGTCATCACCAGGTCGTAGTAGTTCCGGCTCAATGTCGCTAGGTCAGTAGGAGAGAGGTCTAGAAATGTCGTGGGAGTGAGGCCGGGGACACCCATGGTGGTTGCAGCCCCCAAGCTAACTCCAAGTTGTGTGCTAGATCTTCGTAGTCTTCTACGTTAAGTCTTCCTCTGATCTTGATGCAATACTGTCCGTTAGAGGTAGCTCTTGGAGAACTCCGCTTGTAGCACGTCAGGTAGGTCGGTTGAGAGCTTCTGGATATAGGCCTTCATGTCGGAGGCATCATGATCGTCATGGCTCCACTTATCTCGGACAATCACCTTCATCAACAATATGAGAATTTTTAGCCTCAACTCTATTGCACCATCACATGGCCATCATTAATATTATCATTAGTATTCATTGAGATTTCATCACAATAAATCTATCAAGAGTACCCCTATTGTACAAGAGATTTATGTGAGGGTATGTTGCATAAATTAGTTCATCACTACTTTGTGGACCTTGTTGTGAAGGATTGTAACAATTTACCAAGCAAATATAATTATCTCCTCAAAAGCATGATACAACTAATGTCAATAAGTATAAATGGAGTATTACATCTTTTAAGAAATTACCATACCTTACTACATCATGATAGTATCCATGTCCACCTAAATTATATTCTAATAAAAGACTACATATATCTTCATTTAGAATATTGCGTGCAAAGATGAATATAATTCCTTCATAAATGTGCATACTAAGCATTAATTATGCTCCAAATATAGACCGTATAAAGGTGGTCCCCCGCACATGTAAAGCCCTATATTTGTATGGAAATTAATACATGCACAAATCTTGGGTACTACAATAACTTCGGATGGTTATCTCTTTCAAATGTTGGTGGCTATATATACTTTTCACCCTAGCAATTTGAGATCTCAGTCAAACCACAACATTCTTGTACTTTTGTTGCTTACCTTGGTGCTTGTACAGAAGATTACTGCACAATTCAACGGTATTTCTGCAAAATATAGTGTCTAGTATTATGTTATAAAATCAACTCTTGTTTATTCTTGCCATTCTTAGATCTATAATAGTCTTAAGTTGAGCACGGATTTTTCACAACAGATAGCACCTCACGTGTTCTTGGAAACAACATTAGATCTACAACAGAGTGAGTCGCACGTGGTCACACAAAGTATTGTCCCACCTATTATTTAGGAGATATGTAGTATCTTGCTAGAAAGAAGCTTAAAATGGTAATACATCTAGCATAGATCTATAGATCTTATTACATATACAACCCTTGTTTATGTTGTTATTATTAGATCTATAATGTCTAAAAGTTGAGCACAAATTTTCCGCAACATGTAGAATTGCACATACTCTTCGAAAGAACATTAGATCCACATTGGGGGGAATGGCACGTGGATGCACAATCTAACGTTCCACGTGTTATTTGGGAGATTTGTAGTATCTCGATATAAAGAAGCTTCAAGTGGTAAAACATGTAGCATAGATCTATAGATCTTATTACATATTCAAAACTCATCGATGTCTCCATTTTTAATTAGATCTATAACGTCTTAACTTAAGCATGGATTCTCCGCAACATGTAGTATCCTTATGTTTTTTGGAAAGAATGTTAGATCTACAACAAAGAGAGTGGCACATGGGTAAAATATGTAGCATAGATCATTTTGCATTATCACACTTAATACGTTTTCCTCCAATGGATCTCTCTGCGGAAATCACATCATTAATTATTTATGGCATGCATATCAATATGTTATTATGTAGTCTTTTTTGAGATCCCTTTAAAAAAATACTAGGAAGATCTTACTATTAATTTGAGATCTTTTATTCGGTATCTCATTAGATGTTAAAATATTATGGGTGAGTCAAGAAAGCACGTCAGTGGATCTTTTTATAGAAGAACGAAAATCGAATTGGTTAGATCTGCATCCACTAGATTGATCTTTACCAGCTTACTCCTGTTACTAGGTAAAGAAACATCTGACCAATACGTTGGCAATCCCCCGTGTTAAATTGTAGATGTACTTTGAGTTGTAATTGTAACAACGTCCTTGTTCTTCTACGCTGTTCTGTTTTCCACTGCTACTTTCGGTTGTACTTGTACATCGAGGAATAAACATCTAATATTTTTGTAAGGAAAATTATTGAACAGTAGGCTTCTCCAGCACTATTTCTGAGTGATATCTATATGCATGATTTTTTTAACAGATCACCATGGAGGGACAGGAGCAGCAACAGAACAGTGATGTGCACACTGAGCTTGACCTCGCCATCGCAAGCCCTGGTGACTTCAGCCTGATGTTGCAAGACCTTGGTGATGATTTGGATGGCATGCTTGAACTTGGAGTAAACACCAACATGGGCAACACAGGTGGTACTAGCTCAGCAGCTGCTGAGCAAGGCAACAACGATAACCAGGGGAGAGCGGAATGGCCTAGGAGGCGTCACAACAGAGAGCAGATTCTGCAGTTGGAAGCGTATACAATAAATTATTGATTGGCCTATCTTTCTTTTTCGATAAAAATAATCTATATTTCTTATTGTACAAGTGTGTACTGATCCATTGTCACAAACTTTATGCCTAGTGCGTTCCGGGAAAACCAGCATCCAGATGAAAGACACCGTGCGGACCTTGGCAGGAGGATTGGCATAACTGAACAGCAGGTCAAGTTCTGGTTCCAAAACCGACGCTCCTCCTCGAAGGTAGATACCATTCCCTTCCGCGGTGAATTATATAAGATCTCACCACCTGGGTTTGTTTAACAAGGAAACATTTGGTTGGCTTGTCATCACCTTGTAATAATGCATGCACTACTTCTGCATTGCTCTCCCGCATCGTCGTCTCGGTCACCCTGATCACGACGTCTATCTTGTCTTCCGCAGCATATTTTTTTGCATTCTAATAAATAAATTTATTATAGTACTTTTTATCATGCATGTCAACTTTTAGACGCCATGTATGTTTGTTTTTTTCTTCTTCCATGACTAGAACTACTCGTCCTTTTGAGTTAATTCACTGTGATTTTAGAGTATTTCTGATTTTAAATATTTCTTAATTATTCTTGATGATTTTACTCATTTTTTTATGGAACATTCCTCTTCGCCAATAATCTGATCGTGCTCGCCTCTTTTCGTGCGTTTAAACATGATGGCACACTCTCTGCTAACGACTGGAATGGTCTTAACAATTGCAGGCCCAGGATCAGAGGAACGAGATAAATGAACTGAGAGAACTGAACGAGGCGCTAAAAGCTGAACGCCGCGCCCTCATGTTGGCAGCAGGGAACACCAACTGCCGCAAATGCAGAGAGCCGTTACGAGTTGGCGATGGAGCCCGGATGCAGCTGCTGCTCGCCGAGAACGCTAGGCTCAAGGCAGAGCTCCAGGGCGTAAACACCTTCCTGAAGACGGTCTCCGGCGGAAGGGCGCCGGAGCTGATGGCGACCGCCATGCCCTCCGGCTCCCATGGCCCTGTGAGCGTCCACGCCGGCAAGGGCAAGGCGCCGGCGACCGACCATGCGCCTCCTCCGCCGTCTCACGGTGCTCTCACGGTTCCGGCTATGCCGGCCAGCAGCCAGCGTGACACC
The DNA here is from genome assembly GCA_007115705.1 of Dactylis glomerata. Classification (NCBI taxonomy): domain Eukaryota; kingdom Viridiplantae; phylum Streptophyta; class Magnoliopsida; order Poales; family Poaceae; genus Dactylis; species Dactylis glomerata. Next base: position 88,922 of record QXEO01000311.1, on the reverse strand, counting down.
AACGACACACTGGTTCACGTTGCTAGCCATGCCGTGGCAGAGTTCAAGGCTCTTGTGTACAGTGGCATGCCGATGTGGATACCGGGCCCTGATGGCAAGGTCGAGCTGCTCAACTTCCAGAGCTACATCGACAATATCTTCCCAACAAGTATGTTCGGGCCCTACCGGATGGGGGTTGTTGTGGATGGAACTAGGAAGACTGGGGACGTGATGTGCACCGTCGATTACCTCATCGGCGCCCTTATGACCGCGGTACAGACCTGTCTATGACCTCCATCCGATCAACACGATTCATTCTAGTAGTCATATAAAACTTCTCATATTTGTGAAATACTAATCATATGATCAACACCATGCATCGTTTGTTGTCTCAATTCTTTGCAGGACAACTGGTTGGCGATGTTCCCGGATATTATAGAGCGCGCCAGTGCCAGCATCGTCGTCCCTCCAGCCGGTGCTTCTCCACATGGAATGACTATAGTGGTGAGAGGCAACGCTCTACATGCCGTTTCAGCACTTACCTTATGTACCATGCATGTTTAGCTGCTTCCGATGCTGATCGTCGGCACATCGCAGATGGATGCACAGCTGAGGGTGTTGTCGCCACGGGTGCCGCTCCGCAAGCTCAAGATCCTGAGGCAATGCCAGGGTTTAGGGCCCGACAAATGGGCCGTGGTGGATGTGTCCGTTGATGGTATTCTCGGGCACAACGGCGCGGCCAGCAGGCTTCTCCCGACTGGCTGCCTTATTCAACGGACGGGCAATGGCGGCTGCAAGGTAATGCTCTATCGTTATGTATGATAATGTATAGCTAGATACTTCAGCATGTGCATCGTCTAAATAGATGTCTAGAGTTTAGGGGACTTGCTCTGCTGAAAAAAAAAGTAGATATCTGTCTGCAAAAGTATTTGGTCAAACTTTTCGGTGTATCTTTGTTCGCAAAAAGAATCGTCTATCTATGAAAGCTAAGATAAGAAAGACTATTTAAGCTTGGTATTATGCTAGCATATCTATAGCCCAAATCTAATGAAACTAATGTGTAGTTTTAGTTAAAAACTGGGTCACACCTAAAGCACTCCGACTTAACAATCTTAGAACTTCCATTCAGTTATTTTTGGAACGGAGGAGATGTCATATATTATATGTAATGGTTCACTATTTTAACTCCCAGGAAAAATGTTATCTTGGTTCATAAGCTACCAATGTTTTTTGCAAAACAACACAACTGTTTGTTGTGTACACATCAGGTTTTTTTATTTTAATATGGTTTGTATTTGAAGGGCTTCTATGAAATTTACCAAAAAATAGTTACCACCTTGTTCTTATGTAGTGGAATTGTAAAGAAATAATTCACCGTTTAGGCCTTGTTTATTTCTCCGGTATTTCATCCCCGAAAGATATGGGGATATGTGGGGATTTGGTGTTCATCCAATATTCTCAAATCCCCTCAAATACTCTTCCCCAAATATACTCTACCATGATAGAGAGTTTTTAATCTAGCCAAAAATACACTAGAGTGGAGGGGATTTATGGGGATATCCCAGGATTATCCCCTCAAAACCCGGAGTAGTAAACAACCTATCGGGGAAATTCCGGGATACGAAATAATCTCCTCCCATCCCCTCAAATACCCTAGAAGTAAACAAGGCCTTAATGACTTGAACGCACAATGTAGCCATATGTCTAAGTAGAAAAAACATGCATTCACAGTTTTATTATTTCCTCGCTTACAAGCATGCTTTGATGACGTTATTACTTCATGTTTACCTCATTGTTATTTATTTCCTAACTTGTACAAAGTGAAAGTCCATAGTAACTCTTTAATATCACCGGTAACCTATTACTCCCAAGAGGTAATAGTAGATGCAAACAGTTGAATCACATGATATTAACACCTCATATTAAGGTGGGAGCATCTTAAGATTTATCATAATGAGATATACGATCGTTCCTGGCCTATGCTTGGCTGAATCATGGCGAGAAAGTAAACATTTTTTTGCTTTCATATTGAGTTTAACAATTTTTCGCACACTGAATTACGGCTTATCCTTCTTCTTTTCTAGAACACATACAGTGAAACGGTCTTGAAGCGATACTACTACCTTCTTTTGGTTTTTGAAACGATACTACTACCTTGTTTTTGGTTACATAGCTTTTTTTTAGATGGTTACATAGCATTGCTAACTTGCTTTGCATGGTCATCAAACTTGCATTTAACTATGAGTTCAATTATTCTGCTACGATATGTGCATTCCCTTAGCAACTTACATGAAAATGTAAAGCAGACATGATTGTCAAATGTTAATAAGGTTGTTCCTTTTCCCATCTTCTACACTAACTCCAGGTAACATGGATCGTGAACATGGAGCATGACGTGACCACTGTGTCGCAGAGCTACCATCCACTCTTCCGCTCCGGCAAGGCACTCGGGGCGGACCGCTGGCTTGCATCCCTCCAGAGACAATGCGAGTACCTTGTCAAAACGAACTCCCTCGGAACCAACGGTGAGTCATCGATCGTGAACCAGAGAACAAGCAAAACATGACTACATGAGCATGTGTAAGAATCCAAAACTCCATACGTTATGTAATCTATGTTTTCCTAAATATGGAGCAGCTGATATGACGCCAAACCGGAGGTTGATGAACATCTTCAAGGTAGCACAGGAGATGACAAGGGGCTTCTACAAGGCGATGTGTGGCCCGTGGAGCCAGGGATTGAGCATCGTTCCGTGGAGCGGCGGCTGCGACGTAGGCTCCGAGAGGTTTGAGGTTTTTGCGAGCGTTGGGACTTACTCTGGCGGTAGTGGTGCACCTAGGGAGGAGACTACCAATGTTGTGCTGAGCGCCACAACTCCGGTATGGCTCCCTGGCATACCGGCGGAGCAGGTGTTCGCCTACCTCTGCGATGTAAGTCGCCGAGGTGAGTGGGACAGCCTTGCCAACAGTGAACCCATTCAACAGGAGGGCCATTTTGTCACTGGAGAGATGTCTGGCAACACAGTGTCTCTCCTCCGCACCATGGTAAGTTTGGTGTGCTCCTATTCTGCTAATTTTGAGAACATTTATTTTTTGTACATCCATTTATCATTACTGGAGCTGAAGTTGTGCCATGCCATGACATACTAAGATTAATTAGTAGCGTTCTTTTGTCCACGATCTCTAATGGTCTTCAAATTCTTATAGGCTTCTGACGGAACCAAAGGCAAGCTCATCCTGCAACAGACTTGTGCTGACACATCATGCATGGTGTTGGCCTACGCTATACTGGATGAGCAAGCCGTGCAGCACGCCATGAACAATGGAGGGACTGCCTCCCTCTCCCTCGTGCCATCCGGGCTGGTAATCCTCCCGGATGGGGCATCTCCAGCTCCTGCTGCGTCCTCCTCCTCCAGCACCGCAGCCATTAACGGGAGCAACACTGGATCATTCGTCACCGTCACGTACCAGACACCGTTGAATGGCGAAGCACAAGAGGGTCCCTCCTTGGAGACCATCGACAACGCCGGCAACCTGCTCTGCCGTGTCATCAGGAAGATCAAAGATGCCGTCCATGCCAACAACGTTATCGGTCTCGGTCTCAGAGTTTGAGATTGATGAAAAGAAATAAACTTCGTGCAGACTATACTATGCACTCTTCACTTTTCTGTGTAATAATCAGGTGACTGCAGACGCCTTCTGAATACATTTTCAAATTACTGTTCTGATTTGATTTGGTGGAATTTATAAAGTTCAAATCTTCGAGATATATGAATCTGCTCAATGCTTTTTATCAAAGTAAATGCAAATGACTTGGTGCTCATCATTCGAAGTGGATCGGGCATCACTGTTGACATTGAGTTCAAAAGCTCAACAATGGTCGAAGATACTTCCATAGCAGCTCCAAATACTCTCACCCATTTGATTTGATGGTCATGAACGACCTTTAATTGTCCCATGGCTAGATTACTCCCTTGTTAGAATAACTTCATATGTTTGTTTCCCATCATTCAAAGATTTTCTAAACTTTCAACCATTGTTACTCGAAAAAATTAAAATACATACTGAAATTTGGTAATTGTCTAGAGTTCCAGCCCACTTCCAGTTATCTATCGTTCTTGGTAATTTTCTAGATTCCTAATCCCATTTCCCTGATGGATCTTTGCAGTTTTAGCCATAGGTTTGGCAACGGTATCTGATCTTTGCTGACTGCACTTCATATGAATTCAGGGTAGCTCTATATTTGTGTTTTTTTTTTTGCAGGGGAGCTCTATATTTATGTTGAATGTGCACTTTACCAGCCTTTTATTATGTCATTTTCTACACTAGCAAGGTGGCCCTCGCAAATGTGAGGGCGCGATCGTTAGATCATCTAATATATTTACGAAAGATATTGATGGTGCAATACCTTAGTAGATATTTGAAACATGGAAAATCACATGATTCTACTATAATAGATTTTATTTATGTTGTATCTAATTATAATTTTGGGTGATCTAATGTCACCCACAAATTCCATATGCTTCAATAATCTAATGTAGTACTTTCCAAAATGGAAGTAAAGCTCCATTATCAGTGTAAGTTTAGATTTGTAGCCATAGTATTATATTCTAAGCAGGCACCGGGTTCGATTGAGAAAGTGTTAGTAATCGAGAAAAAATAATCTTAATTTTTTTGACAATATCATAATTTTTTATTAAAATTAAATTAGGGCATTTAACTAAGAATAAAATTATTCATATAGGTAGGCATACAAAGTCCAAAACTCAGAAGAGAAAATGAATGATGTCTTGATATGTTGTTTATATAACTTGAACATGGCAAGAAGAATCAGCAGGTGTTAGAATTATTTAATGGAACTATTAACCTTGTGTCAAACCATACTAAGGTGAAAGCTCCTCAAAATAAAAATCTTAAGATGGCACTTAAATCCATGACCTTGGCCTTTAGGGAAAATTTAGTTAACAGTTGTCCTTCTAGGGAATTTTATCTACACACACATATGCCCACAGGCAAATTAAGTACCAAATCATTGATAGTATTGGTTAAAATGCAAACTTATTTTTAATAATTTTCACTTGCGTACCACTCATATTGTATGAGTTCTAGCAAGCTCGACATTAAGAAGAGCAAAAAAATGTGTAAAAGAGATTGCTAATTCATATAATTATCAATTTATATATTGAATCCAAAAATTGTAGGCATGAGTGGAAGGCTCAACTGATATCGAGAGGACCAAAAATTGTAACCAATCTAATAACACACACAGATCATTGGCCATGACACGTAAAGGGGTCCAAAATTTAATGTACTAACCATTGTTTGATTTTGTACTCACTTATTTCAATTTATATTCAATTATGTGCCACTTGAATTATATGGCTTAAAGCAAGGGATGTATTCGACAACCTAATATTAATTATAAATTGATGTAGTTAGAACATTATCCACTAATTTATCTACTATCACTACTAATTATTTGACAGTTCAGTAGAAATGAGTGAAAGGCTTAACCGCAATCCAGAGGAACAAAATATCACATACCAGGTACAATTCATTGAACATCACACGCAAAGGGATCATAAGTTTCATGTACAAAGTATTGTTTGATTGTGTACAATTGCATACTTCTAGTTGTATTATGCTCAACTAATTTACTATCTTTCCACTATCCATATACTACTATATATTAGAACCTAATATGATGAACAATCATTAACTGCTAGAGTTGAACTTCAGCTTCCCATGCTATACTAATATCGCACATAGTTATGTTATCACAACCGATGTGATTGACTGGACGACACACTGTAAATTCTAATTTTGTGTACCGAGGTAATATTGTGCACAACCAATCTATTAGCTCTAAAATTGTCAGCTACCGACCTAAAAGTAGAGACATATATTTGACCGCGGAAAGAAGATAAAAATCTCACAAATGAATCACCATACGACTTTCATGGAAAACCACACGGTAATCTCATAATAGTTAAGTTAATAATATAATAACATTTTGATACATGTAAAATACAAATTGAAAACAAATCATGAATAATTTAAAGGAGATACAAAGCTAACCTGAGTCACAAAATAATATATTGCTTATTGTTTTGGCAAAACACACCAATAGAGAGAACAAATAATGATAAGTTCTGTAGAATTTTATGATGTCTATAAAATCATGGGAGGACGGGTGCTCAAAGCTAATTTTAGGAGTGTTAACCATGTGTCGAGGACACAATAATTATCTCCAGTGAAAAACATAAAATCTCTGATTACATTAGATTACGCTACACTAATATATTTGCATTATTTTTAACCTACGCATCGAAACTCCTTTGTCTTAGGCGATTTTACAGTTTCTCACTTTGATATGTAATCTTGCTTTTTCGTTTTTGAGACAGAAACAACTGCTGTGTGCGTCTTAGTTATGCAGAGGCCGGGTGTATGTGTTGGAATTATGCCCTAGAGGCAATAATAAAGATGTTATTATTATAATTCTTGTTCATGATAATGTTTATATTCCATGCTAGAATTGTATTAAGCGGAAACTTTAATACTTGTGTGGTTTATGAACAACACCGTGTCCCTAGTACGCCTCTATGGACTAGCTCATTGATTAATGATGGTTAAGGTTTCCTAACCATAGACATGAGTTGTCAATTAATAATGAGATCATATCATTAGGAGAATGGTGTGATGGACAGACCCAAATAAAGCAGAGCAATTAGATCGTGTTATCGTGTTCATCTTTGCGAAGCTTTTCCTATGTCATGTATTGTATTCCTTAGACCATGAGATAATACAACTCCCTAGTATCGGAAGAAAGCTTTGAAATCATCAAACGTCATCCTATGTGAGGGTGATAATAAAGGTGTCTCTCAGGTGATCGGAAAGTACTTGTTGGGTTGTATGTATCGAGATGGAATTTGTCCCTCCCAAGTCGGAGAGATATACTTCGGGCCCACTCGGTAATCGATATCAACATCGCTTGCAAGCACGTGGTTAAGGAGTTAATCACAAAGTGATATCGGATTACGGAACGAGTAAAGTACTTGCTGTGAACGAGATTGAACTAGGTATGCCGATACCGACGATCGAATCTCGGGCGAGTAAAATATCGTGAGACGAAGGGAATACAAATACGGGATTGATTGAATCCTGACATCGTGGTTCATCCGATATGATCATCGCTGAGTGCGTGGGAGTCAATATGGATTTCCAGATCCCGCTATTGATTATTGATGGAGATCATGTCCGCGCATTCTCGAACCCGTAGGGTCACACACTTAACGCAAATCAACGCTAGGGTAGTCTCAGGGATGTATGTGAAATTGTTTCGGAAAGTTTCAGAATTGTTCCGGGTGAAAAATGTTAGTATTTATTAATTATATGAATTGATAAATATTAACTAATACTATTTATTTAGAAGAAATAAATAAAGAAAGAAAAAAAAAGGAGGAAGCACGCATGCATGCATGCATGGCTTGCGCGCTCGTGCATGCTGCATGAAATAACGAGGCTTAGCCTCGTGCACGTCCCGCGCGCGCGCGCCCTCGTGCTGATTGGTCACGGCCTCGTACGCGTTGGGCCGGCTGTGCGCTGCAACCAATGCTTTGATACGATCAAAAGTTGTTTCGTATACGGCTAGCAAATCGATTACGAATTTGATTCGTTTCCGGCGTCGTGCACAAGGCTGGCAGCGCAGGTACGCGCTAATAAAAGGACAGGGCGCGCGGCCGGTTTTGATTGACAGAAAAATAGTTCTCTGCGAAGCCGCTGCCCGCTTTCTGAAGCCTCCCTTTTTCCGTTTTTTCTCCACCACGCAAACAGGCGAAGCCCTGTCGGCGAAAACTCTCCACCATAGACACCACGCCGTCGTGTTGTCGATCCCATCTACCACTCCACCATATCTCGCTGGACCGGGAAGGCGGAGTCGTTGGTGCGCTGTACGTGTGCAACTCTCGGAGGCGCCGCCACTTGCGGCGTAGGATCGGATCGGATCGCGAGGAGGAGAAGGCTAGTACGACTACGTCAACCACGTTCTTTTGAACGTTACCGCTGTGCGAATCTTCAAGGGTATGAAGATCTCATCTACCCCTCTCGTTGATTACATCTCCTAGATTAGATCTTGGCTTTCTTGTTTGTTGCGTAGAAAATTTTTGTTTACTATGCTACGAAACCCTTCAGTGGTATCAGAGCTAGATCTATGCGTAGATGTGTTTCACGAGTAGAACGCAACATGTTGGTTGCGGGCGTTGATATTTTCTGTTGCAAACTTCTTGTTGTGTATTTCTTATGGCGCGGTATAGTGAGATCGAAGCGGTCCAAGCCTACTTTACGCGACCGCGTTCGCGAGACCGGCTCCGCACTTGACGTGTGGCTTGTTCCATACATGCGGCTGGTGGATGCCAGTTTCTCTCACTATAGTAGTCATGGGACTTACATCGGATGTTAGCAACCATAATATCACCGTTGTGGCTTTTCGTAGGTAAGAATCGTTCTTAGCTTGCTACTCCCATAAGCCACGTAAAACATGCAACAACAAAGTAGAGGCGTCTAACTTGTTTTTGCAGGGAGTGTTTTGTGATATGGTATGGCCCAAGACATGATGAGTATGAATTGAGTTGTATGCAATGATCATGTTTTGTAATCTTTCACGACTTGCATGTCGATGAGTTCACAACCGGCTGGAGCCATATGGTTGTCTTTATAATTGTGTATGACCTGCGTGTCAACTTCTTATACGCCATGTAGTAGCTTTACTTTATCGCTAAATAGTTAGCAATAGTTGTAGTTGCTATTCGTGGTGGAGGCAATCATGGTGGAGTGATGGAGATCATGCCGGTGCGCACAAGATGGAGATCATGGCGCAGAGATTGGCTATACCATGTCACATAAAATTATATGCATGTGATGTTTATCCTTTTATGTATCTTATTATGCTTAGATCGCGACGGTAGCATTATAAGATGATTCCTCACTTAAAGATCAAGATAAAATTGTGTTCTCCCCTCGTATGCGCCGTTGCGAAAGTTCGTCGTTTTCAAGCACCTCGTGATGATCGGGTGCTATAAACTCTACGTTCACATACAACGGGTGCAAGCCAGTTTTGCACACGCGGAAAATACTTGGGTTTGACTTGACGAGCCTAGCATGTACAGACATGGCCTCGGAACACACGAACCGAAAGGTTAAACATGAGTCATATGATTGATATGATCGACACTGAGTTGTCCACCATTGAAACCACATCTCTTCTCGTGAAGATCGGATTAGGTGTGGTGAATTTGGATCGTGTTCACTAAACAACTTGAGGGATGTTGAATTTAGTGGGAGTTCATCTAGTAATTTGATTAAGTTGAACTAGTTATCATGGACATAGTCTAAATTGTACTTGCTATGTTGTAGATCAAATGGCAAAGTCCAACTTCAACTTCAACGTGTTTGCTGAGAAAGAAAAGCTTAAAAACAATGGGTCTAACTTCACCAACTGGTTCCGCAATCTGAGAATCATTCTCGCTGGCGGACAAAAAGCCTATGTACTTGACAAAGCGTTAGGTGTCACCCCTGCTGCGACTGCGACAACTGAAGAACTAGCTGACTTCAATGCTCGTAGAGATGATTGTGATGCGATTATGAGTACCATGCTGTTTTCTATGGAACCGGAACTTCAAAATCGTTTTGAGAAGTACCGCGGGCCTTATGAGATACTTGAGGAACTGAAAACCATGTTTCAGACTCAAGCCCGTTCTGAGAGATATGAGATCTCTGAGAAGTTCTTTAACTGCAAGATGGAGGAAGGGAGTTCCGTTAGTGAGCACGCCATTAAGATGTCGGGCTACACTCAACGCCTTGAGCAACTGGACTGCAAGATTCCAGAGGAGCTCAAGATTGACAGAGTTCTGCAATCACTCCCTCCTAGCTACAAAGGTTTTGTAGTTACTCATAATCAAATTGGTTCCACTGATACGATCACTGAGCTCTTCGCTAAGCTGAAAGCTGCGGAGGTGGATATCAAGAAAGACAATCATGTGTTGATGGTCAACAAGACCACTAGCTTTAAGAAAACTAAGGGTGCAAAGGGATCTTTCAAGAAAGGCAAAGGCAAGCATGTTGCCCCTGCTGAGAAGAAGCTCAAGTCTGGACCTAAGCCGGACACTGAGTGCTTCTATTGCAAGGTCAAGGGTCACTGGAAGCGCAACTGTCCGAAGTACTTAGCGGACAAGAAGGCTGGCACCATCAAAGGTATATTTGATATACATGTTATTGATGTCTACCTTACTAGCGCTCGTTGTAGTGCCTGGGTATATGATACTGGTTTAGTTGCTAATATTTGTAACTCGAAACAGGAGCTACGGAATAGACGGCGGCTAGCAAGGGATGAGGTGACGATGCGCGTTGGCAATGGATCAAAAGTTGATGTGATGGCCGTCGGCACGCTCTCCTTAGTTTTACCTTCGGGATTAGTTTTAAACCTTAATAAGTGTTATTATGTGCCTGCGTTGAGCATGAACATTATATCTGGATCGTGTTTATTGCAAGACGGTTATTCATTTAAATCTGAGAATAATGGTTGTTCCATTTATATGAATAACATCTTTTATGGTCATGCACCTGTTGTGAATGGTTTATTTCTTCTGAATCTCGAAAGCAATGAAACACACATCCATAACATTGAGGCTAAAAGATGCAAAGTAGATAGTGATAATCCAACTTATTTGTGGCACTGCCGTCTAGGTCATATTGGTGTAAAACGCATGAAGAAACTCCATTCTGATGGACTTTTGGAGTCTCTTGATTTTGAATCATTTGACACGTGCGAACCATGCCTCATGGGCAAGATGATCAAAACCCCGTTCTCCGGTATAATGGAGCGAGCAACGGACTTGTTGGAAATCATACATACCGATGTGTGCGGACCAATGAGTATTTCGACGCGCGGTGGATATCGCTATTTTCTCACTTTTACTGATGATTTAAGTAGATATGGGTATATCTATTTAATGAAACATAAATCTGAAACATTTGAAAAGTTCAAAGAATTTCAGAACGAAGTGGAAAACCATCGTAACAGGAAAATTAAATTTCTGCGATCCGATCGTGGAGGTGAGTATTTGAGTTATGATTTTCTCACGCATCTTAAAGCAAGCGGAATCGTTTCGCAACTCACGCCACCCGGAACACCACAGCGCAATGGTGTGTCTGAACGCCGGAATCGAACTCTATTAGATATGGTGCGATCAATGATGTCTCTTACAGATTTGCCGTTATCATTTTGGGGTTATGCATTAGAAACCGCTGCATTCACTTTAAATAGGGCACCATCTAAATCCGTTGAGACGACACCGTATGAACTATGGTTTGGTGCTAAACCTAAGTTGTCGTTTCTTAAAGTTTGGGGATGCGAAGCTTACGTCAAAAAGTTGATGTCGGACAAGCTCGAACCCAAAGCGGAGAAATGCGTCTTCATAGGATACCCTAAGGAAACGATTGGGTATACCTTCTACCACAGATCCGAAGGCAAAGTGTTTGTTGCAAAGAACGGATCCTTTCTTGAGAAGGAGTTTCTCTCGAAAGAAGTGAGTGGGAGGAAGGTAGAGCTAGACGAGGTTATTGAACCTTCTCTCGAGTTGGAGAGTAGCGCAGCACCAGAAATTGTTCTGGCGCCACCTGCATCAACAAAAGAGGAAGCTAATGATAAAGATCATGAAACTTCGAACGATGCTACTACTGAACTTCGCAGGTCGACAAGGTCACGTGCCACTCCTGAATGGTACGGCAACCCTGTCTTAACCGTCTTGTTGTTAGACAACAGCGAACCTGCGAACTATGAGGAAGCGATGATGAGCCCAGACTCTGAGAAATGGCTAGAGGCCATGAAATCCGAATTGGGATCCATGAGCGAAAACCAAGTGTGGACTTTGGTGGACCCTCCTAGCGACCGTAAGGCCGTTGAGTGCAAATGGATTTTCAAGAAGAAAACGGACGCGGATGGTAATGTTACTGTCTATAAAGCTCGGCTTGTCGCAAAAGGTTTTCGGCAAGTTCAAGGTGTTGACTACGATGAGACTTTCTCTCCCGTAGCGATGTTTAAGTCCATTCGGATTTTATTAGCAATTGCTGCGTTTCATGATTATGAAATATGGCAGATGGATGTCAAGACTGCGTTCCTCAATGGCAACATTGATGAAGAGTTGTATATGATGCAGCCCGAAGGTTTTGTCGATTCTAAGGATGCTAATAAGGTGTGCAAACTTCAGCGTTCCATTTATGGACTGAAGCAAGCATCTCGGAGTTGGAACCTTCGTTTTGATCAAGTGATCAAGAATTTTGGATTTGTTCCAAATTGCTACGAAGCTTGTATCTACAAGAAAGTGAGTGGGAGCTCGGTGACATTTTTAGTACTATATGTGGATGACATATTGATTATTGGAAATGACATCGATATGCTTAACGATGTGAAGAGTTATTTGAATAAATGTTTTTCAATGAAAGACCTAGGGGAAGCTGCTTATATATTAGGCATCAAAATCTATAGAGATAGAGAAAGACGCCTAATAGCTTTAAGCCAAAGTATATACCTGGACAAAGTTCTGAAGAGGTTCAGAATGGATAAAGCAAAGAAAGGTTCATTGCCCATGTTGTCAGGTAAGATATTGAGCAAGGCTCAATGTCCAGCTACAGTAAAAGATAGAGAAACTATGAGCAAAGTGCCATATGCCTCGGCCATAGGTTCTATCATGTATGCCATGCTGTGTACTAGACCGGACGTGTCCAATGCTCTTAGTTTGACGAGCAGATACCAAAGTGATCCAGGAGTGGAACACTGGACAGCCGTAAAGAACATCCTAAAGTATTTAAATAGGACTAAAGAAATGTTCTTGGTCTATGGAGGTGACGAGGAGCTCGTCGTAAAAGGTTACGTCGACGCTAGCTTCGACACCGACCCGGATGATTCTAAATCTCAGACAGGATACGTTTATATTTTGAATGGTGGAGCTGTGAGCTGGAGAAGCTGCAAGCAAAGCGTGATCGCGGGATCTACAACTGAAGCGGAATACATGGCTGCTTCGGAAGCGTCAAGTGAAGGAGTTTGGATCAGGAACTTCATCACTGAGCTTGGTGTGGTTCCAAATGCCTTGGACCCACTGGAGATATTGTGCGACAACACTGGCGCCATAGCACTGGCTAAGGAACCAAGATATCATCCAAAAACCAAGCACATCAACCGCCGTTTCCATATAATTCGAGATTATATATCAGATGGAGATCTGAAGATAAGCAAAGTACATACAGATCTGAATGTCGCAGATCCGTTGACTAAACCTCTTCCACGAGCAAAACATGATCAGCACCTTAATGCCATGGGTGTTAGATTGTTGCCAGATGTAAACTAGATTATTGACTCTAGTGCAAGTGGGAGACTGTTGGAATTATGCCCTAGAGGCAATAATAAAGATGTTATTATTATAATTCTTGTTCATGATAATGTTTATATTCCATGCTAGAATTGTATTAAGCGGAAACTTTAATACTTGTGTGGTTTATGAACAACACCGTGTCCCTAGTACGCCTCTATGGACTAGCTCATTGATTAATGATGATTAAGGTTTCCTAACCATAGACATGAGTTGTCAATTAATAATGAGATCATATCATTAGGAGAATGGTGTGATGGAGAGACCCAAATAAAGCAGAGCAATTAGATCGTGTTATCGTGTTCATCTTTGCGAAGCTTTTCCTATGTCATGTATTGTATTCCTTAGACCATGAGATAATACAACTCCCTAGTATCGGAAGAAAGCTTTGAAATCATCAAACGTCATCCTATGTGAGGGTGATAATAAAGGTGTCTCTCAGGTGATCGGAAAGTACTTGTTGGGTTGTATGTATCGAGATGGAATTTGTCCCTCCCAAGTCGGAGAGATATACTTCGGGCCCACTCGGTAATCGATATCAACATCGCTTGCAAGCACGTGGTTAAGGAGTTAATCACAAAGTGATATCGGATTACGGAACGAGTAAAGTACTTGCTGTGAACGAGATTGAACTAGGTATGCCGATACCGACGATCGAATCTCGGGCGAGTAAAATATCGTGAGACGAAGGGAATACAAATACGGGATTGATTGAATCCTGACATCGTGGTTCATCCGATATGATCATCGCTGAGTGCGTGGGAGTCAATATGGATTTCCAGATCCCGCTATTGATTATTGATGGAGATCATGTCCGCGCATTCTCGAACCCGTAGGGTCACACACTTAACGCAAATCAACGCTAGGGTAGTCTCAGGGATGTATGTGAAATTGTTTCGGAAAGTTTCGGAATTGTTCCGGGTGAAAAATGTTAGTATTTATTAATTATATGAATTGATAAATATTAACTAATACTATTTATTTAGAAGAAATAAATAAAGAAAGAAAAAAAAAAGGAGGAAGCACGCATGCATGCATGCATGGCTTGCGCGCTCGTGCATGCTGCATGAAATAACGAGGCTTAGCCTCGTGCACGTCCCGCGCGCGCGCGCCCTCGTGCTGATTGGTCACGGCCTCGTACGCGCTGGGCCGGCTGTGCGCTGCAACCAATGCTTTGATACGATCAAAAGTTGTTTCGTATACGGCTAGCAAATCGATTACGAATTTGATTCGTTTCCGGCGTCGTGCACAAGGCTGGCAGCGCAGGTACGCGCTAATAAAAGGACAGGGCGCGCGGCCGGTTTTGATTGACAGAAAAATAGTTCTCTGCGAAGCCGCTGCCCGCTTTCTGAAGCCTCCCTTTTTCCGTTCTTTCTCCACCACGCAAACAGGCGAAGCCCTGTCGGCGAAAACTCTCCACCATAGACACCACGCCGTCGTGTTGTCGATCCCATCTACCACTCCACCATATCTCGCTGGACCGGGAAGGCGGAGTCGTTGGTGCGCTGTACGTGTGCAACTCTCGGAGGCGCCGCCACTTGCGGCGTAGGATCGGATCGGATCGCGAGGAGGAGAAGGCTAGTACGACTACGTCAACCACGTTCTTTTGAACGTTACCGCTGTGCGAATCTTCAAGGGTATGAAGATCTCATCTACCCCTCTCGTTGATTACATCTCCTAGATTAGATCTTGGCTTTCTTGTTTGTTGCGTAGAAAATTTTTGTTTACTATGCTACGAAACCCTTCAGTATGGGCTTAAATCTCTTAAGTAATAAAGCATCCTTTATTAAAAAATATCTTTGCATTATTTAGTTCTTTGGCTTCGATGTCATTTTTATTTTTAGTGCCTCTTTCAAGGCTTAATGTAAATAACCTTACTTCTTCCAACGGAATACATCTGCCAACAATTATAAATATGTTGACGGATACAAAAGCTATAATAAAATAGGAAATTATGGCTTATAGCAAACAAACACCCAAAGAAAGAACTAACCATGCTAATTAGTTGGTACATTTTTTATATAGTCTAAACAACTGGAGTAAGACAAATAGGTTGATTATACAAATAATCTAATTTTGGCGGTGCCTTGTTAGAACGATATTCAGGAGGCAAGCTTTATGTATACATTGGCGAACAATGTTGGCGTTTGAGCAAATAAATACCATGAGAGAGAACAGATCATGCTAAGTGGATAAGGGAGAGGACGTACGCACTGCATGTAGACTCTTCTATTGTTTTTAAACAGCCCCTTATTCAATCGTCTCATTATCTGGATGTGGGCTTTCGGAGTTACACGGTTCGATACACCTAAAACGTGTTACGTAATTACGGTTCGTTACATCTGAAACGTGTTACATAATTATTTACGATAACCCCTTGGTAAATCCTAGACAACAGTTATTAATCTAATGGTCTAAATAATTCGAATGATGTGGGTTAACATGGTGTCTCTATTTAAAACACCCGTATTGTGCTTTTAGTATATAGTAGATTCTAAATTCAAGATATTACATGTCCTGTGCTGTATGCTGCGTTGAGGGCTTCAAATGTAGATATTCACTAGTTGATACCCCGCGCGTTGCGGCGGGCATCAGAGATGATTTTCTTGGATCTAAAAAAGAGAGAGATGATTTTCTTGCATGAAAAAAATGGCACAAACAACCTTTTGAAATAATGCTTATTTGCATATAGTGTTATGAAGTGCAAGCATATAGACCAACTATAATTTGGGAAACAAAGACATGTGCATCATAAATAGCACAACAATAGCAGCGTAGCAAAATATGTCGAATGTTTCACCAGTAAGTGATTATTATGTATCCCTCACATCAGGAACAAAGATATGTACGTGAATAAAAACCATAGGATCCTCGCATGTAGAAGAGGAATGCAAGACATCACCAAAAAGACTCAAAAATCGAAAATCCGTCGTTGGCAGGCCTTTATTCATCAGGACATGTCGGGGCATCCGTGAGAGCGACTACAACTCAGATTGCGATGTTGGCGACCTTTATTGAGCAGATTATGCCAGGGTATCTGCACTGTCAATAAACACCGTCATTTTTTTAAACCTAGAAGTCATCTGATATATGTTCTTCAATAATGCGGCCAATAGAGCTGCACACTAAAGAACAAAATGGGTGACAGGAAACTTCCAATAAAAAGTGTTCTAGGACTGGTTAGTGATTGCTTACCCATTAGCCCATAAAGAACAGAACTTAGTCTTACTGATAAGGATCACGCCGGTGATCCTATGAGTTTTGTCCCGATCTTTCACAGCGAGTCAACCCGGATAAAAATCGTCCAATAACGTGAAGAACGTCACCTGAAGACGAGGACGAATCCAGCAAGCAACGTGATGATGAACACCACGCCTCAAACCAAAGCACGACAATCCTTGATGAACACAAGAATCTCCGCAGCAACTTTATTCGATAAACGGCACCGCCGTCCCCGGAGGGATGCTTCACCAAGAAAACACAACACGATAGTTTGTAAACTAAAATTCTGAATTCCCTAAACCCTAGACTGCTGGCCTCCTTATATAGATGGCCAGAAAACTGTTGGGCTTTGACAGGCCCAAACCCAAAACACAAATAAATCTAAGTGGCCCACAACTTGACCTAGCTACGAAATAGCATAAGCATGAATATAAATTGCTGGCACAACCTTAGACTAAATTATCTCATATCGTAGGTCGTCCTGGCGTGCCAATCTGCAACGAGCTTCCCTCATCTTGGTGGAGTCCTGAAATTGGGCTTCACCTCCTCCTTCGTGCCCATATCATCCTCCCCCCCTTCAAAAAGCGTTGTCCCCAACGCGTGAGGGTCTGCTCGAAAGGGTGGCGGAATATCAACAATAGCACCACGCATATTCGCCGTCTTCAAGTCTTGCTTGCCATCCTCACCACATCCTCCCTCTTGGCCTGCTCGACTTGATACAGCCCTGGGTGGCTGCACCTCTTTTCTTCGCCAAATGAACTTGTACTTAGGCGCCTCCACCTTCTTCTTCTTCTCAACTCTTGATGGAGCTTTGTGCTGCTGAACATGACCCTTCTATGCACGACCCTGCAAAGTAGTAATGCCTGGGCCACACAACTGACGAACATGTCCATCCTTGCCTTTGTGCACACGTACTGCTGCTCCAACAAAACGTTTCCGAGGTGTTCTCACAAAACTGTGGCTGACTACCCGCGGCACCATATGCACCGGAACACGATCAGCACCACCGTCATCGGTCTGAACACCCATGTCAACACGAACTGGAAGTGAAACACATGGAATACATGCTGACATATCCTTCCCTTCATCAATAAGAGGCTTGACTTCAACCGGCTTGTCACTAACAAGAACAACTGGCTTGTCATCTACAGGCTTGGCTGAAACATTATCACCAATGATGCTTTTCGCATCATGCTCCTCATGCTGCACCTTAGCTAGCCTTGGTTGTGACTTAGCTTTATGCAACTTCTCCTTGCGAACCACCAACACAACATCGGACTTGATTTGATCATCTCTCATAGGCTTCAAAGTCCGCTGTTTGCCATCATGCACGAAAAAATATGTATTTGCTCTCCCAGCATGCATAGCATTACGATCATACTGCCAGGGACGTCCAAGTAATAGCCCACATACCTCCAATGGCAACACATCGCATTCCACCTCATCAACATAGTCATCAACTGTAAATGGCACACGCACCTTATGAGTAATCTTCAGCATACCGCAGCTATTAATCCACTCAACATGCCTCGGTTCTGGAATACGCCATGTGGATAAACCCAAAGCCTCCACAACCGCCTTGCTAATGCCATTACAGTAACTACCACTATCAATCATCAACTTGCATGCTTTACCTTTGATTATGCACTGCGCCTGAAATAAATTCCATTGCTGGCCTCTATCCGCTGTCATACAAGTCTCATCCTGTACTCTTTTGAGTTGCATATTCAGCCCACTCAATGGTACAACCTCCTCCACGATATCCTTGACAACATCAACCGCTGACAATTTAGAATTCGTGGCTGCCACCTTGCTAACTGTCGGCAATGGAACAACTGTCAACTTCTCATGAGTAGTCACAGCTGTCGCGACCTTCGGTATAGGAGCTATGCTCTTGCCAACATCCTCTATCCCATGCACAACCTTGGGTGGCTGCTGAATCACTTCTACGGTTACCATGGGCTTTCGAGAAGGAACCACGGTGCTAGAAGGGATAAAGCACTCTCGCAGAAATTTCCTGAAATTCGCCCAAGTTGCAGAGGTAATGCGCTTCTCCCACAATGCTTTTTGCCACCAATTGTGTAGCTTTATATCCACGCGTCGGTCTGCAAGAATCAAACGTGTAGAATCGGCCATGTTGTGACTATAGGTAGCACATCTATAAAGACCCTGTAGCATATGACGTTCCCATGACTCAAATTCTGCAGCTGTTGCATTGTGGTTCAGTTGCCAACTGAGCTGATCTTCAGCACAGGCTACACCGTCTAACAGATCAAGATAGTCATTGAAAATGTCACCCGACTTCTTGCCACTACGACACCTTTCGCCGTAATAATCTCCCGGAAAAGAATCCATCTTGTGCCTCTTGGTCCGTCACAACAAAGAACTGCTGCAAGCACGTGTTTGTTTTCCACAGTATCTATGCCAACCCAATGTGTCCCCAAGTTGATTTAAACACACCGCTGGCAAGGAATTAAAGAAACAATCAATTCCAACTGAGTTTCGTAGCACAGCACCGAGAAGACGAGCCAGGAGCGACGGACGCACTGGCGCTTGACCACAGAGAGTGTCTGTGGTGAGGCGAGGCGAACGATTGCTCAGCGATTGGCGTTCCCAGCTCTTGGGCCGGCCCGCTAGAGGAACGAGCGCCAACGCGTGGACGTCAAACGCCTGTTCGCTGGAAGCGACGTGGGCGATTCCCTCGATCGCTGCCAGGCGCGCGGTGGGACTCGGTGGTTCACGCGATGCAAGGCACGACCGGAGATCGATCCGAGCTGGTAACCTGTCACGCAGCGATGGAGATGGGCCGGCCCACTAGGCAGACCCGCGATCCAGGCGTGGGCGTCGTGCGCGAGAGCGCCACGCTCGTGGGCGAGTCCCGACGGGACGCGGGCGTGGGCGAGCCTCGCTCGACCCCAGACGGCCTCTCCCGTCAGGCGCGATGGTACGCCCCGGAGCGATATCCTCTGTTTGTCTCTTTTTTTTCTCTGCAGCGGATCGGATCTGGCTAGGAAACGAAAGAAACCAGCACAACAATTTCAGCGATCGAATCTGAGAAGCAATCGGCCCTGCCACTCAAACAAGATCGATGGGAAATCCAACGAAAACAACCGGCACCAACTCCACGCAGACAATCCACCTGCTGATCTGAAAACTTCTAGGTGAACAACCAACAAAGAACCACCAAAACTTTCTGATCTGAAAATACTCGCAGTGATAAACCCAGTAATCTGATACCACATGATAAGGATCACGCCGGTGATCCTATGAGTTTTATCCCGATCTTTCATAGCGAGTTAACCCGGATAAAAATCGTCCAATAACGTGAAGAACGTCACCTGAAGACGAGGACGAATCCAGCAAGCAACGTGATGATGAACACCACACCTCAAACCAAAGCACGACAATCCTTGATGAACACAAGAACCTCCGCAGCAACTTTATTCGATAAACGGCATCGCCGTCCCCGGAGGGATGCTTCACCAAGAAAACACAACACGATAGTTTGTAAACTAAAATTCTGAACTCCCTAAACCCTAGACTGCTGGCCTCCTTATATAGATGGCCAGAAAACTGTTGGGCTTGGACAGGCCCAAACCTAAAACACAAATAAATCTAAGTGGCCCACAACTTGACCTAGCTACAAAATAACATAAGCATGAATATAAATTACTGACACAACCTTAGACTAAATTATCTCATATCGTAGGTCGTCCTGGCGTGCCAATCTGCAACGAGCTTCCCTCATCTTGGTGGAGTCCTGAAATTGGGCTTCACCTCCTCCTTCGTGCCCATATCATCGTGAACGAGAACAAACCGACCTGATCTCCAAGCCACGCGCAATCTTCTCTGCAATTGTTTTTCTTTCCAATCTGATAGCTATCTGATCTGCGAACTGACGCATAGAACCAGACACAGCAATGATCAAAACTGATCCAACTTTTCTTTTGCTGGCCCGCAACAGATAATACATACCAACCAAACTAGATTAGTCACGTATATCAAACCAAAACAAGTCCATGCCTCTTTCCCTTTTTATCTGACAGCGATCAGGAGCACGGGCAAACTAAACGACTAACGCGGGGCGCGGACGAAGCGGACGACAAGCGCGCTTGGACCAGCCCGCTTGGGTATCGAGTCCGCTATGGCCGGGCGCGATTGTCGATATCGCGGGCGGTCGAGGCGCCCAACAGGTGCGGGGCGATCCAGACGCCCGGGGACAGACAGTCTCCATCGTAGAGCGTCTGGTTTCTTTCTTTTTCTTTTTACTTTCCTATCTTTCCTTTCCTTTTCCTGCGTGGATTGTTGCGATCGGATCTGTACCGATTAGAAATCGATCTGTACGAGTTGCACGCGCGTGTATCCTGCAGGGCTCGTCGGGCCAAAGAAATCCACGCGATCGAGCCACGCCGAACACGCCCACGCGTTGCCCTCCTCCAGTTGCTCCTCCGCTCTGTGTGGCCGTCGCCGACAAAGCAAACGACCAGCGGTAAAACCTCTTCCTCCAACAAACCTCGCCGACTAACAGATCTTGCGATCAGCCTGTCGACAACAACTCTGCACCGTGATCAACCTAGAGCTCTGATAGCAAGATGATGAAGAATTGTTTGGCCCGATCTTTCACGATGCACCTCTTGATCCAATGGATCTGATAGATCTCCCAATCACGTGAGCGGAACACGCGACCTGAAGATTGGGGAACGCCAATCCTGCGAGCAACTCGACGATGAACAACGAACCTCACGCTGAATCAACACACCAACAGCTCGACAACCCTTGACAGATTCAAGGACCTTCGCGCACACAAGATTACTCTTGACAATTCAAGAACTCTCTTGTCTTTATTGATAGATAACTAGACGAACATCCGAGACGCCATCACACACGCCGATCCCAGATGGACGGTGATAACATGAACTAAAAGTTCTACATAATTTTCAGCCTCCCTAAACCCTAGCCATCCAGCCTCCTAAGTGGCCCACAACGTGACCTAGCTGCGAAATAACATGAACAGATATGTAAATTAATGACACAGCCTTAGACTTAATTATCACATATCGTAGGTCGTCCTGGCGTGCCAATCTGCAACGAGCTTCCCTCATCTTGGTGGAGTCCTGAAATTGGGCTTCACCTCCTCCTTCGTGCCCATATCACTTACACAATCTTAATCTTAAATTACATTCCTCTTGAATCACATCGTATTGATTTATGTATTCATTTATTTGCACAATGTACGATATGTTTGGTTTTCGGACACGAGAATATAAGATACAGACATTGAACTTCACTATATGACCAACCGAGTATCTGTCACTTTCTGTGTGCAGAGAACCCCTAACAGTATAAACTGTTGTTTTGACATAAAGCGTGCAAAGAATGAAACCAATTGAGATTTTTCGAGGAGAAATTTACCTCTTATTAGCTTTGAGTTTGCAGAGAAGATCGTTTAAGAGGCTGGATCTTCAAGGCTGTATGAAAGAGCGCAAGTAGACAACAGAATGTAGGTGAGCATGCTCGACGATACATGGTAAACAACAGAATGTAAAGTAGAACAATGGGACTGTTAGTAGATGCATGTTGGATACACATACCGTTTTGGAATAGGCTTGCTGGAACAATCGAATTCAACTCAAGCAGGATGCCGTTTGGAATAGGGTTTCTAAATCAAACAAATAAACTCAAGCAGGAAACCTTATACTTCTACGGAAATGGCTGCAAAGGGAAATCAGATAAAGCACTACAATTAGAGTTGTACAAAATGCATGGAGCAAATCATGAAATAAAGGACAGTGTGAACAGTACAGATGAGATGAAGACATGTGAGGAGCTGAACGGATGTGGTCACATCCCGTTACATGAGCGTAAGCAAGCACCAGAGAGAGCGAGTACGCTGCTCGAGAGGGGCAACTTGGGGGCTTGAAGAAGAGGCAGGCGAGGTGTTCAAATACACTGGATGAACACATCATGGGAGATGTCGACCGCGGGCGTTACCATCCATTAGCAGGGGGATTGAAAGCGGCGGTTCATGGGAGATCAGGAGGCATCTAGCAGTTTCCGGTGGGAGCGCTCCGGCAATATCCGGTGGGAGATCAGGAGTCATGGCGGGGGATTGAGGCGGCACCATCGATTCCGCACTACAGATTGAGAAGAAGAGCCGGTCTCGGTTTGGGCTAGGCCTGGAGTGAATGGGCATTTTTTTTCTCTGTAGAAAAAGCTTGAGGAATTAGTATGGGCTGGCTGGCTGGAATCATTTTGGTAACCGTCCACAGCGATGACGGTCAATTATTTTTCATCCTCGAGTGACACACGTTGGACAGGTAGCTGAAGACCACATCTGTGAAATCTGACGGATATGACTAATTGGAGTGACGTGGCTGCACGAAATTTGAGCTTGCAAACATTAAATGTCTTTTAGTGGGGATGAACTTTATAGATATTATAGATTCCGTATCTTATAGCAACTATTTTACAAACCCGTGGCTATATAATAGTAATATGTGGGTTACCAGACAGCAAGCCCCTCTATTTATATATGGGCAATAATATTAGTGCATACTTATGTGACAGTGCCATCTTGATAAATAGCGTCTGCAGTTATCCGATATTTTACACTGTCAGTGTTGTTGCATGTATGTACAGACCCACAATAATGCTCCCCCCACAAATCTGTAAGGCAAATATAGCAGTAGCAACAAATTTGTATAGAGATTGTGTGCTTCGTGCTGGAAGATAAAATCTCCAAAGAGCCAGCGAAGTAGGCATTTAGCAGGGTACGTATAAGCCTACATGATCATCTGCATATGAGAGGGATCGAGCCAAAACAACGCAAAAGTTGTGCCAACTTCTGCACCTCAAGCAACCCAGCCAAATCATCCAAAATAAAAGAATAGAGTTTACAGATGAGCACCAATCTGGACACCGTTATAACTTATAAGCATAGCAGTGCTTGGAGGAGCATACTGATCGGGTGAAACACAGAACACAGTTATAAGAGAATAATGGTAATTAATTAGCACGACGATATCACAACTCTTTAGGATGTACTGTATTGCCATTTCAACACCTTCCTTTCAACAATTAATAACTCTATCGACCAGACCCGGCCCAGGTCCACTTCCAAGTGCAACTACATGAGCTGGTTGCCCACAGGGTCAACAATGAAATACAGGTCGAGAGACCTCGTCGTAACCTCGTGAAATTTTGATGTCCACATCTGCATTTCATAAATCAACCAAAGAAACTATTGAGGATAGGACTTAATGAGGCATTTTTTAAGTCGCACACACCGACAGTTTGAAGTTGTGATACAGTATACTGCTCCCCTAGGCTAGTTTCTTTGGGTTACGACAGTTTGAAGTTGTGATACAGTATACTGCTCCCCTAGGCTAGTTTCTTTGGGTTAGGATAGTTTGAAGAAACTGTTGTTGTTCGTGTTCTCGTCTTGAGTGGTCGGGTGTTCGCCAACTGCTCCCCTAGGCTAGTTTCTTTGGGTCGAGTTGTACGGCGGGGTGTTCGCCCTCTCTTGGGCTTGTACAAAAAATCATCTAATTCTATCAACGCATCAAAACGCAATGCTTTTTGCGTTTTCGCGAAAAAGATACAGTATACTGCCGCATTTGAAGTTGTGATACAGTATACTGCCGCATTCTTACTGTAAGGTAGGAAAACAGGTATACTTTCAGAGTTGAAGCTGGCCAACAGGTAATTCCGCTCATTATTTATCATCAGTTTGTGCCCAGTCGGAGGTTATAGTGTGCAATGCAGTAGGTAATAGGTAAACGTAACTATGAGATCTCTGTCAGAAAAATAGTGCTATTTACTGATCATTCACGTCTACCACAACAGGTGGTGAATGTTCTGATTTTGTTGCAAAGAGGTTACAAAAACGTGAGGCCGATTTCTGAAGCATTTTCTTTCTTGTACTAATCTCGTGATATTTCCTTACTTTTTTGCACAGAAAAACAATCCCCATCCAAAATCGTTGAAAATAGAATTTAGGAGAACGCAAATTTCAATATGCAGAAGAACTTACATCCTTGTACTCAATGCTCCGCCTGAACAATTTGAAGTCATCAACTGCGGAAAACAGGAATGTAGAGTAATCATCCTTGATGTTAGGCAAGATGTCCATCATCTAGCTCTGCTAAATTCTATATGGTTCATGATTCTAAAACAGAAGAAATGGAATGCTTACGTGATGGAAAACGGATGACTGCAGCGTGACTGTACCGATTGTCGATATGATGAAGACAGCAACCTAAGTTGAAATATGATAGCATGAGAGATAAGTGTAGCCAAGAGCATTGCAAAATTCAATCATATATTCATATGGCAATGCGACAGAAGAAGCAAAAGGAAGACTCATTTACCTAAGGTTGCTTGCACAATAAAACAATTGTACTGTATGATCAAATTTCGAAGATGAGCTAATGCATCCTCCACTGCATCTTTGGATGCAGTCTCCGAGAAAGATATCAACAATATATACTCAACTCCGTAGTTAAAATCCTGTTGGGCAAAGCAAAATTATGCTCAGATACAATGCTAAGCAAAAGGAAGATAACAATTTATATGCCAGAACATCGTCAATTACATTACCTCGCCCCTACGAAAGAGGGGGATAATGTCATCTTCCACCTCAGATTCAAAATCTACAGAAACCAACCCCTGTAAGTTATCCAAATAGTGACTCACAATGCTACAAGCATACAAATCAATATGGTTTACAAACTGGAGAGAAGATTACATGGTGAGGCGTACATAGGAAACGGGTTTCACGTAGTCATCCAGAACTTTGGAATAATACGTGCTACTTTGGAAGTTTGCGATGTCTTCTTTCTGTTGGAAACGCATGAAGACAGCATGCGTGAAGTTCTCGCTATTAGGGTCCTCTATGCGGCCTGCATCCAAGAGACAGATGTGAACACATCAAGTGCAATCAATAACTTAATGAATTCTCCATCAATATATAGATACGATTCTCTGACCTAATGACACGGTAAGTATCCCTCTCATCTGATACTGACATGTATACAAGTAATCAAGCATGTCCTTTTCTTCAGCATCGGAGATGTTTGGGTTGGTTCTAAGCAGAATAATATGCTCAGCGATCTTTCTGTGAAAGCTACCACGTTAGAGTATGCACATTAGCATGTACTATATGAAACTCTCTAAGCACCATTTCAAGGAACATTGTACACCATGTAAATATCAAGATGATCATTTCATATTTGTGATCTTAAGGTAAATTATTAGCACAAAACAGAGTTCCCCACCTTTTCTTCACATTGTCACCAGATGGAGCTCCATTGCCGGCTCCAATTGCACAGAGAGGGGAAAGAACCACCTTACTTCTAGCCCCCCACCATCTACAGTCTGTAGCAGGAAGATTTATCTCAACTGTGTATGTATGCATATACTTCGGAAAGTATCAAGATTTAGCAAAAACCTGAGATCAAGAACTCAAACAACCAGAACTCTTACCGTGGCGGTGATGCAGCCCAAAGAACCTTGGAACAGGATGTATAGTCTGAGAGATCCGAGCTGAAAATGGCATCAGCATCGTGATGGCGTGCTTGGAACCTTAGCTCTCATTGTTGTTGAGAGTTTTTATGGATTTTGTGGTGGGGCGCTGGTGTGGCATCTGTGAGTAACGCCTCACAAGAAGTGGGTGGTTAGCATGGCACCCTGTCCTTTTCTCTTCTGCCTCCCAGATGCTGAGATATTTCTTGTGGCCAGAAAAATTATTGATCTCAACTATTTTCGTGCACCAGTGGTACAAAGACTAGGCAGGATCCAGCATACAAATCGCTATCACAAAACCAGAACTCAAATTCTGGACCTTACAAACCAAGAGACCTGATCAATAAATCATTAGTACTCTTTCCAGACTCTTACGACCCTTATGATGAAAGTGGCCTAAGACATGCTTGTGTTCCATAAGTACAGAATTATATATTTGCACAGTAATATGAAAAATTAGCACTGAAAAAAAACCATGGTGAACATCAGGCACATCTTCTTTGATCATTAACATAAATCAAACATGTTGTGGTGAAGAGTCGATGGTTCCCTTGTAGAGCTTCCATTTCAAGTTCTATCCCTAGTAAATAGTTTCCATGTTTCAGCTTTGTTTGCAGATTTGTCTATTTTTTATTTGGCATAGATCTGGTGACCATTCACCTTCAGCCTCTTCAATTGTTTTCTTTGCACTAGATCTGGGGCACGCCAAAAGCGTGCGGCCACAGAGATCCAGGAGTATTCACGGTATGATCTGCTAAATAGAAATCATGGAGATTAGACAAGTGCAAAGGGTGCTGACATACAACCGTATATTGAGGCGGAGATGCGAGATGGATTAGAAAGCTTAAAAGAGTCGTCACTTACATCTGACAAAGAGCACTCTGTGGCTTTTGCAGTTTGTTGCAGTATCAGAAGGTAGAAGCCTAAACAGCTGCTGTAGGAAAGAGTTGGTTAGCGATAGCAGGGAAAAATATAATGCTGTGGTAGTACCTCATTCCCTGGCAGCAAACGACTACAGCTGAAGCAATAGCTTCTATGTAAGCAGCCTAGAATATTGACTGAACTTTAATATGTGCAACAGTCAAGACACCGAATAAAAGATGAAGACACTTTCTTTTTTTCTCAGTAGAATCTGTAGCTATAAGGAAATGGCATAAGAAAATTCCTCGTCGGAGTGATCACACATCTAGAGCGCTGGCGGCCAGCACATCATGGAAGCTGGTGTACACTGTACACCACCCTCCTCACTCTGCCGGCAACAGACCCAAGAACAAACAACACCGATGTGGTATGCTTAGAAGTGAGAATGCATACCAATTAGAGGACGTGGAATTTGAGCATGTACAGTGAGGAATATGATCGAACACGTCGCAAGCATATGCATCAATTCCGGTGGAAGCACTAAACCACATGCAGAGGACATGAATTGTTGCCTGCCACCGTTCCCCCACGCATCCTCGTCTTTCATAGCGGTAATCTTCCCCCATCTGGCGGCGCAATGATCTGATCGAGGGCCTCCTGCTCGGCAGCCATAGGCAAGTTGCAGGCACTACCAGAACACCAAATTTGGGAGTCGTCTCCAGCGCCATGAAACCGCCACGAGGCTTGCCCCAGCGAAAAGCACTATGCAGCCTCCTCCTGACGAACCCGAATAGAGACCTTCGCTTCTAAACCTAGCCCCCGCCAAAACTACTAGGCTGCTTTGCCGTCGGTCTGTCTCCGGCGGCGATTCGGCGTCTAGAGAGACGAGGGAAATAGGTAGGCCCCGTTTGAAACAAAAGAAAATCGCAGGAATTTTGGAGGATAGGATTTCTACAAGGAAAAATTCATATGGTGTTGTTTGGAATAGAGGAATAGGAATCCTTAATTTCTTTAAAGTTCCTACTATGGAATATACACTATTTGTAGAAATTTTGGAGGAAAATTAACATAAGGTCCATCTCACCTCATGTTTTCATCTCTATGTCCCTACAATTCCTGTGTTTTTTGAGAAGCGCCAAGATGCTAACATATGAGTTAGAGACAACACCGGCGACGTTGAAGCTCACTCACGTTAATTTTATCAGAAATTTTTCTTGCTCACGTGTATTTTATGTGTTTTGATCTCATGTACTTTGTTCAGTCGATCAAGAAAGTCAGATCTTCTACAAAAACGAGAAGGATGAACCTGTTGCTCCTCCCTTTTCCATTTGTCGGCGCGGCACAGGGGACGTCGAGCCTAGTGTTGCGACACATTCAAGGCTCGGTCCGTTGCTCATTTCTATCTCTATCCTCTGGTGCTGCGTGGGGACGCCACTTCGAGTCACTGCTCCTCCTACTCAATGTCCACCGAAACATCCCTAATGACGACGAGTGCAACGACACTAGTGGTAGTATCAGCTAGTACACTGGGTGGCTCAGCCTGCTATTGTCCAAAGCCGGTGGCCTAGCCAACTCAAGAAAGACCCAAGACGTGGTCCATATGAATCCCAAGTGTTCTGCGCCTTGGAGTACAATACACAATATCTAAACCGGATTAGTCTACGTCTATGTAGCATTGTAGGTTAAGGCTCTCCATGTGAAGTTGTAAACTTAGAACTGACTTCCTATATATAGCCAGTCTACGAGAAATCTTAGGGATAATACTCATATCATCCTAGCATCATGTATACATTGTGATAATCGTAGATAAGCAGAACTAGGATTTGAGTCCCGACTCCCGGACCTATGTAAACTATGTGTGTCTCATCCTTCGATATCCGTCGCCTTACACCCTCTCTATCCTCTCTGTTAGCCACCCTACATGGCTCCCATGGTGACTTTCCCACGACAAGGGGCTCTAATGTGGGGAAAATCTTTGGCCAGCAGTGGCGATCACAACGCTAACCATGTTTTTGACACACCGACTCTCTCCTTGGATGTGATGTTGAGGTTCATTGCCATCCCCTCCTTTCTCTATGACAGGGTGAAACCCTTGAAAATCGTTCAATTGGGTGGCATCGTATCCTCCTTGAAGAAGTCGTCTTGGGACTACGGAAGGTTTACGTGCTCCTTCGAAGGGTGGCTCTGTTCATCGGCAAGCGACGTCGTTGGGCATGGACAAGAGGGGGAAAGGGTTTTCCTCTTCGACGGCAACGACTTTGTGATGGTTTCTTAAGAGAGCGGGCCTTTACATAACCCCCAGCCGCCGCCTCCTCTGAAACACAACTGCCACCTCCTCCTACTCCACCATAGATTGGTTCCTCCTCCTCTGTCCGGCCTCGCCGGCGTCAGAAGGTGTGGGGAACCCGATCTATGAGTGGAGATTTTGATAATAGTAGTGTTTTTCAATAGATTAGGTTAAGATTTTGGGTAGTCGTCTTCTTCGGTCCTCACATCAATGAAGATGACATCATCTACAATAATCGATCTTTGGCCCATCTTTCGACGACGAGATCTTTCTCCCGGCGTCAATGATAGTGTTGAAAGATTAAAGTTATCTAGGTATGGTCCTACAGGTCTTGGTTTGCCGGATCGATTTTGGATCTTTTCTCATGGTTGCCGCGGGGATGTTAGTCCTTGCAATTTTGTCCCGACTGCTACGTTCTCGACAATGGTGATTCATACTCATGGCTAGCCAACGACATCGATCAGGCTGTTCGGTTGCTTTTCCCTAGCATACGGGTGTTGGTATTCTTATCGATGGTGATTACCTACTTCAGTGGTTGCGCGCGTGCACGTAGCCTTCACATTGCGGCTCAAATTAAAATTATGGGAGAACCTTCATTGGTATATTTTTTTGACGGAACCTCGTCAGAGGGCGGGGAGCTCCCGCATTGCATTATAGGAAGAGGGAAAATGGTCCAGTTAATAAGGGAAACCGGACCCAAAGACCATACAAGCACGGTTAATTAAGGGAAACCGACGAAGACCACACACTCGAATACAAATCATGGCACATCGTCCGGTCCAGATACAAGAGTCCCTAGGCCTAAGACCATCAGGAAAACCTCATACCCAACCAAAACAACATCTGCAACCTCTAGAGCACTCATGCAACAAGATGGGTGCTCGCGGAAAGCCCCATGACCGCGACTACCCATTGACCTCTACCAACTCTCGAACAGCCTGAGCTGTCGCCGACATGACCCCTTTCTTTGGTAGATCACCGAAAGCCTCCAACAGCCTATGCTCAGCACGCTTGGCAGTCAGGATGCTGCAATCCTTGTTCTTCTTTTCAAGACGTCCACTTCGCCTTCCGACACAAGTGGAGTCCCCTTCAAGCTACACAAGAATCGGCGCATCAAGCAACGAAAGCGGCTCGGTGCGGCGAAAGCTGGTCAAGTACTCTTCCAGTAAGGCGGACGCAGCCGGGCTCGGCGGCACGCCATTGCTAGCAAGCGGAGAATCGGGCTTCTCATTCAGCTCAACTATCTTGCCCAAGTGCATAGAATCAGCAATCTTGGCTTGCTTCTCCACGCCTTGGATCACCATCTCAGGCGGGACACCATCCAAACCAGGGGGGACAACCAAGGTCTGCATCCGCACATCCATCTCCGAAGAACAATCAGCCACAACATCTGCATCCGTCTCCTCACCATCTATCACACCAAAAGCCCCAGAGTCCTCATGCTCGCTCGACACCAAGGAGTTGGCGAGAACAAGGCTGCCACCAAGCTCTTCCATAAGATCCCAAATTCTTGAGACCTGGTCAGTCCACCCCTGCACAGCAGCAACCAAATCACGAAGAGGTTGGAACACCTCCTCCAAACGAGTAGCGAACAACGCCTGCAGCTCCGCGCTTAGTGCCTTTGCCTGAGCAACAAGGACAGGCTGGAGAGGCCCTGAAACAGCATCAGGAACGCTCTGATCAGTTGCCGACGCGCTAGGATCCGCTGCATAGTCCCCTTGTTGGGCAACAACTGTAGCCCAGGAGGGCGGAGGTCGACGGGCCGGAGGCGAGCTGCTGCAAGGGAGCGGCGCTTGGCAATCCGGCATTCCACTAGGCTGACTAGGAGGCCTTGGAGGAGCGCGGGGGTAGACGCGAGGAGCCTGAGCAGGTGCATGGCGTGCCTTGCAGTCCCGCTCGCGATGGCCGGAGTGGCCGCAACCTAGGCACCGAATGGAGCCTCGGCAGTCAGCGACGAAGTGGTCCGACGCCAGACATCAGAAGCAGAGGCCAAAAGTCCTCCGCTTGAAGTCGAGCGACAGCCCAGCCTCACGGTCAGCCCTCTCACGACGAGGAGGAGAGGGTGGCCTGCTCCGCTGCAGATGACGACGGTCGCGGACCTCCTGCCAAGCCAGCTCGCCGGGCGGGAGCTTGTCTGGAGGAGGCGGCAGCAGGGGTGTAGGGGGCGGAGCAGCAGCGGCCGGTGCAGCGGAGGCCGATGCAGCGGGGGCCGGAGCGGCAGGGGCCGGGGCAGCCCGGGTGAGCAGCGCCCCACCCCCCACCGGAGCAGCAGGGGCCGGAGAGGCAGCAGAGGCGCGCAGCGCCCCATCCCCCACCGGAGCATCCGCCGGGAAGGCTCCTGGGTCGGGATCTGGATCGGGGCAACCTTCACAAGGGGAGTTTGGAGGGGACGGAGGAGGAAGGGCAACACCTGAGGGGGGCAGCAGAGGTTGGGGAAGCCATGGAGCAAGCTAGGCGGAGGGGGCTGACGGGAGGGGAGCTACGCGGCGGCGGCCGCCGCCGCCGCGGAGTCGCCTGTGAAGTCGCGGGAGGACATCACGTGCGGTCTGGGGGTGGTCAGTAGCTCCCTGTCTGCTCATTGGTATATTCAGGTCTATAGTTTTGTATCTATCTTTGGCTGCCTTCAGAAAAGTATAAGATTGTGTCATGGACGAAGAAAGAGTTTGTTTCGGACTTTATTTTGTGATAGTTGAAATCTGCTTTTGTATCTCTATCATGTACTATTTGTTACTATGAATGAATATATATATATGTGGTATTGATTGAAAAAAAAGCGAGCCTTTGTTTTCATCAAAAAATGCAGGAAGGAATATGTAAATTTCATTAGCTAAATCACTTCTCAATTAAAAATGGTGACAATCCATGTGCTGTGTCGCTCGCGGACCGACAGCGGAGTACGAACGAGCACAGCGGCTGGGCGGAGGCCAGATCTTGATCCGAGCCCGGAATCTGGGGGTGCCGGATCATGGATGCCAGCCAGGCCGCGGCCATCCGCCGTCCGTCCCCGCGATCCGACGGCCCCGGCCCCCGCTGCCACCGCGCCGGCCCACGATGGTGCCGCATCATTCGCTGACGATCCAGCCAGCCAGCGACCGCAGCCAAATCATTTGTCCGCGTCGGCGTCGCACTCCGCACGCAGCCTTCCTTCCTTCCTCCACCCCGCAACAGCAGCATCAGCAGCAGCAGCTCGGTCACCGTCGGCCCCAGCCATCTTCCTCGGATCGGAAGGGGACAGGCGCCGGTCGACGAGGAAGAGGACGAAGCTCGGCGGCGCGGCATGAGTCTCTTCGGTCTCGGACGGTGAGCACGCGCCGTCCCGAATTTCCCCACGCCCCCTCCCCTCCCCCTCTGCTCTGCTCCGACCACGATCCTGCTGGTTCCGGATCCCCCTCCGCCGAAGCGCGCCTCCCCTCCGAGGAATTCCCGCCGTAGTCGCCCGTTGGGCTGGAGTGAACTGGAGATCCATCCGGGCTAGGACTAGGATCGTGCTCTTCTGCTGGTGGCGCCAAGCCCTAGCTAGGTTGCTTGGTGTCAGCTGCCGATTATGTAGCCCGAAATCGCCGTTTATCTAGTCCGATCCAGCGGGTTCGTTACGGATTTCGTAGTTCGGGTTGATGCCTGATGGTGGTGGAGTAGTAGTACTACTAGCTTTTTTGTTTCCCAGAATTATTTTGTCATGCTCAATTTCATTCTCCCTTCCCGAGAAGGAAAATGGTAGCGCGGGAGCACCGGATCATGTTCACACGCCACCGGGCCCTCTTGTCTCTTTCGCGGCTTGTTTTTGCTCCTCGAAGCAATCACCCTCACACGCCTTCTTCCTTTTTTTCGCCAGGAACCAGAAGACGTTCCGTCCCAAGAAAAGCGCTCCGTCAGGCAGCAAGGTGAGGATTCTGACCTCCAAACTTCATAATCCCAGTATTCCACTCTAGTACCACCAAGAGCAAATCGCGCCGAATTGCGGCCATGTGGTATCCTAGCGCCTGCAGTGCGTGTATAGAAATTGCTCTGCTTTCGCTCATCTAGGAATTGATCTAATCGTGCATAGTAAGAGCCTGGCTAAGAGTAGTAAGCAGTGTTGGTTTATTGTCATCATAGGTGTTACCTTAAATAGTTGTCATAAACTATCTACAGCATGCACATTTTGCTTGTCGTTGGAAATGTATACGGCGGAGCTAGACAACTCATTTGCTTACATTAAATTGAGGGTGATGGGAATTATGGAATGTATGTTAGGTGTACATAGACTGTTGCTGATAAATCAGGAATTGTGCTCGTCTTGGAAGTAGACAAACTGTGAGTAATCTATTTGAAATTATCATTCACTCTAGATTCAATTTTTGCAAAAGTCAAATAGTAGTTGTCATGAACTATCTAGGCGGCATGTACATATTGGTTGTCATTGGAAATGTATATGTCGGACTAGAAAACTCGCTTGCTTACATTAACTAGAGGATTATGGAGATTATGGAATGTATGTTAGTTGTACATAGACTGTTGATGATAATAAATCAGGGAATTGTGCTCGTCTTGACTTTGTCATTCATTCTCGACTTCTAGTTCCAACTTTTGCAAAGTCAAAAACCATGTTACCCAGTTGATATTATTGTTGGGTTTCATCAAGATCGACATGAGCTTGATATTTTTCTTATGTTTGTGTAAGCAAAAAGGTTTCAAGTGCACTGTCAATGTTCCTGCTCTACTCCTAGGGTCCAATCTATTCCAAAGCAGTCAGTATCAAGCATTTGTCATATCCAATTCCTCAGATTACATTCATTACATAATATACCCCCTGCAATAAATTCTTCTAATACAGATACTTTGATTGCATGGATCATAACTCATCGTGCATCATGTACTATACTATGGGAAATGGGATCTCTCACAAAACTATTCCATTACTCAGGGTTGGTTTGGTCTACAGTCTACACATGCTTGTGCTGGATTGGTTGCTAAGTCTTGAGCAATGATTATTTGTCGTTGCTTAGCGGATTCAATCTTCACTGCATGACCTGGTTTCCTGACTCACCTAAGATGGGTGCAGATGTCGGCATAAAATATAATTCATAGCTAGATTTGTTACATGGAATGAACGGATATTGCTGGGTGTCCTCATTATTTCAAATTTGCCAGAGTTTGATTGTTACACGCTACTAAAAATTTTGGGAACAAAGCCTTAGACTACACAGCGAGTAGTGCCGTACATAATTTGATATTATCCATTTATTGTCTTCCTTTTTTATCTACAGGGGGCACAGCTCCGAAAGCACATAGATGCAACCCTTGGCAGTGGAAACCTCAGGGAAGCTGTTAGGCTGCCTCCTGGAGAGGATATCAATGAATGGCTTGCTGTGAATAGTAATGTTCTCCACTTCCTTTTTTGCTTCGACCCATACTTGACATATTTCATTTTATTTTAGTTTTTTGGTATTTTTTGGAGATTCTGTGGTTGTACTAAATAACATAGCTGTGTAGAATATTATGGAAATCATCATTTCATTAGAGCTAACATATGTGTTTTGCTTTTCAGCTGTGGATTTCTTTAATCAAGTTAACCTGCTGTATGGCACACTCACAGAGTTCTGCACATCCGAGAGCTGCCCAACAATGACTGCAGGCCCAAAGTATGCCCGTCCATCAATCTCATTCATTGAACTACTCAACTTCTAAAAAGAACATTAAAAACCTTTATCTCTTTCCAAAATTGCGATTTACTTCTGATAAATTATTTATAGTTCTGTTCTTTATAGCAGCTGGTAATTATGTACTTGAAACCTTATAAATGAACATATTATTGTATAACTTTTGAAGGCTCCGTACCTAGTGAAAATGTCTTAATTGTTTGCCTGTTTAATTTCTTTGTCCGTGATTATTGCTAAAAGCTTAAGAAGTGACACATGCTGTCTTCAGTTATTTCCCCAACCTTAAAATAATACTATACTATATTCTATAAAGAGGGAGTCGAACTGATGGTATGTCTCCTGTTGCTTTCTTCTTTGGATATAAGTACAAAATGGACAGTGGCCTGAATTTAAAAAGCGCATCTCTCGCTCAAAGCACAAACGAACAACCAACCAGCCAGCTGGCACATTGTGTTCACATGGGAGAAGCGGCCTTCGTATAAAATCGAACAAGTCCTGCCAGCCTACTGCCAAAAAAATGCCTGGCAACCTAGCGCCCACTGACGTTCTTTCCCGATTGCTATGTATACTTGCTTCAAATTTTAAATCCACACTCATAGGAATAGCCCCCACCCCAACCCTAATATGAGATGAATATGTGTTTGCTGCTCGTAGATTGCTGGTAGTAGTAGTAATTTGCATTAGTAGTTAATTACATTCTTCTTTGTTTTAGCTGATTATCATTTTTATCGGGGATTTAGCTGATTATATTTACTCCTATAATAGTATTAATTTGTATAGCGGTTCATTGATCTTCCTCTCTGCTTTTTAAATGTGAGAGCTTGAATCCACGTAAGGTTTTGCTTATCAACATAATTGTCGATCCATAGCAACACATGGGTTTTTAGCTCGTAGTACTGTATATATATATCAACGCGGATTTGCTACCACCGGTGGTAGCTATGCATGCACCATACGTCATTGGATTGCAGGACCATACAATTTCTAGCGCTGGAGATGAAGAGAGTACGAGTTTTGCATGTTCTAACGGCAAGGAATCTCCGTTTGTTCCAATGCATGCATGGTCTTGCGACTAGGCTATGGCGGCAGGTCACTTGGAGTGGCTTTGTTGCATGGTTGTTTTGCTTAGCCGCATGGTTATTTTGCTCAGCCGCATGGTGCATGCATGGATGGGAATCACCTCCTAGACTCACCTTCCAAACAAGCCTACTAGACACACCATCCAAGCGATCCTCGTTGTTACATCTTGTGGTTGTTTTAGTTTTGGAGGGGATTCTTGCTTTGGTTGCGTGTAATTATGTCTTTTTCACGCCATCCATCCCAACAGACTATATTGCTTGTGTCTACAAATAAAGAGCCATTTGCGGGGAGGGTTATTCATCCAAAGTACACCGCACATCGACTTGGTAGATCGCCGTCCACAACTAAAAATCGTGTCTCGGCGACACGTGAAAATGGCTAGTGCTAACCCTCAAGATGGGTATGTATCCAAATGGATGTGTAATTTGGTGTGTGTTCTTGCCGGTGATAAAAAAAATTAAATCCTATGAGGTAGCATGCGAGGGGATGAAGGCAAGCTAATAACACCACCACGTTGTATCTTCATGCGAATGGTTGAGGTGCATTGAGCAGGTTAGATGCACAGGTTGCATCGCGTGGTGGTTTGGGTTGGACGTGTTGCAAGGTTCAGGTAGTAGGCTTGTGTATGAGGCTCTCTTGGATGAATGGGGCGGCAGGTCACTTGGTGTGGTCACTTGAGCAGGTGATTGCATGTGGTGCGCATGCAACCGCCGTTTAATTATGTCAGTAAGATTTTGTGATCTCGGTGGTGGAATTCATGCTCCCTATAAATGATCTAATGGTGGGATGATGGTGTGTAGCTACCACCGGTGGTATGCCACTATTTCCCATATATATATATATATCAGTAGACCTAAGCTGATTTATCTTTCTCGTCTTGAAGCTAATATACAAAAGAAGTATTTTATCATGTTTGAAAAAGAAAATGAAAAAGGGTTTTCTGTTATTTAAATTTAGCTCAATGATTTGTCTAATTATCAATTATCAGGGTTGAAATCTTAGGTTATGGTTTAAGAAGATTACTGCTCTAGGCAAATGTGTTTAGGAAGATCACTGCACCAGACAAACCTATTGCTCGTGATTCCATGTTATTCTGCACCCAGAATTCTCCAGTTCTTACTACTTTCACTTGTCCTGATATAATAATGTTTGGACATTGATTAAATGGACAGTTGTGATTACACCCCTTTCTGAAAGAAGCAAATTTCCAAAATGTGCTAAGCATTCACAAGCAGTATGAGCACTCCATATATTTATCAACTTGACTTTATCATCCCCATAATCCCCTGATTTAGTATCTTTGTAATAGTTGCATATTTAGGTGATATCATGACAAAAGAGTTACTACTTTCATGTAGGTATGAGTACCGATGGGCTGATGGTGTATTGATAAAGAAGCCCATAGAAGTGTCAGCACCAAAATACGTGGAGTACCTAATGGACTGGATTGAAGGCCAGCTTGACAATGAATCCTTATTTCCTCAGAAGCTTGGTATGTTGCTCACATCATGGACTATTCCTAGTTTCTCAGAAACGCTTCTTATTACTGGGACAGTCAAGTTTAGCTGATCTGGGTTAATTTCCCTTATCCAGGCACACCATTTCCACCCAACTTCAAGGATGTTGTGAACACAATTTTCAAGCGCTTGTTTCGTGTCTATGCCCACATATACCATTCACATTTTCAGAAGATTGTCAGCCTCAAGGAGGAAGCTCATCTTAACACCTGCTTCAAGCACTTCATTCTGTTTACGAACGTATGTCTCTTGCTTACACGTTGGAAGCTCAACATTCACTGATTCAGTGATTGTGTTGTTGAGCATGATGGATCTAGTCTTGGGTGAGAAATGAAAGGAGCGGCAAAATTTACATGTGTTGATTTGTGATGCAGGAATTTGGGCTGATTGACAAGAAAGAGCTGGCTCCGCTCCAGGAGCTCATCGAATCCATCATCGTTCCTTACTGAGAAATAAATACTGAGGCGGGACTGAACATGGCTACCGAGACCTCTGCACGAGTGATCTAGGTATTAGGCTATCTTGTGCCAATAATTTTACTGGCACGAGAGCTTGTTGTTCCATTTGTTTGACATAAAAGAACAAAGGCGTGTACATTACTGATGTTGTATTAGTATGTACCTGATCTCCCTTATTATTCCACTATAATGGCCGTGCAAGCGCGATTGTACTGTTAACACATGCACGATGTGGTCGAGTTGTGGCATATGATATTGGAAAGGACAGTTTTAAGATGACAGATTGATGTAAGCTGTGTTTGCTACTTTGCTTCCTAATGAAATCCTATTGGGGCTTTGCTGTTTTCACGTTGTGCTGAATAGCTTTGGAGCTGGGTTTGAGGGCCTTGCAGGGTTTTTCCTTTTTTTTTTCATGAACTGGTATGGACGTTCCAGAGACTTTCTGTAGTGTGGCGGATCACTGAATTTGTTTATATCGCATGAGATATGATCCAGGAACGATATAGATTGAAATGTACTAATATCTGTGAATTAGGGCAAGGTTGTGGTGCTTGCTAGTGGTTAGATTGTCTCTCTGATGTCTCGAGCGATTTTCCCTTCTGTAGTTTTCTTCTCTTTTATATATAGTTTTCTTCTCTTTTCTATGTACCAGCACAAATCCAACGTGGAAAGGGTTTTGTCATCAGAGCGTCCTAGCCGTGTCCCCCGAACGGCGCGAAGGACTATTGGGCGCCCCCGAACGGTGCGGCAAAGGACTATTGGGCGCACTGGATCAAAAATCGTGTCCAGACGCACTCCCAAATAGGTTTTTGTCCAGCGCGGCTTAATAAATGGTTCAGTGTCCCTAGGCCATCCCTGTTCCATATGGGTCGTTGCGGGTGCCCTAGCCGTTGCCCTTGCCATGTAGACGCCTATCCAATATGCCATATATGCCAGCGAGACATCGGCGGGTTAAAACGATTTATAGTGGCACGGACGGCTTGTTAGCTTGTCTTCTCCGACACGGCCAGGAAACCCGAGGCGCCGCCGAAGATGCTCCACCGGCCCCGTGCCTACCCCCTCCGATGTATAAAATTTGGCCACTCCAAACCCTAGCTTCTTCTCCCCGTCGACGAAAAACCTAGCCTTTTCTACCCCATGGCATACCACCGCGAAGGAGGAGCAGTCGACAATAACTTTGTGCCACAAAACCTCACCGTCGAGGAGGCGACGGCTCTCTACCACACCTGCTATCAGAGTTGCCGGATATGTGGTTGCCTAGCGGGTGGTGGTTGAGCGTGGGCAGCATCGACATCCCGCATGTGCTTGCGGCGCACGTCACCAAGTGGTGGGAGGAAATCCACGCCCATGAAGTGGCCATTGTCGTGTGATCCAACATTGTGATCGATGAGCAAGCGACGCAGCAACCCCGCGGGAGGCTCTACATCCACCGCCCAAAGGAGGAGCGGGTCAACGAAGAGCCGCTGTTGGCAGCTGTGGAAAGGCGCCCACAACAACTTCACGTCATCAACGAACCTGGGGATAGCCATGGAAATCTGAAGGCGCTCCTAGACTCCATGAACGAACATGGAGCCTACGCGATGCCTCTCGCCATCAGCATCAAGCAGTCGATGCGCGACACAAGCCGCTTCATCGACCTGACCGACAACGAAGGCATGAGCTACCGCATCAAGGAGGAGGGGGAGGAAGAGGACGAGGGGCGGCGCTAGCTAGGCAGCACAAGTGGTTTCACTACCGCTGCCCCTAGTAGATTTATTTTTAAATTTTAGTTAAATTTCATTCAAACTATGTGAAATATCAACAAAATTCAAATAAAAGCCTTAAATTTGTGTAATTTTGTAATTTTAGGGCATCTTTAGGGGCACGTGGCTGGTTAGACCGTGCCCCAAAAATAACAGCGCGCGACGGTGTCCCCTAGAACAGCATATTCAGCGTTTACCGAACATCGGGGCGGGGGGGGGGGGGGGGGGGGGGGATGCTCTCACTATGACAACTCTTTGCAATTTCAGGTGGTGTTATCTGCTATGAGTCTCTTTAGTTGCTTATGAATTTATCTATCCAAAAGTAAATGGGAAAAGTTACACTCTAAACATGATTACAATAAAAGAAAGAGTGACACTCAACTCAACATCGTTCCTTAAAGAGGTAATTGCATTGGTAGTACAACAACTTGTCAATGATGTGCATTTTCATACAACAACTTACAAATTGTGTCTGGGTGGTACAAAAACTTGTATGGCATGTGCAAAATTGGTACAAACAAACCTGACACTGACATGTGTTGTTGGATTTTTCTTTAAAATGACCCTATAACTTTTCGTATCACATATGTGACCCTATTTGTTGCCTAACCCATCCGGTCCCACTGTCAGAGGAAAGAGAATTAAATTAAACAAAAACAAGAACCGATGGTGGGCAGCCAGGAGTCGAACACAAAACCACCTTATTGCAACCCACGTGATCAAACCACACGACTTAGATACATTCCATGTTAATTTAGAGGCTGCTATGTTTTTATACGAGGCCTAAAACAACTGAGTTGATTTGAAGCCTCAATCATGCGCGACAGAGTGGCCTCTCTCCATCGTCCGGATACTTAGAGGCCGACAGCCACCCCGTGCGATCTGTTTCACTTTGCAGACAACGTTGACCGTATATGATGATCTCGTCCAAATGCTAGGCGCTCTCGTCGCAGCTGCCCTCTTAGTGTCTTCCTCCGCTTCTTCGTCGAAATGGTTGAACCCTTCGGATCCCTTTTAACGACCAAGGCACCATGGCCAGCAACATTGGCGAGAAGACGTTGTTGCAGATATGGATTGTGCAGTCGTTCATCGCTAACGAGCATGTGCCATATGGATCATGCAGTCGTTCGCCGGCAGGGAGCATGTGCAATAGGCCTACTCGTCGGCAGTGGTGGCGGTGGTGTAGGTGCAATCGTTTCTCGGCAAGGAGCGCATGCCACAAGCCTCAGAAGCGGTGGGCCGGTGGCGCAGGGCTCATCTATTGGAAAAAATTAATTACGCTAATTTCAGAAAAAATCCTGTATTGAGTGTTTAATTTCATCGTATACCACAAAAAAAGTCAGGGAGAGATGGCATTGGGCATTAGGCAGGTTATTTAGAACAAGGTCATAGATTGAAAATTCAAATTCTATCAAGAAGAAATTATTTTAACCACTTTATATTGGTTTTTTGCCCATTGGACCGGTGCCTCTTTGAAAACCGCAAAGGGCATTGGTTCAAGTTTTTTTGGTCGGACCACCGAACCGGTCCGGTCTTTAACACTATGTTGCAAACCCGTCCTGACCAACAATAGGGCCGAGCCGGAAAAATCCGAGGCAATGGGTGAAATTCTAAAATGGGACCCTATCTTAGTGGTCGGACCACTGAACTAATATACATTTATAATGTACTTCTTCCATTCACAATTATATGACCTTATATATATTTCAATTTAGACTAGATACAACCGAATTGAGTGAACATATGCACTGAAGCGTGTCTACCGTCTAGATACATGCATTTTAAAAAACCTAAAATACCTTATAATAGTAAACTATGTCTAGTGGTTTTGATAGATTTGAATTGTTTGGGTTTCAAAAGTTAGTGAAATACTTTAAGATTCTTAGTCTTGTAGCATGTAAACCTATTTCAACAAGTACATGCACATACATAAGCCTATTATAAGAACTATCACCATTTAAATATGATAAGTCATGATTTCTCGGTGCAGTTTTTATGACATTTTTTTGGCTTGGAATAAGAAATTTATGTGCAAAAGTAGGTATATAGTGTGTTCTATACATGCAGAATAGCTTCCTGTCATTCTAACGCATGATCAAGTTTGCGCATCATAGGGCTATCTTTTTTTGGGAATGATTGAGCCACCCTATAGTTACAGGCTCATTAGTTGGAATAGCAAAAAACTAAAGAAAGTTTACTATAATCGAACTTGCAAACTCTACCGGATGAAAACGGCCTAGATGCTAACATGTACAGCCATGGCATTATATTTGATGACAGCGAACGTTTAAGTACTAACCCACCGTCTACTCCAAAATATTAGTATAATAAAATAGCGGTCTCAGATGCTGCAGGAAACATATTTAGCTCCGGTGGTTTGTACGTGCTGGTTGTTACAACAGAGGTTTTGGGTTCGAATTCTGGCGCTACCCCGCATTTTGTTTTGTCATATTTAGTTCTTTCTCCTCTGACAGATGGGATCCACATGTCAACACCAGGTGTGTTTATACTAATTTTGCACATACCGGATAAGTTTTTGTACCACCTAAATACAATTTGCAAATTATTGTATGAAAATGCACATCATAGACAAATTGTTGTACTACCAGTGCAATTACCTTTAAACAATGACCAACCTCAGAACACACCTACGGTTTCGTGTAACACAACACAAGCCAACCTGCCACCTACCCTCCTCCACTGACAGACACTGACACTCCACCGAGAGCCGCGTGACCCACCTCCGCCCTCCACCTGGCGTCACTCCTCTCCTCCGTCCTCCGTCGCCGCCTCGTTCACAACGATCCTTCCTTCCCTGCCCTAACCCCGGCCTCCGTCTCCCGACCCGACCCACCGACGACCGCTCCGCATTCCCGTTCCGGCAAGCGCAGCGCCGTGCCCTCGCTGGCCATGGCGGGAGGCGGCGGCCGGAGGGACGCGGACGCCGCCGTGAGGATCGGCACCGGCAACGTCTTCGCCGCGCTCGAGGCGCTCAAGAGGAAGAAGAAGAAGCCGCCGTCCTCCTCCTCCTCCTCGTCGTCGGCCGCGTCCGCTCCGGGGCGCAAGGGGAAGGGATCGACCAGGAAGGCCGCCGCGCCGGGGGAGGAGAACGCGCCGCCGCCGCCGCCGCCAGAGGTCTTCTGGGCGCCCGCGCCGCTCAAGTCCAAGTCGTGGGCCGACGTCGAGGAGGACGACGACGACGACTACTTCGCCACCACCGCCCCGCCGCGTCCCGTCTGGGGAACCGCCGCCACCGCCGCCGCGGAGGGCAAGCCCGACGGCGCCGAGGAGGTCAGTGCCCGATTCGCTTCCACGTCTACTTATGTTACTTGCACAAGTTGAAGGGGATAGAGTTTCGCATGGATGTGATGTGATCTAGTTTGGAGAAAGTTGCAACCGATGAATTTGTTCGTGAATCGTGATAGAAATGAATGAATATTCCAGAATCCTCTAGAGATTCAGTTGCGCGGCAGGCTGCAGTTAGTGAGACTCTGTTGATTCTTGTTCTGCATAGTGGGGTCATGTTCTTTAGGATGTGGGGAAGAGTAGTATATAGTACTACTAATTGTTGGTGGTCCTTTGCTGGTGGAGTGAGATGATGCCAAGTTGTGATGTTTATTCAATGACCAAAGAGTAAACCTTGGAATCTTGAGAATTGGACATCAGGTGCCTTCTGTTATGGGTTTGCTATTTATATGCATGGCATGGTAATGGGCAGACAGCTTGATGAATGGAGGTGCCCTCTTTTGTATGCGTGTATCTTTTTGGGTAAGTTCACCTCACCTTCCTAACTGTGAAGATTCATGGTGGGCAGACCCTAACTGTTTGGTGTACATTTTTCCCCCTTTTTTCTACCACCATGTGACATCCCAGGAAATTCGGTGATGTGTGTGATTCAAATACGGAATATATCAATGTTGTGTAGCATGATGTCAGTGGCGGCTCTAGAAATTTGCAGCTTGGTATTCATTTTGTAACCTTGGTATTCATCTTGCTAAAATCGCCACAATTTTTACCAAAATCATAGCTATTTTGCCTTGTTTTGCAAAAATCTTTGGTATTCACAAGAATACCAAGGAAGACCCCTGGCGCCGCCACTGCATGATGTTGTTTTATGATGATTAATGTCCACCGATATTTCTAGTTTACATTGGAAATCTTTCGCATTGTTAAGAACTAAGGACACCACCAATTCTTTTGGCGCCACGTATAGTGTTTTTTACTCATGAATTTGTGTTGGTTACTAATATTCCTCAGCTTTCCATTTTTTGCATGTCTTTATGTACACAAGTATTCTCACTTTACGAAGTTTTCCTTGATATTTTTGCATTCATATAATCTTGTATCATGAGGAATCACTTTAAAGTTTATAAACACTTTCTTCCAAGATTTGCATTTTTGTGTGTATTAATTAGCTTATCATATGGTCAATCTAAGAAAGTAGCTCATCCTGTAGTGTCACCATATGTGTAAGGTGGTCTAGGTAACATTTGTTGTTACACATCAAAATATATGGAAAAAGGGAGAGAAAAAACCAGCATTTTTCCAACTCACATGGCGAAGCTAGCTTTGTGATATAATGGGAGAGTGATCAAAGGATGGGAACAGAAGTTATAGAACAGTAAAAATGGTTTAGGCATGCTCTTTGTGTTCTGCTTTATTTGTTTTGCACGAATCTCTTTCAGTCACTGATAAGGCATACAATGATGTCTGCTAGTGTTACTCGGACACGGATACGGCCATACGGGTGTTGGAATCCGATTCGGATTCGGTCTCTGATTGAGCATGTTATATTTGGACATGGCCAATAGCATTTGGCATATATTACCTCCATTCTGAAATGTAAGCCTTTTTAGAAAGCTAAATTAGCTTTCTAAAACGGCTTACATATTTCGGAACGGAGGTAGTACATGGGTTTAAAAATCCGACACAGATTCGGAGTGTCGGATTCTGCCAAAAAAGGAAGATGGGGTGTCTGCGGGAAACTGATTCTATCTACTTTCTATATGTTTAGGTCATAGCTGTGTCTACTC
Source organism: Dactylis glomerata (assembly GCA_007115705.1). Lineage (NCBI taxonomy): Eukaryota > Viridiplantae > Streptophyta > Magnoliopsida > Poales > Poaceae > Dactylis > Dactylis glomerata. The sequence continues at coordinate 44,162 of QXEO01000311.1, read as the reverse complement.
TTATGATTTTTCTATTGATACATGCACTAAAAAATATTCCCTTGCATCTACTCTGGTTTAGTTAATTTTAGCTCTGCATTTATACAACAGGAAACTGAGAGTGAAGATGATGGTCTTGATGTTGACATGGGTGATGATGAAACAGAGGAACCTGAGCATGGACATGAAGTTGATGCACCACCTGAACCTGAGGTTAAAAAGTCTGCCCCGGTGCCTGTCCATTCTAAAGACACAGAAAAGCAACTTTCAAAGAAGGAACTGAAGAAGAATGAACTTGCAGAACTAGATGCTGTTCTGGCCGAGTTGGGGATATCTGAAAATGCTACAAAGGCAAATGTTACTAGTAAATGTATGTACTGCAATCATGCTGCGGCTTGTAGAAAATCAATCAAGCATTCGTTTTCTTCTGTTTAAATGCTTTATTGTACAACCTTTACTGTTCTAACCAGTATTTGGTATTTTGCAGCTGAAAGAAAGCCTGCTAAACAGAATGATAACGACAAGAATGGTCCTCCTGTACCTTCAGAAAGCAAGACTTCTAAAAAGAAGAAATCAAGGAAGGAGAAACCATCGAAGGATTCAAAAGAGCAGCCCAGTGAAGTGGATTCCAGCAAGGACCATGGGGGGGCAGATGATACAAAGCCTGAAGAGGAAGCTACTGCTGTGGATGTGAAGGAGAAGATGAAGAAGATAGCCGTGTCAAAAAAGAAGAAATCGAGCAAAGAGGTGGATGCTGCAGCCAAGCATGCTGCCATGGAGGCCGCTGCTAGGAGTGCAAAGCTCGCTGCTGCCAAGAAGAAAGAGAAGAACCACTACAACGAGCAACCAATGCGATAGACTACTTCCATCGCGAGCTTCAGAATAAGCAGCACGCTCGTTGGAGCTATTTGCACCCTTCCGAGTGCTGTTTTATCTGCTTGCTTTAGATTATCTAAGATGAATATATAGACCATGCCTGGTGTTTGTGGAGCCCCCTTTTTCGCTTTTGTGAATTTCCACCTTTGATATGGAGCCTATAATCACTAGAGATTAGTGACTTCCAGTATATTATAACCATGCACAGTTCATACTCAGTAAAGTAAGATGGTGCTATCGGAGTCATTGGCTTGATTCTAGATTTGTACATTTTTCTTTTGCATATGCTGTTTCTGTTTTAATATGTCAGATGACTTGTTCATATATGGTCTATGTCATTCGTGAGCTTATCGTTTGTGCTTACTTTTGTTTAAGTGATGTACCGGAATGATCTGGACGTGGATCACATGAGCTTTGTTGAAGCTATCAGGACTCATAGAATAAGCATCTCGGAGAACATGAGGAAGGAAAATGGAATGATTCTTGATTCTACATGCAGTAAACCAATAGCAGAATCTCATAGATTCTTTGCATAACTCATCATAGACCCAACCTTTCTATCTTCGACAAAGTTCAGTTTTCAGCTAAAGTTGTTACTTTCTCTGACTAGTAAACAGTGCACGTGCAACGCACGTCTTATACAAATGAGGAGAGATATGATGCGCATGGCTATCATTGATCCTGTGTATCAAAAAACAAAAATTATATTTTTGAGTTTTAAATGTCCAAAAAAAATTATAACTTTTTGAAACTTAGAAATCTGATATTTTTTATGTTATCTATCTAAAGTGAAAAAGCACTGTAGCTAGGGAGGATAAACAATTTCCGCATAATATTTTTAATATAAATGACCATGCTTTTTTTTAAAGTAGCATGTAATCTTTCATCTCTCAAAACAAAAAATTATCCACACCTGTACAGGAAGAACCCCCAAGAAACGAAATTAAGAAACAGCCCCAAGCTCACACACACACAATGAGTCGTGCACGCCCCGCTCTAGTCCACACTCGTACAGTGGTACTAGACGGGCCGGCGCGCTTCGCCGCGCCCACCTACAGCTCGTTGTTGCAACATATTATACTTGTGCCTTGCTAATCCGTTGTTATTTTGTCTTAACGGTGCGTTCAATGCATTAGCATGGGCATAACCTGTAAAATTAAACGTACCGGTGGAAGAGAGCTGGTTGGTGGGTAGTGCGCTAAGCAGAATGCTTCACCTTTGAGCAGCCAATAAGAACCTTACCATATGTATGTTTATCTAAAATAACATGATATATCACCATGCAAGGAAGCTAATATTTCAATCTTTTGCCGGTTACATAATTGGTTAGGAAACATATACAATTAGAATACAACCATTAATATTTAGATCTAGGTACAACAAATTTAAAAGATCAACAAAAGAAATTGCATCTACCTAGATAGATATGCTAGCTTCGCCTCGCCCATCTATATTTAGTTTTGATACTGCGTGACCGGCATGTCAGAATAACTAAATGCATACAAAACTATGTAAATTAAGAATAAGGACATTTGAGAAGCACAAACCTCCCATTCTTTCACTCTCCATATATCTAAAACAACCCTACATCACACTCCATGACTCCAAGCTTTACATGACTAATTCATTTGGATCAATGCCAACATTTTTCACTCCTCTAACATACCTCAGTAATTAGCAGGTATCCCTCTGACATACCTCAACAAGGAATACAAAAGAAGCATGTGTTCGTTGTGCCATTTCAAGCTACACACTTGCATGCTAACAGATAGTCTACCCAACCTCTTCTTAGTCAAAAGAATAAATATACGAACTGTAACACTTCATGAAAAACAAACACTCCCAGTTTGGTTTTGGTGTCATAGCCTAGACAGTATCTTGTAGCAAAAAATCTGGTTCTGCAAATAGTGTGATATCAGATCGCAATCTGGGAAAACACATACTACGTACAAACCACTTATTAACACTGCTTTGTGTAGTATGAGGTTTTACAGATAAGCCATAGTAGCAGGCCCCCTTTTTGTAGACTCAAATCGTTGCCCTCTTTCAGCAATCCACTTAACAGAATACTCCATTCTAGCGATTCTACCATTATGTCTTTGAATAACCTCAGGTTGTAATAGTATGAAGGAAAAGAGTATCGTGCAATAGCATGTCTGGTCAAAACGTATCTTGTAGCCATCTGTAGGTTGCAGGATGTGAAACGCAGCTCGAACCTAAGGCTGACTGGCTTGAACTGTTCAACTTCAAAGTACTGGAGATAGTACACCTGACCGTCAACTAAACATGCTCAAATTTCTTAACCCTAGCTTCGGGTACAAAACCATGGATTCCCACTCCCTGCAAATAAAATACGAACCGATGAAGATAGCTACCGAAGGCAAAGCACAATATAACAAAAGGGCACACGCCAAATGTATAGACTTATGAAAGGATACTACATAACAGTACAAACAAAATTATGGAGTTCTGCTTAGGTGGGTGTTAGCAGACTTATCATAGCTTTATATGCTAATAAAACCTTCCATTTACTTAGCAGATCACACATCTATCTGGCGATTTCTCAAAACTCGGGTCAAAGACACTAAAAATCTCACATATGGCAATTAAGTATTGAAGTTCATGGAAAAGGTGGAATATAATCATCTGTTTGCTGACCTTAAGCTTTTTCACAAACTAACATCAGTGAAGCTTTCACCTGTCCATTCGTGAAGAACATAATATTTATATAAATGGGTTACTCAAGCCAGTAATAAGAGGGCTAAGGTATTAACATAAAAATTAATAGAGAAGACTGCATGGACCTAGTGTTGTTATGAATTCAGAAATAAGAAATCTCAAACATAAGTAATTGATTTACATCTCTAAAATATAGTGTTCTTAATTGATGATGAAAAATATCCCGCACCACAAATATTTATGTAAATCAGTGCCTCAAGCCAGTAATAAGAAGAACAAGGTAGTAACATAAGAATTAGTAGATAACACTAAATGTAGCTAGTTTGGGTATGAATTCAGAAATAAGAAATCTGCAACGATATTATATCTATTCACCCGAACATACCTAATATGATGAGCATCTCTAAAAGTTATTGTGTTTCTAATTGATGATGCCAAAAAGCCCTCACCACAACAGAAAAGTATATTGGTGTCACTCAAAGAAAAAGCCTAGCTGGATCCAAACGTGCAGTTTTGACATCCTACTGGTGAACACAATAATTAATCTAGAGAACACACTGTCTATAAATATTTTACCTCTGAAAATAGAGTGTTCTATATTAATCTGAGCGAAATAGAATGCACACAGAACCCACCAGAGATCACTCAACATGTTTAACACCACGTGCTACCGAAGTACCAATGACATGAGACGGGTTTACAAAATTAACCAGGTAACAGCCATAGCATCCCCTTAATGCAGAACCCAAGCTAACTCTAGCTGTGTAAACCTGCCCTGGTCATTCTTGGCTAGTTCTACCATTTTTAGTTAGATATGCTTGTAGTCCTCTGTTCTCCAGGATTGTAAACCGTGGATGCCCTCTCTAATTCAAGCCTAGGAAATTAAAATTAAAATGCTGCAGAAAGCTGAAAAACTCACAAGCAATCAGCTGCAATGAGCATTCCCAACTCCTAATTCTCTGAGGTACATTCCAAAAGTAACGCATAAATCAGATTCTACCACACAATTTTGTAACGTGAAATTAACCTGCAGACGTAGTCTAGTGCTCACTGTCGGGAGCACACAAAAACCCCTTTGCACGTTGGAGATTAGGTTCACAGCATGAGCAACAGGTTGGTGTAGGAGGCCGCCTCCCCTAATCTGATGTTATCTTCCCCTCTTCCATCAGCCTCTTGAGCTCACTCATCTACAGAAATTTCAGCACAAAAATTATAGGAAGCAATAAAACACACAGATTTGAATGTATGTAATTAAGTAATTAATCAAGAAAAGTGGGCCGGAGCGAGGAGACCGTGCCCTCGATAGGGATGGTGGTGTCGATGCAGTGTTGGAAAAAAAAACTCCAGGCCAAGATCGGCGCATCCTCGGTGGGCTGTCGAGATTGACACCTCCTCCGCAGATCCACCCGCCCAGGTCCGAGCTCCACTTCGGCGACCACCACTCGACTACGGCGAAGCCGCCACCACGCTACAATCCTACCATGGCATCGGGGGCGTCAGGTTTGTCCTCCCCAAACGGCCCCACCCCCGAGACACGAACCGAGCAACGAGACCGCGGCAGGCGAGCCAGGAGCTCTCTAGCTTGTGCGGAATGGGAGAGGCCAAGCTCTCCAACCTGTCTTTCTTCGTCGCCCTGCGAGTCTCTGTTCGCCGTCGGCCTCTTCCCAAATTACTAAAGCCTCATGCACGACCTTCATTACTATGCAATCCTCATGCATACATCTTAACTACGTGCATTCAAGCGTGTGGAGCTACCATGCTTGTTGTGGGTCTTTATCCCTTAGCACGGTAGTATTGAGCAAAAGGCTACATCAGCCATACTACTGCACAATAGTTACTCAATTATTGTGTTCAAAAATCAGAGTATTTTATGGACACAATCAGCCTATAGCCAGCCCAAAAGCTGACAGCAATTCACGGCTACATCTAATAGACGGGCCGGCGCGCTTCGCCGCGCCCGCTTTCAGTGGTTTTTGCATAATGGTTGCAACACTTTTAGTTTATTTTGGCTTTTCTTTGAGTGTTACCCATAAATTAAATAGATGGCATGTTTTCCCTACCAAAAAAATGTGTATGTATGTTACACCATGCTGGTAATATCGTGATTGAGAGAACCAAACTGTGGCAGTTCTTTATAACATTGATGAAGCATAATACTGGTTAATCAAGGAACAAACTGAATGCCATAATAGGATTATTGCAGCTATACACATATATAACAATGTTCCAGCTCTATTCTACTCTAGAACTACACTGAAATTCCTTCTATTATACTCCCTCCGTTCCTTGATATAAGGTGTATAGTTTTCTGTGAAAAATTCCTCACAATTTAGGAGTCAACCTGATTAGGAGAGATAAGATATCAAGATTTTCCTATTTTTCCTCTATTCTCACATCTATCACCTATGTGTATTTGTTAGAGTATATCACGTCTTGGGCTATATTAGGTAGTTTAATATTGTAATCTAGGTCTATCTCTACTAGGTTTCTTAGTCTCCAAGTTTGGTACTATACTATATAAACAGCCCAAGAGGCTCATTGTAATCACCAAAAACCAAGTATCAATACAATACTATTCCGCAATCCTACATGGTATTAGAGCGGTTCGCTCCGCCTAGGATTTAGACACCACTGCTTCCGCCGCGCCGCCCCCGGCGAGATCGATCTCCATGATCTCTGCCGGGGGCACCAGATCTTGATCTCCTAGCTAGTTTTTCTTCCGATCAGTATAGATCGGTTCTATAGCTTTAGTTATTTTCGAATTTCTCCAATTAGATCTGTTTTCTTTTAGCCACCAAATCACCCGCCTGATAGCTCCAGCAAATTCTCCACGACGGCTCCACGCGCAGCAACACCAAGGACGGTGCAGGCACAAGGCTCATGCGAGACCAAGCACATGTCGCATGCGTACGTACGCATACGCGAACATCTCTATGTACTCGCAGCGCCGCGAAGCTGCATCGTCTACATCGACAAACCGATCTGCACCGAGCCGATCTACTCCGATCTGCGGTACTACATCATCGCCAAGACGTCACGCGCCTCTACATCAGCTTTGGCGTCGACGTATCCCCGGCTCCTCATCGACCACGTTGGGATCGTCTTCACCAACATCGTCTGTGATCATCATCGCCGACAACCATCTACATCACCAACATCGCAACATCGTCGCCGCCGTCACCGCTCATGGTCAACGTCAAACGCCGACAAGATCTTCTCCTTCTCCTACTAGCGACGCCGCGCACCTTCAAACTACCACTTCGTCTTCGTCCACCACGACCTCGCCGCCAGAGTCGCAGTCTATTTTTATTTGCACATCAGTGCACAAGTTTTCTCCTTGCAGCTACTTCGTCTACTCCGACACGGCGGACAACTTCTTCGCACCGACCGTTTACAGAGATCTTCTCTGCTACCTCCACCGGCTCTGGTGCGCATGGCTCGTGATGGTCCCTGTCTTTCGCACGTCCGGTGCTGGCAACACCGATGCGTGCCTTCGTCCCCGACACGCTCCCGAGTCTGGCAAACTCGGCACTGCGGATCGAGCTACTTCGACTTCAGCTTCATCTACCTCAAGTACTACTACTACAAACCACAAAAACTACGGCAAATTTTCTTCGGCTCAACGACGACATCGACCATGACAACATCGACTTCATCTACGGCGACTACATCACCAACGGCATCAACGACCACGACCACGACTACAACGCCCTCACTCCCGTCTACATCGACATCGGCAACAAGGGCTACCACCTCACTCCGGCTTATGCTCCAGTCAGACCGTCCGCTTCACTACCGATCCGACTGCGGGGGGGTGTTAGAGTATATCACGTCTTGGGCTATATTAGGTAGTTTAATATTGTAATCTAGGTCTATCTCTACTAGGTTTCTTAGTCTCCAAGTTTGGTACTATACTATATAAACAGCCCAAGAGGCTCATTGTAATCACCAAAAACCAAGTATCAATACAATACTATTCCGCAATCCTACAGTATTAACGTCTACAAGTATCGAAATTTGCCCTTCTAGCCTGTGCGTTAATATTCGTGCAAAAAAACTATACACCTTATATTAAGGAATGGAGGGAGTATGTGCATGGTTTGAACTCCACTGATCTTCCTTTTTTAGATGCACATACTTCTTGGACTTGCAAGATCAATCACTTCGTGTCAAGTACATGCCTTCAAAATTAGCACCACTCAGCCAAGAGCAAACTGTAATGTGACAGTATGTTCCGTAATAGCCAAAACTTTAACGACTAAAAAGAATATAGGCACGTGGATTTGCATGTCTTTATGCATGATTGATTTCATTTGATTGCACGGAAGTTGCGTACCTCGCTTAACAATGGTGAAACGTCAGTGTTTATGTATAATATTTATACTTGCCGTAACCTGAAACTCGATCACCAAAAATACACCATGCAGCATTACCTGGATCGACAAAACAGTAGTCAAATGGACTATTGCAAATCTAATAAGCAGCATATATTTACAAATATACAAAAAAAGGTAGGCTATCCTAAGTTCTAAATCCAACTTTCAAGGTTCTTATAGTCATTTTGATGCTTTGTGAAAACACAAATGAATTAGTTCTTTTTAAAAAAAATCTGCAACGGTATGGAAAATTCCCATTGAAAATGGAATCGGTTTTGCTAGTCCACATATTCCAGACCACAGCTATGTTAAACCCCATGTTAAAAGAAACTGCAAGAATATTCTTTATAGTCTAAATCTTATTATGAACAGAGCTTGTGAAGGCGATGTCTAAAGACAAATATGTACATGGAAGAACAAATTAACCCTACTTTTCAAGTGATCAATGTTGCACATGACACGTTCCTTTCCTAGCAGAACTTTGATGTCACTGAATACTCAATTGGAAGTGTGCAAGGTGGGAACTTAAAAATGTGTAACTGACTAAATGAATAAGAGACTAAGAGTATGGCATAGTCCTCAGAAGCAAATAATAAATATTCAGATAGTACTACATTCAGATAGTAGCCAAGAGTCGATACGCCCAGATCTCATGCATATACTTCAGAACGTTGCGTTCAGTCTTAAATTCCTCCAAAAGAAATCAGCTTGTTGTACTTTATGCAGGCACATGTAGGGAAAATTAGTTACCTTGTCAATGATAGAGCAGCCATAGTTTTCCTCTTTTAAGATCTCTATGGGCTATGGAATAATTTTTTGCGAAACAACTCATATGTTACAACCCAAACCTGCAATTAGCAAAGAGTAACTACAACTTTGAACCCGAACAAAGCAAAATCAGGAACAATCTGAATGACATAACCAAATAGTCTCTAGAATCTACACTACAATGTACTCAGTTGTGTTAAGGGCTTGCTGCTCTTATACCAAAGTACAGATCACTAATGCTAATATGTAGCTGGATTCGACAAGTTTCTGATGGCAACACCTTTATAAAACTTGCATTGACTATACACACTAATGCCCAGGGGCCAATTAGATTAATTAGAATATAGTCCAAAGATGTAGCTTCATTTGATCTAGAGTAAGTAGCAGGCCTAAACATCTTTATAATAACATACACCAAGTCAGGGACAGCTCAAAAAAAGGGAAGAGATCTTACATGTAGATAGTGAAGCCTTGCTGATCAGCCTTCAAAGTGTCAAGTTTGAGAGAGGACTCTCTATGTCTCTCCGAGTTTGAACTGAAAATATAATAGATGCTAATAGAATTATCCTCCTGATAGAATATTTCAAGCGCTTAGATGTAACTTAGATAATCCTACAAATGAAAGTACTTATAAGCAGATTGAACAAACGTTGCCAGTATTCCTACATTCATTGTATACCTCATTTGTAGACTGCATATAAAAAACATTACATTCACTTTTATAGGATAATTAACCAAAAATAGCTATCATGACATAATAGTTAGTTAGTTGGAGCCATCCAATGCACAATCTCGACTACAGTCTATTAGCGAACAACATTAGTACTGAGCACATACGGTTTATTAAGGTCCGGTTGTGACTTGCAAGCGCTTGGAGGACATTAAACATATTGCAGCACAATAGAAATCAGAGGAAACAAACAATTTCACTTTGCCTGTAGAAAATATCATCGCTTACAGTATCTTGTCATCTCAATGCTTTTGCTAATGCTCATGATCTACAAAATCAAGGAAAATGCCCTAGTAATAAACATAGTATAATTCTAAGTGTGACTATACATCAAGCTTCAAGGTTTGAACAGTCTATAAACACCACTTTCAAGTGGTGCAATGATTTTGAATGATGTTGCAGAGACAGTGGGAAGGAATAATTGCAAGAAAATGTCACTTGAGCGGAATGCACCTAAAGAATAGGAAAATAGTTGAGAATTCAGAGCCAATAGTACTGAGTGAATAAAACAACCTTTATCCCACGATAGATACAGAAAAGAAAAGATAATAAACAGAGTAACAGACTGGAGCTTGAGTTTGACGTCACTCAAAGTCTACAAACCTTGAAGCTTTAGGTGCAGTCCGCTCTGAATTCCAGTCTGTTACTCCGATTATTAACACTCAGTACTACTGGCTCAAACTCAAGTTCATTATCTTTCAGTTCAATACATCTTCATGAATAAAGTAAACATTCTAGAGACACAACCATAAGAAGCATCAAAGGCATTTTAGAATAAGGTCATAGCTTAGATTTCTTGGATGATTGACAGCAAGCGGGGAGGCAAGGATATTTCTAATGACCTATAACATAACTGCAGCATAGAAACTTGAAGAAAAATTTGGGGAAATCATAGTGTGGACAGGTTTGTCGTTGGACATAAATACGGCGCCTAATTGAATTCTATAAAAGTGAAGCCGCTGCTGCCATGAAATAAAGATATGTTTATCAAGATATAATAGATATGTTGATCAAAAATGGATTATATAACAGTGAAGAGCTAGCACCTAAAAACAAAAGAAAAAGGGCGATGAAAAAATGTTGTTCTGTTGTCTACTGCTTGCCTAGAGGCCTAGACTGCAGTCGGTCGTGCAGCCATGCCGGCTTGCCCTGCACCCAGGATGGCACTTGCCTGCGGCAGCTGGAACTCACACACAGAGAGCCAGGCATCAGGCCCACAAGTAGCGACATCAACCACGGCAAATAGCCTCAGAAGAGGCACAGCTAACCAAACCTACAGTTTTAGTTGATACATAAAATTTTTCTTTCCTTCAAATGATTTTTACTGTTAGTATCCGATGGATAAAATTAAGAAGAAACATGTTGGATGATAATGATGATACACTAACCAAACAATGCTATTGATATAACTAATTTTGTGTAAGTACCTCACCCTTCCCGTCACTTTGAGCATTGACAATGTTTCAGAACACAACCTGACACTAGTAGGGAAAACCTCTTCTGTGGCGCACCAAAATATGCATTCTGTGGCGCATGGGTGGTGCTCCACAGAATCTTCGCCACAAAAATAAGCATTCTGTGGCGCACCAGCACATGCGCCACAGAAATAAGGAATTCTGTGGCGCACCAAGAGCTAATGCGCCACAGAATTAAGGAATTCTGTGGCGCATTTTGTCTTGGTGCGCCACAGAATTAGGTGCGCCACAGAATTACAAGTTAGTGCGCCACAGAAATATTACAGGTTTTATACAGAAATTATTCTGTCTGGCGTATATATACAGGTATTAACAGATATAATATAGCAGTATACAGATATATCAACAGATTTCTTGTAGCACAATTATATATCTCCATATACAACTCATTTCATATAGAATATTAACAGATTTCATATAGCTCCATGCATATACAACTCATCATACATATATATCTCCATACAACTCATAATCCATGCAAATTAAGTGCATCATCTCAAGATACAAATGAAGTGACACCGGCCGCCGCCTACACTAGGATGAAATAGAGTACCGCTCCGACGATGGTGAGCAAGAGCGAGAGCACAATGAAGGTCTTCATCTTGCTCTTGTTCGACTGGTGCTTCCTCCACTTGGCAACCGCCTCTTGTTGAGTCGGGTAGCCTTTGTAGCAGTTGCCGCTGAACTTGTGCACCTGTTCCTTGCAGTCCGTCCACTCCTCGTAGACTCCTGGAACCCGCCCCTCGAACACAACGTACCACGTCATCTCTATGGACACAAGGCATATTAGTATATAATGCAATGGAAAGAATTAGAGGGTTCACATGCATACATATTCACAAGAATTAAAGCAAGGAAATAATAATAAACCTAAAAGTCATATAGCATTGGTATCACATAAGTAATCAAGTTCAACTACATCGACTACAATAGTAATTGAAGTCCAACAACGGCACTAAGCAAGTTTATTTACAACACAGTAGGCACACCGGCCTCTCGATCAACGAGACGTCTTGTTCATGGGCTCCGGGAACGGTTTGTACATGTCCTTCGTCGTCCACGTCCTTCCATCACCCTGTCTATGTAGGCGTTCTTCTATATCCCTCTTACACAACCCTCTAAGTTGGTGTAAGAGCCCCGATCTGTTGCATACATCTTCTACGATAATTTCTGATAGCTTTACTTGGATGCGATGGAAGTCTTCTCTAAGATCAGCATCGCTGATCTCCCCCGCCATTTTTTTGGGGTCTCGCTTACTAGGTGGCAGACGCATCATCTCTGCATCCGCGACAAACCCTTTAAGGTGATGGAGGACATAGAAGGCCTCCTTCATGCTGTCATCTGGCTGCTTGATGCAAGGGAAGTTGATCACGTGCTTGAACCCCTGCTCTTTAGTGTCCGGCCTGATAAATTTCCCCTTCTCGTGGAAGATGCCTCCATTTTTGGAGTAGAAAAGGATAGCCTCATCGAGAACACTCCTTATTCTGTTGTAGTCTTTCTTCGTCGTCGTACTCGACGAGTCGAAGTACTAGGCTAGGGACCACTTCGGGCAAAGAACGACGAGTGTGCAGTATGTGTCCCTGCTCAACACATGCAATTTAAATGGAATGTTGGAAATGATCGGTAATGGAAGAAATATATAAGAAAGCATAAGTTACGACGGCCGAGAGCGAATGTGTACTTACTCGGGAAAGACAGGCAGAAGAATGGTGTTCTTCTCTTTGTTCATGAGCATGAAGCTCTGGAGGTACCGCACCGCCGCGGTCCGTGTGCTTGAGCCATCCACCAGCTGGCTATCGCGCATGTAGTAGGGATCCGCTACCGCGACGTTGGGGGGTCTCTCTCTCTCTTGATCTTCATCTGAAGATTGATCGCGTATAGGCGAACCAAGTTATAGTCGAGCCGTTTCCAGTGAAATAGATTGAAGACGTCCTCGAACGCTATGAAGAAGATATCCGCGGGGTATGCTTGGACGAAGTTCGGGTCTGCTGCTGGCACCCTGGCCGTGAACACCGGGTAATTTGGATCCTTGTCTTGAAGAAGGAGGCTCTCTAGAAACTGAATATTTTGCTGCAAACTGATCATTGGTCCACTTGCGAGGTGTTCGAGGTCCTCAGGCAGTATCAGTTTACCAGCTTCATGAAGCCGGGACAAGCCACCAGGTGTCCGTGGTACCATGTCGTCGGCCCGCATCTTCTTAGGAAGAGTCTGGCTCGAAGATGCGCCCTTTTTATTTCCTCTCTTCCTTGGCTTCTTCACCTGACCTGCTGGGGGTGCTTCGGGTGCTGGTGGTGCTGATGGTGGGGTTGCTTGGGGTGCTGGTGGTGATGATGGTGGTGCAACGGGTGCTTGGGTTGCTTGGGGTGCTGGTGGTGCTGATGGTGGAGCTTGGGGTGCTGGGGTTGATTCGCGTGGCTCCCCGACGATCGTCTTATACAGCGTGTTAGGGCTGAAAATGGTAGCCGGCTTGACTTGAGCTGGATTGCCAGCCTCCGGAGGAGTGTCTTGCAGAGAAAGACCCGTGAAGGTCAGGCGCTGCGTGACTGTAGTGGGACGACCAAGTTGATCGCCGTGAGTGCGGAAGGCTTCTTCATCCATATGAGGCATGTACATATCTTGGCTGCAGGCGCCAGTGTTGATGTAGGCATCGACGTCATCATCATCATTGTTGCCATCAAGCGGCGCCATGTCCTGGAAGTTAGGTGGTGGCGGTTGCGATGCCGCCGCTTGGCGTACCTTGCGTTTGGTCGACGGTCGTTGCGGAAGCTTTCCCAACAGCTGTTGGTGGCGTGTGGTGGTAGCGGCGATCGCCGGTTCCTTCCGGGTGGCGGTGGCGACCGCCGGTTCCTTCAGGGTAGTGGCGGCAGCGACCGCCGGTTCCTTTCGGGTGGCGGCGGCGACCGCCGGTTCCTTCAGGGTAGTGGCGGCGGCGACCGCCGGTTCCTTAAGGGTGGGGCCGGCGCCGGGCCGGACGACCTTGGGCCGGATGATAGGGGAGGTGGCGCCGATGTTGCGCCTGACACTCGGAAGACCCCCACCCAGACGAATCTGGTTCTTCGGCCATGTCATAAGCCAGCCGATGCAATTCCCAAGGACCATAACGTCGTCCTCGTCTGTGCCCGGAGGTTGATCGATGGGGAGGAGGTTGTGGTACTCCGGCACTACCATTGCCAACTTCACCTTCACCAAATGATCTGCAATGTTTCTGTGGTGCATAGTTCGGCTGGGCATGACAGTGCCGCTAGCAACATCCATCAACTTGCCGCCGGGCTCCACCACATGCAGGAGTATGCAAGGTTCGTCCTGAGTCAGGGGCATGTTGGATAAGATCAGCGCAAGGCATATATAGTTAAAGAAGATGACGCGGAGGACTAACTAATGAGTTACCTTCTTGACGGCGTTGATCTCTGCTAATGTTGATACAAGGGCGTCGGTGCCGGCGCCGGGCCGCTCACTCTCGAGTGCATTATCAGGCACCACCACCCTATCAGCTTCCGCGGTTGGGGGCGTCGATGCGACCAGGTGGAGCGGCGGCGTCGGGGTCACCAGCGGTGACACTTGGTGACTTGAGTTACTGCTGCTGACGCTGGGCACATATATCGGCCCCTATTGACCTGCCGCATTCCAAGCAGCTAACCCCTCCATCAAACCAGGGGGGTGATCTGTCGGAGCCTCTCCTGCAGCTTCTCGTCCAGTAACTTACTCATCTCGGTCGGGTCCACTATTTTCTCTAGTGACTCCACCTTCTTCTTCAGCTCCTGAACCTCGGCTTTATCCTGCTTAGTCGACCTCCTCTCCTTTCTCGACTTGGCATCCGATCCGTAGTACTCGGATACCTTCATACTTGTGCCAAAGCCGGACACACGGCCAGCCGACGTCGGTGGCTTGTCCAGGTCCCGTTCCTTGTATGCGTTCGTCGCCCTGTTGAAAGGCGTGTCCCACGGTTCCGTCGACCCCTGGGACGACGGGCCAGCCGTAGAACTACCCTTCAACTCATTGTCCTTCAGACAAAGGAACTTAAGGTTAGCCCATTTGGCTTCATTGCTTAATAAGATCAGCGCAATAATAATATAGACTATCCTTACCAGGAGTTTCTCGAACTTCTTCACGTCGGGGTAATCCGTAACAAATTCCCCCGTCTCCCAGTCTAAGTAGTAGCGGGACCGGACATAGTTCCTAGTCTGTATATCCGCGATTTTTAGCCAGGGGTTTTCTTTGCCCAGACGTATCATCTCGGCATCCTCCTTGTCCCAAGTGGGCTGTTTTCCTCGGTAACCGCCGCTTCCGCAACGGTGAGCCCCTAGGTTCAATTCCCGCATTTTCTTCTCCCAGGCGGTCCATTTTTTAGCCTCGTCAGTCTCTAAGGACGACTTGAATGCTTCGAAGTCTTCTCTAGAGAGTGTCGGGTCTTTGCGACTTATCTGCTCCCAGCTTTTACCTTTCTTGATCTTGTCCTTCAACCGGGTTTTCCAGCTGCTCAAGGCGGTGCTCATCTTCGTGATCGCTAAAGAGTCCACCTTTTTATTGAACGGCTGTGGGAACGTGTATCGTTGGTGAAGCTTCTGGAGGAGGGTTGCGGCCAAAGCCGCGTTGGCCTCGCTTCTGAGGTCTTGAGTGTTGAGCGGCACGGTTTCACGGACGATGCACCCTAGTTGCATCGCGTACCCTTTGGCAACCTTAGAAGGCTCCAAGGGTAGGCCACTTTCGGAGACCAACGTGAAAGGATCGGTGATGTTGGCTAGCACTTGCGGCCTCCGATCCGCCCTTGGCCTCTTCGCCTTCCTCTTCTTCTTGGCCTCCTCAGGGTTGCCGCCGCTATCACCTTCCGTGCGGTCGGTGGTCTCTTCACCGGTCTCGGCGGCGTCATCCTGGCCCTCTTCCTCATCGCCGCTCTCGGAGGCGGCCCCCCAGCTCTCGTCCTCATCGCCGCGATCGGCGGCGCCCCCCGGCCCTCTACCTCATTGTATTCCTCCCACCATGGCTTGTTGGCCTCTCTGGCGACTTCCTCCTGGGTCTTAGGGTTAGAAGTGCCCGACATGTTTATTTGCACTTCATTAAAAAGAGGCAAATAGTTAGTACATAATGCAACGGAAAAATTCAAAATTTCGGCATGACTTTTGCTAATTTTTCTACCTATGAGTGCCCATTTCTCAACCGAAACGGAAGCGAATCAACACTTCGGGAGAAATGGGCAACTCAGTTTATTCATCCACACTTGACAACATCTCATAAGCATATATAACAGCAGATTATGGTCAAAATATCTCATTGCATAACACATAACAGCAGCAATATTCTCAAGATAATATGGAGTACAAAAATTTAACAGCTCAGCTTACATGAAGTTACATTATACAAGGCATATTTGCATCAAAATTTATCTGCCATTTTGCAGAGTGTAAATCATGGTTTTTGACAGCAGTTCATTTTATGGCTGAAAAGAACATCATTTCTATGCATCCACGCCAATGCAAGTTAGCACAATTAACTCTAGGATGTCAGATAAGCTAATAACAAGTTACAGAAACTTCCTGTAAAAACCAATGTTCAGAATCGCTTCGCTGCCGTATCAATCCATCGAAGCATGCTGCTGTTAATAGGAAATTATAAAGCTGCTGCTAATCGATTCTAACAGCGAGCAGGCGAGCAAGCGAGGAACATGATTCTTGTTCGATTCTAACAGCGAGCAGGCGAGCAAGCGAGGAACAGCGAGCAGGCAAGCATCGGGAGAAGGGCGCGTACCTAGAATCGGGCGGGCAAGGTGGTGGAGATGGCGCCGCCGAACAGACGGTGTCGCGGCGTGCTCCTCTGCAGCGGCGGCGGCGCGACGACGGGGATCCTCTTCTGCAGGGACGGCGGCGCGACGTGCTCCTCTTCGGGGGCGGCGGCGGGCTCCTCTTCGGGGGCGGCGGGCTCCTCTTCGGGGGCGCGACGTGCTCCTCATCGGGGGCGGCGGGCTCCTCTTCGGGGGCGGCGGCGCGACGTGCTCCTCTTCGGGGGCGGCGGCGCGACGTGCTCCTCTTCGGGGGCGGCGGGGCTCCTCCTCTGCAGGGACGGCGGCGGGCTCCTCTTCGGGGGCGGCGGCGCGACGTGCTCCTCTTCGGGGGCGGCGGGGGTGGAGCGAGGAGTCGATCTCTGGCGGCTATCTAGGGTTTGCGGTGGCTATCTAGCGAGGAACAGAGAGAGAAGCAGTGCGCGGGGGAGGGGATCGATCCGCAGTTTTACTAAGTGTCAAAATTCTGTGGCGCATCTAATGGTGGGATGCGCCACAGAATTAGAGAATTCTGTGGCGCATCCCACTAATAGATGCGCCACAGAATTTATTTCCTTTTTTTTCTAAAAATTCTGTGTATGCACTCCCTCTGTTTCAATGAATAAGGCTTATATTTTTTCTAAAAATTCAAAGAACCTGAAGTTTGACCAAATTTTCATATGATGTCTATATAATATTATAGTTGTCGATAGTTTCTAAAAATATAAGCCTTATGCTTTGGAATGTGCATACACAAAAAAGTCTCGATCACACACACCAAAAAAATCTTCTCCGTCCGGTTCCGAGCTAGCTTAGCGTTTCTTGCCCTTCTTGTTGGCGGTTGAATACTTTATGCCGGCCACCTTGAGATTTCTTCGTGTGAACGGACAACCTTTAGTAGGTAGGGAGGTCTTCCTTCTTACTTTACTAGTAGTAGGCATGTCGAAGTGCTTGTCGAATTCCTCCTCGATCTTCGGGTCACCGTTCTTGTCCAAGTCTTCCTCGTTTGCGTCTCCTTCCATTCCTATGATGCTCCTCTTGCCCCTCCTCACGACAACACGGCTAGGCCTCGACGGGTCGGTGATGAAGAAGCATTGGTCAACTTGGCTACCGAGTACCCATGGCTCATTTTTCGCGGATGCGTTCTTCGATTTGGCATCCGGTATAACCATGGTGGTGAAATATCGGCCTTCTTTTTCGACCTTCTTGGCCCATCTCACACGGAACATTGGCACCGTCTCTCCACAGTAATTGAGCTCCCATATCTCCTCGATCCTTCCGAAAAATATTTCCTTGATACTAGTCTCGTCATCGGCGTATGATAGCATAGTTACTCCTGAGTTTTGATTTTCACTATTTCTGTCCTTTTCCTCGGTGTAGAATCTGTAACCGTTGATGTCGTACCCCTGATAGGTCCTTACGTTATGCCCGGGGCCCTGTGATAAGGTGTATATGAGTTTTTCATCTTCGGTAGAAGGCCTTCTGCTCTGTGCTTGAAGTAGTTGACTTTGCTTAAACCAAAGCGTGAAGTTGGAGTTGTGCTCTTTGGTTACGTCTCCCATCTTCCTTGGCCGGCCCATATCGATGTAATTCTGCTCGATTATGCTTTTGTGCTCTTGCACAAAAGGTTCGACCAATTTTAAGTGTTGTAGCGCGACCCGGTGAGCCCTTTCAAAGTCGTCGCGTCGATTGACAATGCCCACATGGACTGAGCGGTAGCCCTCGCGGTGACCGACTCCAGCGAGCCTGCCGAGGTGCGTCCTGGTGGGCAGACCAACATGATCCTGGTCGTCCTCGGTGCTTAGATAATTCTGGCAGAAGGAGATGCACTCGTAGGTTAGGAACCCCTTGGCCATGCTTGCGTCTGGACGGGCCCTGTTGCGAACGTATCCTTTCATGACACAGTTCTGCCTTTCGAAAGGCATCATGTTGTGGAGGAACGTCGGGCCGAGCTGCCTGATGTCATCAACGACATGGAGAAGGAGATGGACGCATATATCACAGAATGCGGGCGGGAAGTAAATCTCGAGCTCACATAGTATCACCACGATCTCATCCTGTAGCATCTTGAGCTGCCTCACGCCGATCGACTTCCTGGTGATAACGTCAAAGAAGTTGCAAAGGCCAAACAGCGTATCACGGACGTGCTCGTCCATTATCCCTCAGATCGCAACGGGAAGTATCTGCGTCATGAGCACGTGACAATCGTGAGACTTCATCCCGGTGAACCTCTTCTTTGCTACGTCTAGATATCTGCTTATACTCCCCGAGTAACCGTGCGGAAGTTTCACTCGTAGGAGGCACCTAAAAAACTGCTCGAGCTCCTCCGGACTCATTGTGAAGCAGGCAGCGGGAAGCACCACCGCGTTCTTCTTAGCCCTTTTGCGGAGACGTTGAGTCCCTTCCGTCTGATCATCATCATCATCGTCGTCGTTGTCATCAGTATCGGGGGCTTGAAGAGCTTTTCTGATGCCAAAATGTTTCAGATCGTATCTTGCTTTCGGCCCATCTTTGGACTTTTCCGAGTTGCAAAGAGTGCCAAGCAGACTCTCGGTAACGTTCTTCGTAATGTGCATGACATCGAGGCTGTGGGGCGTGCGGAGGACCTTCCAGTACTCCAAGTCGTGGAAAATAGACCTCGCTTTCCATACACCGAGCAGCGGCTCTGGCTTCGGTCGCTTCTTTCCCGGCGCTGGGCACTCCTTCCAATTTTTTAGAAGATTGTCGATTTCTGCACCGCTCCTCTGTCGCGGGGGTCCATCGAGCTCATCTTTACCATTGAACAGATCAGCGCGTTTTCTCCACGGGTGATCCAAGCGAAGCCACCTTCGAGCACCTGGGTACACGGTTTTCGAGGACCCGGGATCCCTTGGTAGCTGTAGATGCGGGGTCTCGTCCATGCACTTCACACAGCCGCAGAATCCGTGGCTGACCTGGGCAGATACGTATGCGCAACCAGGATAGTCCGTGACCGTCGTGATCAACGCGGCTCTCATATCGAAATAAGTTCTACTGTAGGCATCCCACGTACGGGGTGGCGTCTTCCACAACGTGTCTAACTCCTCTTTCAGCAACCCGAGATACAAATGCATGTCGACACCTGGTTGTTTCGGCCCCTGAATGAGAATACTCAGGTGTATATACCTTTGCTTGGTGCACAGCCACGGGGGTAGGTTGTAAGGCCATACAAACACAGGCCAAGTGCTATGCGTGCTACTCTGGTTGCCGAACGGATTGAGTCCATCGGTGCTCATACCCAGCCTGATGTTCCTTCCGTCGCCCCCGAACCTAGGAAAGGCGATGTCCAATGCTTCCCACTGGCCAGCGTCTGAAGGGTGTGTCAGCATATAGCCCATCTCCGGATCTTCTTCGGGCTTCTCCCTTTCCACGTGCCATTGCATGAGCTTTGCTTCCTTAGGGTCCACGAAATACCGCTGCAGACGGGGAGTGATAGGAAAGTACCATACCACTTTTCGAGGTACCTTCCTGTTCCCAACCTTGTACCGTCCGTGGCCGCACACAGGACATGTGGTCATGTCCTTGTACTCCCCCCGATAAATCACGCAATCATTGATGCAGGCGTGGTATCTTTCGTGCGGTAGGTCAAGAGGGCACACAACTTTCTTGGCCTCCTCGATACTACTTGGCAATGTGTTCCCCTCTGGGAGACGATCGTGCCAGAATTTCATGTTCTTGCTGAAGCTGTAATCGGTCCATTTGTTCTGCGTCTTCATCTGCAGACAATCAAGTGTTACATGCAAGCGCGTATCCTGCGGACGGCACCCAGGAAATATCGGAGTCATCCCGTCTTTCTCCATTTGCGCCAGCTTGGCTCTCTCTCTGGCTGCAGCTCTGTCGTTGCTCGTCTCATGGAGGAGCAGATCTTGAACATGAGAGTCCCGCAAGGCCGAAAATAGCGGAGTCGCGCCAGAATCTTCTTCTTCATCATGATCTTCTCCGCCGGTAACTTCTACTTCATGATGATATTCTCCGCCGACTTCTTCATGATGATATTCTCCACCGACATGTGGTGCTTCGTCATCTCGCTCGCCACCATGGTCTTCATGCGCACCATTTGTTGGGGCCGGCCGCGCCTGGTTGTCCTGCATGAAACCGCGCCTCAGCAGGTGCTCCTCCAGTTGTCCGGAATCAGGGTTGATCCAGCGCTCGAGTTTGCATGATCGACACGGACATCTTATCTGGCGCCTATTGTTCCGAATCATGTCCTCCTTCGCGTCTTTCTTGTATCTACTAATTCGAGCGGAACTCATCGAGAGGACCATGGTTGGTCTGCAAATGGTACACATAGAGCAGAAAATTAGAACCGCAACACATGCACACACATGCATGGAACTCTCCTAAAGGTATACATAGAGCGGAAAAATTCGGCATGACCTCTCCTAAAGGTAGGACGTATGGGTAGTACAAAAATTTGCCGAAACGGAAATGAATCAACGTCTCGACAAACATCCATGCACCACACCGGCACACACACAAGCGCTTCACGTGCAACAATCATCCATACACAAGATCGACATGCGCATGCATGTCCCCTCCAAATACTCACCTTGTAGATTCGATACCGAGACGAGACCGCGATCGATGAGTTGGAGAGGAGGAGAGAGTATGGAGAGGCTTCTCCTCACCGCCAATTATGAATCAACCAAAGTAAGTACAATAAGTACCAAAGAAAGTGAAAACTATGGCCAAAATGGGATGAGAGTGAAGGGAGCTAGAGCTAGATCTAGATGGAGGAGAGGAAGATGAATGGCTTGGGAGTGTGGGAGGTGTGGTAGGTTGGCACTTTAAAGGTGTGGGACGAGCTAATTCTGTGGCGCATCTGGTCAAGTGCTCCACAAAATTACACTAATTCTGTGGCGCACTAGACCTGATGCGCCACAGAATATTCTAATTCTGTGGCGCACCAGACTAGATGCGCCACAGAATGTACTAATTCTGTGGCGCATTACGCCCGGTGCGCCACAGAATTAGTGGAACCAATGATTGGGGCTGGCAGGGAGTGGGCCCCACCAAAATTCTGTGGCGCATGGCCTTCTGGTGCGCCACAGAAATGCTGTATTTTTGTGGCGCACCCTTCTAGGTGCGCCACAGAATTATTTTCTGTGGCGCACTGCTGGCTAGTGCGCCACAGAATTGCATCCCACCTATAAGGGTTTTCCTACTAGTGTGACCACTAATTTGTACTGCAATATATTCATGAATTCCAACAAAACTAAAGTGATAAAGTTATTTTTGACATAAATTCGTATACTACGTTATTTTCAAGTTCTAGTCTTAAAGAAAATGCAAGAAATTATAACATTATGATCATTAACACCTCAAAATTTCTGCACCATAAGAGTATGAGCACCACAATGGCACACAGCTTAAAAGCAGCCAAATCGGTGAAGATTTGGGAGACGTACACAGAGGAACTTACTCGAACAGCAAGGAGACCATGGGGAGGGAACTGAAAGCAGGCATTGCAGATATGGCACATCGCCCAATGGCAGATTTGGCAAATCATCCCAACCAAACTTGGACCTTTGAGGAGGCGAGGCGCTGGCTAACATCAGCGCTGGAACGGCTTGACTCTAGTGAAGTCACCTCGGACACAGACGGCTACGCAAGGATGAAGAGGGACACGGGCGGCGAGGCTCACAGAGCCCCATCCTCTGCAGTCATCAACTACGTTTTTCACAGCGGCGGGTGGAAACCCTAGCGAGAACGCCTCAACTAAGGGTATTGCATTATAGTGAAAGATAAATCATAGAAAACCCTCAAATTGGCTCTTGATGGTGCTCATGTTGTCTCCGCCTCTTCCTTCAGACAACCATGTTAGCAATCAAATATGAGACAAAGAAGCTAATTAATTATGTTTCTATTAAAGCTTCTTTCTCATTGAGATCTTGTCAGTCGTTTGGCTCCATAGAACTGAAAAAACATATCTATTTGAATAGGAGTTATATTTGATTCCACATGGTTTGTATTTTAATTTTCTCTCGCTTTGGCTACAATGCTGGACTGAATGTGTACCAGGCAGAAGAAAAAGAAGACCAAAGAAGTAATAACTGTACAGATGAAAAAGAGAAAAGCCTTACACAAAACGAATCCATCGTTGGAGCTAACACCTGGGCATCCTCTGTGTGATGCGCTGCAGCAGTCTCCTTCGCAAGATCCGGCTGAAGAAGTCCACACCGGCGCGCGTCAATCTCGTCTTGTTGGCGACCTTGGTGCAGGCGAGGTGTAGGTTGGATTTGGGCATCTATGGCCAGCTCTGGGAGGGCGCCATACAATCCGATGGTGCAGCGCCGCCGCTGCTCCAGTCTACCCGTGTGATGAAGAGAAGATAGGGAGGCGCGGGCGGTCAGCCCCGTGGACGACCCTGGAGCAAGGGAGGTGCGAGGCGTGGAGGGGGTGAGGGAGCGAGCGGGGCGAATCGGGAGGCGCCATCTGATTTACCACCGGAGGAAGCCGACAACCGACGCCGTCGCCGGCGGTGAAGGCTGAGAGGGAGGTGAGGGGCGAGCGGGGAAAATCGGGCGGGTGCCATCTAGCGCCCGACCACCGTAGGACGCCGGCGGCGAGGCAGAGAGGGAGGGGGAGGAGGCGACGGCAAGGTGAGGAAGGAGGGGAGGGAGGGAGGCGACCAGCTCCATCACCGGCGGTGAGGCAGGAAGGGAAGAGACGGGGGCGATGGCTACTTGGCGAGGAAGGGAAGAGATGGGGGCGATGGGGATTGGGAAGCAGCGCTGGAGATGGGGAGTGGTCGGTCGTCTGGTCGGTGCGGGTAGAAAGAAGCCACATCCACCCACCACCTGTCTACGGGCCAGAGGCCCACAAGTTAGCCACAGCACGAGCGGGAAACGCCCTCGGATCGCTGGCTCACGACCAAGCTTACAGCTTAGGTTAACTAGTTTAGTTAAGTGCCCGTGCGTTGCCACGGAATCACTTGTTTATTTTCTAACATTATTAGAAAAAATATGATATTTTGAAACTATCAAGATTCCACATTTCGCAAATTAAATTCGACAAAACTGTATAATTTGACTTCATATGAATCAAGGCCTTAAGCATCTTACACATTTAAATGGTCTTATTTTCTGCGGTCTTCTCATTTTCCTCAAGAGCCAATCTTTACAGGTATCGTTCTTCAAATAAGAGCCAATCTTTACAGGTATCATTCTTCAAATACATAAAAGTCTTTAGAGCGGAGACCACTCTTAATAGTATATAATAATCTTTAGAGTGGAAACCGTTCTTAATAGCCTTCAGAGTGGTGACTTTGAAAGAACAAATATAACACGAGAGTATAAAAGAACGCATCAGAACAGAGTAAGACCTATAAGCTCTTGGCTTCTCCAACTAAGCAAACCAAAGTAATCCATAATGAAATGCGTCCAGCTCCACATGATTCAGTACACTTGAAAAAAATCTCAAATATGAAAAAAGTAGCGAGGAACAATCTCAGACAAAGACACATGTGCAGAATATTTGTACTATGGTGACTACCTTCATAGTCATCCCTCTAGATAAAGACTGACAAAATCCTTTTATGGTGTGCCCAGTGTCTTTTCTTTGCACTCTCTTTGCCCTTATCGCTGACAACACCGCTTCCCCAAAAGTCACAAGTAGCTGAAACCTAAAAGGCAAAATTATTTCAGAAACAAACTAACAAAGTCAATTTACATAAAAGTCCTTCATATTTAAAATCCGGAGCCATCAGGTCCCCAAAATCAGCTCCCACCAATCGCGCCCGCAATCACCTCCCACCGATCACGCCCGAGAGGGATCCGTCTGCGATCATTGTCGGCGCACTGCCAGGTGAGCTCCCTGGCGACCCTGCATGACCTCACCGGTTGCCTCACCTGCACGACCTCGTCGGCCGCCGCCTCTGCACGAGAAAGATCCGCCCCACACACATGAACCAATTGCGCAGCAAGAGCAGGGTGCCACGCTTGTTTACCTGAGCGGGTGGAGTTGGCGGCGGCTTGGAGTTGGAGCCGGGGAGCTGCTGCGGCGGGGAGCATTCCTTGGCGGCCGGCGCGTAGAGCGAGAGGAAGTTGTGCAGGGCCTTAGGGCGACCATGGATGCCAAAGATCGACGCTTGCCAGATTTCGGGAACACCGATGCAATGTCAGAAGGTGGCTGGCTTTATTTATGCAGGAGAACAATAGTTGTAAATTAAGAACATACAGTACCTTTGTTTGCAGGAAAAGTAAGGCATCAAATACACATTCACAAGTAATCACATAAACAATTTAAGAACAAACCTGGTAAGGTTGATCCGATTAGGAGACTAATTGGTGACATTTGGTAAGAGTAATTCTCCCCTATCTAAAAGCAAGGGGCGCTCAACTCATCATAAAGAAAGGACTGCACTACTAATAATGTGATCTTCATGGTATTGTATCAGTTCTCAAATTATAAAACAAGCCACATGTTACTTTTCACAAACTATGATTTATTTTCTCAAGGGTGAGGATGTTCTCAAGGTCATCGTCAGGTCTTTTCGCTTCACAAGTTCAAGTCGGCCAATCAGAGTGATTTTTCAAATCACCTTATGATAAATAACAAAGATGAATAATGCCCTTCACCTCTTGTTCAGCTACCCATTAGCTGAAATTATCAAGAATAGTGCATGGTAACTTGAACTCAGCAATGAGAGGTTCTGTAGATAACTAAAAAAATTAAGTTCAAAACTTGGCAGTCCAAACATCAATAACAAAAACTGGGGTTACTTGAATTAGTAATTAGTTAACAAAACTTCTCTACGCTCTTTGAGAGCTCGGAGATTGTCTTGAACTACTGACAACTATAAAATTCCACAAGGATGATTAGGACATCAATTTTCATAGTAAACAAACATATTAACTCAATAGTTGTACAAGGTACTGTAGCCCATACTGATACCTTGACCTGTACCTCCTCAATAGGAAATATGAGAACGCTAAAGCATCCATGTATACCTGGAAATTCCATTCCCTCAAGCTATAGTAATTGGGCACGTGCAATGCACATGTTTTGGATTTTACTTTTAAAAAGACAACAGTTTTCCTGATCAGATTAACAAAGAAACGCCCTTGCAGATCCAACAGCTCACCTTTGCTTCCATAGCCGATGCAGAAAAGAGGAACTATATCTTCTCTTTGGTAGTAAGGGAATTTATGACTACCGTCTAGGTGTAGGCGTAGGCGCTCGCCATGTACTTGACCCTGGTTATGAAAACACAGAGATCAATCATAATTATGTAAAGAAATAGGTAAGACAATCAACAAATTTAGCTACACGTCACACATGTCCGCAAATACTATCATGAATTCATTTTGCCGCGAATCTAGATCATGTTTTCTTTCTGTGCAGACACACACTAAAGAAAAACTTATTGAAAAAAAAGATCCATAAGCAATATTGACTCCAAATTCGCAGTGCTGAGAGTAGACCAAAAACACGTTGCTGCCACTTTGAGAACCAAACAAAAAAAGGAAGTACATCCCTTTTATACAAACATAACAACGAATCTATTGAGCAATCAAAAACTTTAGGCACGAAAAAATGAAAATTTTAGGAAAAATGCCAGCCTCTGAAGTTTCTATGTAGTTGTTTCTCTTCAATGGTTTTTAAGTTTTGTTATATGCTTTTAGATGTCTCCATAACATATACAGTATCAACTCTGAAAGAACAATTTAATCCTTAAAAGGAAAATACTGCTACAAAGAAAAATGATGAAGTATCAAGAAAAATCTATTGGAACTATTGATACAGCTAGAAAGGAAGAATGCTAACTTACCTGTGACAATTAAAGATTGCATCTATCAGTGGCCAAGAAGAGAATATAATATTGCAGAACCTGGTACATTCTCATCCAGGGTCAATCTTCATTATTGAAGGAAACAGATACTGCCAAGGGTGATGGAAAATTGGAAGCCACATGGCCTTCCAACATTCTTTTGCTAGTCTCAGTTGTTGTGCCTTTAGCATCTACAAAGCTGTAGTAGAAACTCTTAGTTCCTTACAAGTCGCATCAGACAGAATCAGTCATCCCCCATCTATGACATCTCACCGGGCGCATCCAGCGCAAGCTCCATGTCGCACCTCCTTCTATCGAGCATGAACCTCCGGCTCCACGCCGGGGTACGCCTTGGCGTCTGGCAGAGGGACGTGTGGGCCACCGGCGGATCAGCCTTAGCAGGGGCATCTGTGGCGCATGGAATTGCGGATATGATAGTCTTGTGCTTTCTGGATATTCCATTGCATCATGGTCAAATGAGTAAGAAACTCACTTCGTGTCTCTTATATGCAGAGATGTGCACAATTAAACTACAAGAGAGAGAAGGCAAGCAGCGAGTGGCGTGGATGCGCAGCTTGCAGCATCTTGCAAGAGCCGCAACTTTGGGCAGAAAGCACTACATGGCCGGAACTCACCTGGACGGGACGAGCATGCGGCTGATGTGGTCGAGTTGGGGAGGGCCTGATCCTGAACGGGGAGGACGCCGGCATGGGAACGACAATGAATCTTCGTCAGGGATGATGGATGTCGAGGCCAGGTATGGCAAAGCTCGCGTTTGGGCGGGATAGCGGCGGGCAGTCTGTCCTTGTCGCTGGACTCGAGGGCGACGACAGCCTTGCCGCTTGCGAGCATGGCCTCGACCTCCAGAGACACCGCTAAGCCCGCCGGCGACGGGCCTTCCCTTGGCTGCGACACCCTCGACATCCCTTCCCGGGGATCGATCCTCTCGCTTCCAAATTCTCCGCTGGAGAAGGTTGTAGCTGTGTTGTACGGTGATCGGAGGCGGTGACAGAGGCCGACGTCGGCCTGAGCCAGCAGGCGGCGGCGTAGCAGCACGAGGGGATTGGGAGCGAGAGCAGCGCATACGGGGTAGAAAGGAGTGGCCAACGGCGGTGGGGGCGGACCAACATTGATACGGTGATTTCCGCATTAAAGATTGGCTGATTTCCTCATTAAAGATTGGCTAATTGCTTTCCGTGGGATAGTTGGATTTGGCTGTTTAATTTTCAGATTTTTTTTATTAGGGGTATTTTGGGAAATCAAATGATATAGAGAGAAAGTGGCTTCACCCACTCGAAACCAATAGTTCCACAAATCCCCATTCTACTCCAGTATACTCATCTTTCACCATTCCTATCGACCTAACCCGGCGAGGTCCTTCGCCGCCCTTGTCCAGTTGTCCGTCTCCCGCCCGCTCCGGCGAAGGCGAGGGCCTGGGCCCCCTCTCAACGGCCTCTCGCCTGCCTTCCCCGCTTTCCAGCGAGGTCCGGCGCTCCCTCCCCTGTCTCCTCACCACCCCGGCGCGAGGACTCGGTCGGAGCATTCGAGGGCCATGTCGAGGCTCCTGGAGATGATGGTTGATGCGCCTCCCCACCTAATTGGTATGCATCTGTAATGAGTGATTCACTTCCCCAGCCTATATGGATGGCAGGAGTGTCCATGAAAAAGTCCTAAGTATTTCTTCTTCAGTTTGTGATTCTCGGATGTTCTTTAATTGCTATTGTTTTGGTGAATTCGTCCTGTGTATATGTGTAGGGAAACAAGCTTTGGCTGAGTGCATGATGTATACACGCTAATTCATCTTGACTCTCATAATAGCAGCGGTACATTCTCTTCACTTGCAGCCTTTTTAAGTTTTTTTTTGTTAGTCTCCTGTGATGGCGATGGTTGCTTGTTGTTTATCAATGTACTGTTCTAGAACTGCCCGTTCTGTAGCTCTTGTATTAGGCACTAATGGTAGGTTTATATGCTTTTACACATTGAAAATAGTACTGCCTGCTGAGTGAACGGATTGAGTATATTTTGTTGTTTCATAAAATTTGATTCTTAACATGTAAGGTGCTGAGGTGGTTTATTATGTGCTGGATTTGAATACCATATGTAGCATATATGCAAGTTACAATTGAATAATATATATCTATGCTGTTTTTTGTGTGCAGAATAATAAATGGGCCTCTTTCTGGACTAATTAGCAGGTCAGTAGGTTATTTGATCTTTCAGTTATTGTTATCTTATTTCCCCTGAATTGTAGTATTCTTTTTTGTGTCGTACTGTCATGGTAATATTTAGAGATCACGTGTGTTGAACTCCAAATAGAACATATTTGTTTATGCAGTTGCAGGCTCTCTTGTGTGTGAGTTGTGTGATCAAACATAAGAGCTTTAGTATCACTTTTCTAGATCATATCTTCTGTCATCTATGCTCTTTTATTGATCTTTGATCTTTGTGTTCAAGGTCTTGATGACTTAATGGATTTTGTACCAAGTTCTCAACATGGAGCTGCAGCAT
Source organism: Dactylis glomerata (assembly GCA_007115705.1). Classification (NCBI taxonomy): domain Eukaryota; kingdom Viridiplantae; phylum Streptophyta; class Magnoliopsida; order Poales; family Poaceae; genus Dactylis; species Dactylis glomerata. Next base: position 15,229 of record QXEO01000311.1, on the reverse strand, counting down.
CATTCAGCATAAGCACAGAGAAGTATACTTATCAACCCAGGCATACAGAAGTTCAGGTAACATCGTGGTATAAGTCCTTCCACAATCCTGTAAATTTGCATCGGTCGTCTGTCTAGATACAACAACATAGATGTAAGTAAACCTTAGAATAACGCACCTCTCTCAACCCTGTAAAACATCTCTGTAGACAATATTTTTGGTGCTTTTCCCAGATTTATCAACCTCCTTGTTTGGCTTTGCCAAAATCCGTGTCGTCTTTCTTGACACCCCCCTTGACAATGCAACATATAGCTGGCCATGTGAGAATACAGGCTCAGGAAGGTAAATGCCGACATTTGGTATGGTTTGACCTTGTGCCTTATTAATTGTCATTGCAAAACTCAGGCGGATGGGGAACTATTTTCTCTTGAGTTTGAAGGGAAGTGAGGTGTCCTCCGAGGGCGACATGGGAATCCTTGGTATGAACACTCTCTTTCCAGCATGTTGACCACCAACAATCTCCGCATCGATTGCGTTATCTTGGAAGGCTCTGATCATAAGCCGTGTTCCATTGCATAGGCCATTATTAGGGTCGAGGTTCCGTAGCAGAATGACTGGGCAGTTGACCTTTAACCTCAAAATATGCGGGGGCAAACCATTTGGTGTGATCGAGTTCAAAAAATCAATTGTGTAATTATTCTGCAAGTCATCCTCGATTGAGTCGAAGCTATAGTATAACCTTTCTTCGCCTGGGAACTTAGAGATCATCTTGTCGTTCAGGTCATCCACATACTCGTTCTTGGTGGAAAGAATTGCACGTGCACTCATGTACTGTTTTGATCTAGCATTGGCATGCAGTGATGGGAAGACATATTCAATGAGCGTGTTAATAGCTTTTTCATCCTCGGTATAGCCGATCACAATGTCGTCAGGGAGACGCACATAGTCGTCGCCTATTGTCTCTTCTGTTCCATTGCCGATCCTTAGGAGGTATTCAGAGAACCAAGGATCAGCCTGTGCCCGCATATTATTCTTGAGGTGTATCTTGCGGGTCTTCTCCCATAGATAGGATCTCAGAAGTGTAGCATCTGTTATCTGTGCTCTTGTCCCACGTGTCACAATGGGAAGGACCTGCCTGAAATCCCCACCAAAGACAACAATCTTTCCCCCAAACGGCAAAGGACATCCCATTATATCCTGGAGCGATCTATCAAGTGTCTCAACTGCTTGACGTTTTGTCATAGCTACTTCATCCCAGATTATCAAGGTTGTTTAAGCAACTCCGCTGTACCACTTTGCTTTGTGAAACTACACGTGCTATTATCAGTGAGCTTTATTGGAAATTTGAACCTGGAGTGCGCAGTCCGGCCTCCAGACATTATTGACGCTGCTATACCTGATGTAGCAGTTGCGATCGCTATTAGGCCCATGGAACGCACCTTTGCAAGCAATGCCTTGTACAAGTATGTCTTCCCAGTGCCTCCTGGACCATCAACTAAGAATATCTGGCTTTTTTGGTTCGTCACATGATCCATTATGTCATTGAAACCAGCCAGTTGCTCACTATTCAAACTTCTAAATAGATCTAGATGTTCTTTGTCCGCGGTGACTTTCCTCTCCTCTGTTACCTCTCTATACTCAGTGTCATAAGAACCATCGGTCTCAACCAGATCCGGGAGTCCATAGCTTGAAATATCCTTTCCCATGGATTGCAATATATCTCTAATATCTTTAAGGACCATCTGCTCAAGTGCTGCCTCATTGGATTGATTACGACGGTGATCCTCGGACATTGATGCTAGATGTTTGTCCCACATCTGTCGGATTTCTGTTGCCTCGCAGAACACCAGTATAGTCGCAAACAACTGTCTTAGAGCACAGGGCATCTGAAATGTGGCTGCCTCCGTCATGGAATCATCAATGGTCTTGTCGTGGTCAATGAGGCCTAAGTGCTCACATGCCTGTCTGAAGGAACTACATGTCTTTCCATTTACTGTTTTTAGATCATCAAATGAAGTGGCACCTCGTACATGACTTAGGAGCACACGCATGTAGTACCTCTCTCCTTCAGCAGGGTGTGCATACACAAGTCTTCCAATCTGTGATCTCTTATTTCTTCTATTTTGCCACTTCTTATTTCTAGAGATCCATCTATAGTGTTCTGGAAACTCTCTGTACAACAATTTTCGTGCTTCTGGATGCTTCTTGTTCATTTGAAAGTACTCAGGAAGCATTGATTTGGAAGAAGATGGCCTTGCGACAACATCTTCCAGGTTATCATAAGCTTTAAATGCCACTGTATGCATGTTTGGCAAATGAAGCTGGAGTTGCAGCACACCAAACATTTTAAAACCAAAAATCCTATAAATAGCCTCTGGAGGGGATATATAGCGTGCATCCCTATATTGTCGAATTTCATTGATAATTCCACCATCTTTGATCATATCCTGCTCGAATGCAAAGGATGTCCGGTCATGCCCTTTGTAGATGTACTTAAACAAGTACTTGACTGCCTTTATGCTTGAGCATGCTTCGACATTAATGTGGCAGTTGTATCTCATAAGTAGAAAGGGGTTGTAAGGGACCACCCATCTATTGTCCAAATCTGCTCCTCTGATCCTAACTCCACGCCCATCATCCCTCCTTCTATAGATGGGGTATGAGTCTTTCCCTTGTTGTGTGGCATTGCAGAAATCTCGCGGGTAATTAAATCGACATTGTCCATCAATCATGCAAGGACAATTTTTCTTCAACTCACCACATGGTCCATGCAACATGTGCTTGACGACCAGATCATGGAGAACAGGGTGTTCTTGTTTGTCAGGTATCTCTGCAGATATCACCCGATCATAGTCATCTGGGTTCGCTAACTTGTATTTCGGTTTCATGATTAGAAGTATATGTTCATGGGGGAGACCTCTTTTCTGAAACTCGGTGACATGCACATAAGCTGCGACTTCTCCAAAATGCTTACCTTTAGTCAGTAAGTCCATCATATCTCGTTGTTTAGCTTTGTATACTCGAGCCACCAAGTCTGGACGGTCTTGTGGCAGTTGTCCAGGCAACAATTTCTCAGTTATCTCATCCCAATAGGGATTGCACGTCATCGTGATGAAATAATCAGGTTTACCCCACCGTTGAACTATTGCCATTGCATCTAGGAATCTCCGCTGCATGTCGCGGTCACCGCCAGGAAATGTACGTGGAAGCACAATTCTCTTACCAATCCGATCACCGCGTGACTCTCCAGCGACGACAGTGTCAACAAGACCCTATGAAAGTATACAAGGTTATAGAAAAGTATGCAACATCTACGTTGACATATTAGAATAAACCGAAGCACATTACCTGGTAGAGGTCAGCACGTATAACCTTTTGATTTTCTGGCTTGGAGTACCAATCAAGCCTCATAGTTTCAATCTTGATATACATGTCAACGGCCCACTGTTGGAAAAGGCGCCCCCCAAACAATATGATGTTGAAAAGCTTCTTCCTGACTTGCAACTTGAAGCAGTAGTATTCCCTCGCACTAACAAATTTTCTAGATTGTGTTGCATTAATCTCATTGTCACCGAAATCCTCATCTGGGTTATCCTCGCTGCCATCGTTGCCATCTGCAAAGTTATTTGACAACATAAAATATTTAAGCGATAGTCTAGACTTGTAATAATTTTAAATTAGCAATGATGACCAATACCTTCAGGTGAATCATTGGCCTGGTCTTCATGTCGTGTAGAATTACCAATTTGTTCTCTAATCAAGTTATCTGAAAGATGGATGAAAACATAAGTCCTTAGTCATAAATATAATTATATAAATTAATACGGACTAATGAGCATCATACCTGTAATTAAATCGGAGGCTTGTTTTTTTTGTCGTGCAGAATTATCCTCTAGATCTTTGGTCGTATCATCGGAGGGGCCAACATATGGCATCCAACGATTCCAACCAGTCTCCCCACGTGGGAAGAATATTGGATATGCCAATGGGTCATAGCACCCATAGTATGCTCTAATATAGAGGGGCTGGTCTCCTTTTCCATGAACGACAACACTCCTGTCAAAGCAATTTTGGGGGTCGCTCCCTTCAACCCATATCGCTGCCACCTGAGAAGTCGTTGGTGCATTGTACCTTCGTTGATCCAGGTTGAGATCCGTGTTTAGTGAGATCCTATATTCATCTAGATTCGGAACGGACCCGAGGCTCTTGAAAACTTGCGCATAAGGGTTATGTTGTAGTATTCTCAGAATCTTCCGTATGACATCTATATTTAAGATCTGGTGACCTCTTAGCCCTGTGAAACAAGTTTTCATCTGTATCATAAATATAGAGCTGCAAGTGTCGAGGGCCATTATCAGCTGGTACCAGATTGTCAAGAGCGTGGTACAACCCCCCACACGCACGGAATGTATAGACCCCAGTTCTTGCCGCTGTGCTGACTCGACTATCAAGGGTGACTCCTAGACTTGTGAATGAGAAGTGTGAGTTGAAATACCGTATATGCTCTCTGAAATATTTTGAATCCTCATCATTTTGACTTGTAAACAACCGTTTCAACTCATCTGGAACCTCTGGAGTAAAAATGTTGACCTTTCCTTTTCTGCAACAAAATGCAGGCCCCTCGAATGGAAACCGCAGTGCTCCACAGTGGAGGCAGTCCGCAACTTTTTTTAGGACATGGTGCCTTTTAGGAAGGTTCGTGTAGGCATTGGCTTGAGTCTCTTTCTGGGGAATTCCATCAGCCCGATGTCGTTCCACTCGGTAGGATTCAAAATCAACATCTGGAACATAATCACCATTTGCATTAATTAAAATGTTTGCACAAATTATAGTATTAGCAGAAATGAGTTTACCTTGATCGGCAAACATCCTAGCTTCTTCATCAGGCTCAAGGTATGGAGCTTCTCCGAGGTTCTCGTCTCCCAAGCAATCTAGTACATGAGAAAATCATGAATATGACCTTTTAAATTATGGTCAGGACCAAATATGCAGTAGTGCGGGACAGGAAACAGTGACATTATGCGTACCATCAGGCCTTGTTTACTTCTATGGTATTTGAGGGGATGGGAGGGGATTATTTCGTATCCCAGAACTTCCCCGATAGGTTGTTTACTAGTCCGGGTTTTGAGGGGATAATCCCGAGATATCCCCACAAATCCCCTCCACTCTAGTGTATTTTTGGCTAGATTAAAAACTCTTCATCATGGTAGAGTATTTTTGGGGAAGAGTATTTGAGGGGATTTGAGAGTATTGGATGAACACCAAATCCCCACATATCCCCACATTCTTCGGGGATGGAAATACCGGAGAAGTAAACAAGGCCTCAATGTTTTTTGTGTTGACATTGGGCTCCAGTATTCCATATGGATCTTCGCCATGGTCGTTGCCTGTAAGCATTTTATCGCATAATGAGGAAGTAGGCGAGATGAATAGGAGGTATAAACCAAGTGGTAGTCAATAAATATACCAATATATTTAACTATGGGCGTGTCTCCATGTGGTGTATCACTTGGTATGCTTAGTGGTCTTATTCTCCCTTTAATTTCTTGTATCTGGTTTGCATCATCTCTATGTAGCCAATCACAATTTTCATCTGCATTTGTAGCTACATTTGGTTGAGTGTTAAATATGTTTGACATAGGTGTATCAGGTTCAGTGTGTTGTCCACTAAGGACAGCTGTAGCTTTATTTTGACGACGTGTCTCGCGTAGCCTTTCCAATATCACATCTTTGTTTTGCTCATATCGAGCATTTTCCCTCTCTCTCTTCGGTGATTGTTTATATTCTGTACAACAAATCTAAATTAGTGTCAGCACAGTACAAGTGAGATGTGAGAAGTAATTCCATCATTATCCAAGCTGCTCACTGTTTGCAAACGAATGGACGTACCAGGCGATATGGAAACAGGTGTGTTGGATGGAGTCTGCTTGGCATCAAGATTAGATGAAGAATTTTTTTTTAGTTCCCGGGCCTCACGCCTCTTTTTTGATATCTCATCTTTGTTTCGTGCATACCTCTCCCTATCCCTTTTTCTCTTCAGTTCTTTTGGATCTGCTCCTTGCTCTTCAGCAAAAAGAAAAATATTTAGATCTACAAGTTCCAAAATGGTAAGAGGTGGTGATATCTTTACCTGAATTGCTGCCATTCGTTAGGTGCTGAAATGAATTCCGTACCCCAGTACTCTGAGAGGATGCCATATGCAGCACCGCGCTTCTCCTATTGTGGCATCAGTTCATAATAAGGAAAACAATTAGAAAATAAAGAGCATGCTACATGGCAGATCGGTTTTTTATGTAAAGAGGGAAGGATACAAAGATGAACATTACGGCAAGAGACATCTTAAGTGGATACATGGCTATAATATTTTCAAGCAGATCTGTGACCAACTTGCATCACTTAAAAATGTACTTATTATTTCAATTGATTTGTATATGCAGATAGCTGTTGTTGCTGTCTCTGTTGTGAACAAGGGGAGCCAATGTTTTGCTACAACCAGGATTGCAGAGTCAGGGAATCACTATATTGTGGTTTTCAGGACAAGAATGTATCCTGGTGCATCGGGTGGCACAGGAGGCGGGAAATCACTATACTTGCAGGTTATAATGTGTATTCCTTTTTGATGATTATGCAGTAGATTCTTTGATAGATTATTTTTGCTTACATGCCATCAATGGTTGGTCTTGTGCTAGTGATTTTGTTTGGCTAGCATGATTTGTTCAAATAAGTAGCACTTAAAATTCAACCAATTAGTTCACTCTGTACTACTGTGATGTTTTTTACCTTGAGTGAAGCAGGGTTGTAGTTTGGCGACAATGACAGATTGGCGAGGATCAGATTCAGTTCCGAGCACTGACGAAGCCAACAGATTAGCGAGGAGCAGATTAGTACTGTGATGTTTTTTACCTCGATTGAAGCAGGGTTGTAGTTTGGCGACGATGACGGATCGGCAAGGATCAGATTCAGTTCCGAGCATTGACGAAGCCATCAGATTGGAGCAGATTCAGTTCCGAGCACTTACGAAGCCCTGAGCAGATTCAGTTCTGACCAGTAACGAAGCCCTAAGCAGATGATATGAAGTTCCGATCAAGGAGGCGGTGTGCCTTTAGGTTTTTTGCGTTCTCATATTGTATAGGACGGTGGCAGTGTTTGAGCAGTTTGTGTCGGAGTAGTACCATGTGATGGATATTGCATGGGCTTGGCGTTGTATTTTTTTCCCAGCTCGATCGAGCGTTGTATTTTTTTTGGGCTTGGCGTTGTATTTTTTCCAGCGGCGTAGCTCTCGGTCGCTGCGCTTTTTTGTCCGCCGGCAGAACATTGTATCGTCACCGTTGATTTGATTTTTGGTAGTTGATGTAATTTGGGATGTTGGATTTCTTTGAGATGTTTAGATCGGACAGTTGTGGTTATCCTGTGTACAATATGTGGGCTTGGTGTTGTATTTTTTCCCAGCGGCGTAGCTCTCGGTCGCTGCGCTTTTTTGTCCGCCGGCAGAACATTGTATCGTCACCATTGATCTGATTTTCGGTAGTTGATGTAATTTGGGATGTTGGATTTCTTTGAGATGTTTAGATCGGACAGTCCTAGTTATCCTGTTATCCTGTGTACAATTGGGGGTGTGGCTTTAGGGTAATTCAAGTTTGCTCTTTTATTAGTAGTTTAGATAACTAATGCAAGACATTTTAGATATTTTGAAGTGGACTAGAAACGGACTAAATGAGTTAATCTACCAACTAAAACGCATCCAGATACATGCATTTACGAAAAAAAGCTAAAGGTTACATCTAGTACCGAAGGTTGCATCTTTTGGTGGTGGGTTTTACACAATATCTTGACATGCTATCATGGACAATGCCATCTGTAAACTCTGTGGTCATGAAAATGAGGATCTCTTCCATGCTCTGGTAAATTGATCGTTCCAAAGAGTTCTGTGGTGAAGCTTTGGCTCATTTTTCCCTGAAGTTACCGAGACTGCACACACTGTCATGGGCAGGGGATGGCTCTTTCTTTACTATAAGGAGGCATCGATGGTTATAACCATCATGTCGACCATTTTGTCTAGCAGAAATAAATTTGTTCATGGTGAACATACTTATCAGCCGGTAAAATCAGTGGAGATTGTCTCGCGGAACATATGGCAAATTTGGAGTTACCAGTTATTAAGGATAGGCTGGTTGTGCCGAAGCAATATTTTGGATAATGATCATCACGGATGGATCGCTGGATATTGCAAGGTCAGATGCATGTTCAAGGCTCATCATGAGGAATGATATGGGGCGTAGTTGATTTCTTTATAAGTGAACTGCTGGCTTGTAAGAAAGGGCTTGAGGAAGCAAATCACTCGGCTATGCGAACATTCATCTCCAGGTGGACTGTCGGGAGGTCGAGTTAAGAGCTCGAGAATTCATATCATGAGGTAGCCCTGTGGAGCTAGTATACTTAAAAGACAAGTGACCCTCCTGACTCTCTCTCCTCGCTACAGTTCTGTCGTCGTGGTGAAACAACATATGCCATAGGATGGCTTAAATGGGGGCCGAACTAGATGCTGGAGGATTCGGGAGAGGGGAACGAGCTAAAAAGCACGACAGAAAGAGGCACTGATCTACCCAGGTTCGGGGCTCTCGTAAGGAGATAACACCCCTACTCCTGCTCTACTGATTGTATATTTGGGTCGATGTAGTACACAACAATGGTGCTTCCAAGCTCTCTGCTAGAGAAGGAAGATGAACTGCTAAGTGTAGGAACACAGAGTGACCAACCCTTTACCAGGGCTCCCTATGCCACCTTATATAGTGGTAGCCAGGGTTACAACGGTTATACAAGACCACAAGACACGGGCTACACTCCAAACAGGAGCTGGTGACGATGGCAGAGACCCTTGACTTTGCCCCTGATTGCTCTCGATGGGACGCCATATCCCTGTACCTTGTACCTCTTGAACTGTGGCCTTACCTCTGTGTGGTAAGCTCGTACTTGTGCACAGTGAGGGTAGGTAATCTCCACTGTGCACCCTGCCATCTTACTCTGCTACCATGCTTGGATGTTTTCTTCCTTGATTGTAGGGATGTGACACCTTGGTTGACTTAAGTATCCCGGATATGACCGCTGGCCATACCCAGGACTTATATGCCGGACCAACGACCTACGAGGGTCGGGTAATCCGGCCTCCCCTGCTCCTGCACAACACACCAAATGGTTAGGCCGGCATATCTAAGTATATGCCGGCACACATATACCAGTATTCTGGCTATACCGGCATATCCAAGTATTAGCCGGGATACACACATATGCCGGCCCGGCCGATGCTCTCATATTCCGGCCAGGCCCTTTCTTGATAACTCGGCACAAGTCAACCATAGACTTTGTGTCTTTCTAGTCTCTTGACCCTACCGGGGGTTATCCCCCCGACACTAGTCCCCGAAGCTGCCGAGGTTCCCCAGTCATAGCTGTGGAGCCTCGACAGGTTCAACATACCTTTTTTCATTATGTCCCGGTGATCAGATTATACCCCGGCCTCTGTTCCTGTTCCAAAACTTATTCCGGCCGGTCCCGAGGGTATTCCGGACGGAACATATACATCGGGCAGTTAATCCGACATATAGACGAGTCTTCCTCGAGAAGCCATGCCTGACAGCTTTTGCATCGAAACTTGTAACTGTCCTGCCACCTCGAACGGTCACCCACGATGTGACGGTTCACAGTGCAGTTACTCCTTGCCATCATTGCGTCATGGCACGGTTACCGGAACCGCCGCCCCACTCAGTGCCGCCACGTGGTGACTCTCTGCAGGAACGGTCGGGGGAGTGGAACACTACCCACGATCCCCACGACCCTGCCTCTTCGGTATAAATATGGGGTGGGGGTAAACTTGCTCTTTTTACCCCCGCCACAGTGCCTTCTTCCTCTTCTGCTCTCCTGCCCCTTGCGCTTCGCCGCCGGACCGAGGGACAAAGAAGGAGCGCCGCCGACGACCCGCTCTACTCCGGCGCCGACGCCCGACGACGCATGGCATCACCATTGACGACGCCGCCGCCGCCGCCTCTTCTCTCTGCAGCATCGCAGGGAGATTGGATCTTCTTCTGTACGCTCGCCGCCGTCGTTCTTTCGCCGTCGGCCAAACTCCGGTGAGTTCCTCTCTCCCTCTGTTCTTCCTCTTTGATGCTTCTTCATAGCTTCTCATTGGTAGCCATATCCGCATAGATCTAGTGCAGTTCCTCTCTGGATTCGACTAGCATTGCTAACAGCGCTCACAGGTGTTCTTCCTTAGAATTTTTACCCTTATTTGTTTCCTGCTTTAACTGGCTCGGTAGATCTTTGATTTCTGCTAACCTTGGGGAGAGTGGTATGCCGGAGAGACTAACCTCCCTCTTTTCTCCGGCCTTGATAGGAATATCATCACGGGACTCCGGCTCTCACGCCTTGTCCCGGCCACTAAGATGGCATCTTCAAGCATGACGGGCACCTCGGCCTCTGAGGAAGATACCTCGGCCCGAGCCCAAGGACGCTCCGGCTGGGAGGGGTCGGAGGTAACTCCGGCCGAGATATCCTGGGTCACCTCCACCAGGAGAGTCCCGGAGGGCGTAGCATGCCGGCTACCAGCAGGAGAAACTGTGCCGGCACCTGAACCTGGCGAACGCGTCGTCTTCATCGCCCACTTCGAGCGTGGCTTCGGCCTGCCGGCATCGGACTTCTTCCGGGACTTCCTCGACACCTACGACCTACAACCTCATCATATCCCGGCCAATGCCGTGATGATCCTCTCCGCCTTCGCTGCTTTTTGCGAGGGCTATGCCGGCATAGTGCCCCTTACTCAAGGCTGGGCGAAGTACTTCCAACTGCGGAAGCAAGTCGTCCAAGAGCCGCCCCGGAGCAAGGACGACCCGCCGGAGACGGCCCAGGAAAAGAAGGACCGCCCCATGACCCTCTGCGGCGCGGCCACCATCATGTCCCGAAAGGGCTCGGACTTCCCCAAGGTGGAACTCCTGGAATCTTGCAAGAAGTGGCAGAAAAGCTTCTTCTACGTCAAGAACACCACCGACGAGGATCTGCTCAACCTGCCGCCATTTGTGGATGAGCCACCCTTGGCTATGACGAACTGGACCTACAACCCGAAGAACTCGGTGATGCCGGTGAATGCGCTTCACCGGGTTAAGGGCGAGCTCCTGGATGCCGGTCTTACTCCTCAAGACCTGGTGGCCTGCTATATAAGCCGGCGCGTCTCCCCTCTGCAGCGCCGGTCGCACAAGATCTGCCAGATGAGCGGGCCAATGGACCCCAACCGGCACTCCACACACGAGCTGACTCCGGCCGACATTCTGCGTCGGATTAAGGATGTCTGCAAGTCCTCTCAGGCCACTTTTGCCTGGGGGCTAGAACCATACAGCCGGGATAGGCCCGCCCCAACGGTAAACCATCTTATCCGATACATAAAGTCCATGTCCGGCACATAGATACTTAAGCCGACACATGTCTATTTGCCGACACATATCATATTGATCCGACATACCTCTTCCACCGGCATATTTCCTTGTCTGAATACTTGACTTTGCTGTTTATACAGAAATTCAGCTTCCAAGCCATGGAGAACTCCCGGATCAAGATCGCGGCGGACCGCACTGTTGCGGATGTTGAAGATCCGGATCATTGGGATAAGCTTCCCAGGAGCACCCGTGCTGCAGCTGCCATGGGTAAGGGCTCTTCATCCCGGCATTATACTCAAGACTGGAGTGAGATTGATTCTGACGAGGAGATCCTGCTGTACTATGACCCGATGCCACTTGCGTACGCCTTTCCAGAAACACCTATTGCTTACGAGTTTGCAATGCCGTCCTCAGCTATCCCGGACGATATGGTTATCGACGCCGCCCCTCTGAACCAGGGACCTCCTTCCACCGGCGGACGTGCCGGCCGGAAGCGAGTGGTGAAGCCCCAGTCCGACACACCTCAGAAGTCGAAGAGGCAGAAGGTCGGCGTGCCCATACCGAAGAAACCGAGACCTGTCGCCGCGGGGTAAGTTCCTTCTGCTTGTTTCATTTCCGACATATCTCTTGCTTGCATTATTGACTTGGCGTTTTTTCTCTTTCAGAGCTCCTCTTGCGTCGGAACAAGCTTCTGGCTCGAGTGGCGACCCGAAAGTTACCAAGCCCGCGGCCACTGCTACCTCCGACATACCCTCTGCCAGCCACACGACCTCCCCGGCGCCGGCATCCTCGCCTGCGCCCGACAAGACCTCCTCCCCGGCGAAGGACGTTCCTCCGCCGGAACAAGACACCTCTGCCCCCGACGTCCACATGGACTCGGGGGCTCAACAGGAACCTCCGGCTCCTGATGTCCACATGGACACAGGAGCCCACCAAGAAGCACCAGACTCCGGCGCGCCCACCAGCGACGCCGGCACAACTGAAGACGCCGGAGCAGACATCAAGGGTAAAGGCCCTTTAGTGCCGGAAGTCCGGACTATTCCGGATCCTGCCTCTGCTGGCCAAGATGCACCGGCCGCACCGGAACATCCCGTGCCCAAAACTCCTTCTGCTGGAACGACTCCTGCACCGGCCAAGACCACGGCGCCGGCCAAGACCTCTGCCCCGGCCAAGTCCGGCACATTGAAGATCCAGCCGACCAAGTCCGGCACTCCATCCGCCGCCACTACTCCTCCTAAGGCAGCGCCTCGGACCAGCTCTGCTCTGGCCCTGCATCTTGGCAGGGCAGCAGCCCGGCCTGGCTACCGGCGCAACTTCTTCGACACGCCAGAACTTGAGGGCATCATCCCCCTGGTGACAAAGAGTGACCAAAGCCTCGGGTCTCTCAAGGAGCACTGCGAGAAATGGAATGACGCCGGCTCCCTGGACACAGCTGACTCCACGAAGAAGAAACAGGCCAAAGCTTCGGCCACCGGCAACCCAGCTGATATCCTGGCCGCTAAGCCCATTCCTATTGCCTGCGAACTTCTCAGTCTTCAGCAAGGACTTCATCGCCTGGCCGATGCCACCAACGTAAGTCCTTTACATATAGATATCCCCAGTCCCCGAAAATGTCGGCTGTCCGGGATACGGACATCCGGGATTTTCCAAGACCTTTTGCACTTAGCTGCTTTTGCCATTAACTTTCCGACATATGAGCTCGATTCGAGCTTCAAATCCTAGTCACCGAGAGCCGGGATAGGTGCGCAGCACCTGTGCCGGGTCTCTACAATTTCACATCTCAATTATTTTTCAAATCCTCCTGACCGAGATATAAGCTCGATTCGAGCTTCAAATCCTAGTCACCGAGAGCCGGGATAGGTGCGCAGCACCTGTGCCGGATCTCCTATAGCATAAATAGTTCGTATAATCTTCAACTGTACTGGCATGCTTTAGTTATCTCATATCCCTTCAAATCCTAATACTTTTGCAGCGCATGAATAACGCCCGTGCCGACATGTTCCATGACTTGGTGTGCGAGCATCGGAAGCTTTCCGACGCACACAGCAAGCTCCAGCTGGAACTGTCCCAGAAAGGTAATTTCAGCCGACATACCTTGCCCTTCTCAATAGTCCTCTGGCCGGTACATCTTAATATGCCGACACCTAATCTTTGTCTGACATTTGGTAGCTGGTGCCGAAGCACAAGTCACCGAGCTTACCAAGAGAGTGAAGGAACTTACTGGTATGCCGGATCCTCTTAACCTTGAACTAATCCTTCTGTACTTCAAATCCTTTAATCTTTTCACTGTTTTCTTTCTTCAAATCCTTGTTTTGACTTCAAATCTTTTCAGACGAGAAAGCTGCACTGGAGGCACGCCACCAGGACTGTGTGTCCTCAGTGGATGTAGCCAAGCAACTGGACGTCCGGGATGCCGGTCACAAGGCCGAGGTTGAGCAGCTGAAGGGCCGGATCACCGAGCTTCTGGACGAAAAGGAACAGAGGGAGGGCCTACTGAAGAAAACCCAGTCCCTGCTTGTCATCTCCGAGACTGATGCCTCCAACGCCCACGCTGAACTGGATAGCCTGAAGGAGCAGGCCACCAAATGGGAGGTTATAGTTGCACAGCTGAATGCCGACCTTGCCAGTAAGCTTCAAATCCTTTCCCTTTTTCCTTCCCGACATAGTGTAATTCTCTCCGGCATATTCTCCTTTTGCTAACATTGTTTCTATTCCTCAGACATGTTTCCCGCTTCCGTCAAAGACGTTGAGAGGGCTTTGCAGTTGGATCGAGAAAACCGGGGTGTTCCGGTTGACTCGCCCAACTGGGACATGTCGGAGCAGCTGTTGGCTCTGCAGTCCCGGAAGAACGCCATGACGCTCTACACTGAAGAACTCTTCTATGGCGCCCAGGAGGCATTCTCTGCCCTCTGGCCGGGACAAAGGACTCCCACTGATCCCGTCGACCTCGGCAACGATCTGCAGCTGGCCAAGGTTCGCCTCCGGGAGTGGCGAGATTCCGGCGCGAGGGTTGGAGCTGACGAAGCTCTCAGCTACTTCTTGTCCTGGTATGAAAAGGCTGACTTGGAGACTTTGCGCACTGTGCGCGAAGGATCCATCTGGACCACGGATCCGGAACATATCCGGCGCCGGCGAGAGTTGGCCCACAGCTATGTGGACTATGCCGACACCGACGCCTTCGTTCGGGACATCCGCGAGCCAGAGAAGAAGGACGATGCCGGGACATCCGCCGCTGCTGAGGGCTCCGACTCCAGCCAGGATGAAGAGGAAGCTGAAGAGGCCGACATTGATGCTCCGGAACAGGCATCTGCCCCGGGCGGAGGTGATGGCTCCATTCCATCTGCTGGGTCCAGCACACCTGAAGCCGACATCTCCACCGCCACTGCTCCACCAGCCGGCGCCTCTGCTTCTGCCGCTGCTCCTTGACTTTGCAGCACAAACACTTTAAGTTTTATCAGATCCCCGGTATGCCGGGTGCAGATGTAATATACACGCTTAATTTCCTTTGGTTTGCTTCCTGAACAAGTTTTATCTTGGTTTGCTTGTTACTAATGCCGGATCATCTTTTGGCTAAGTCACCGAGTTGTTTTCCTGTTTCCTCAATTTTACAACCTTGGCTGCTTGTCTACCTCAATTGGCTTTCGACGTATGAGTCTCAAGGTTGCTTCCTCGAACATACAGTACTTTAACTTTGAGACTTAGACTTCAAATCATCCGACACTTTAAATTTTAACTTTAGCTTTAACGAAAATGTCGGTTCGCTTACTTTGTATTTCCTTAGCCGTTTTCCATGTGTAGACAATCTCCGGCATCTACTCTTGCTAGCCATGAAG